>OY735211.1:27045777-27453277 GCA_963457665.1 Thysanoteuthis rhombus | reverse complement strand
GCAAGGTCAAATGACAACGGAGGGAGCGAGAGGCCAACCGACTGTAGGCCATGTGACACTAACTGCAGTAGACCAGGCACAAAATGAGAGGAAGATATGCTCAAAAACATGGCAAATTTATCATAATAATAATCGTCATGGAAGAAGATGGGGAGAGCCTTCGTCAAATAATTGAGTTATAATTGTTGCTGCGACTTATGCGGCTGCTGCTGCTGATGATGATGATGATGATGATGATGATGATACATTCATACATAATTATGTGTTCTGACAGTTGGTCGACTTTCGACATATTTACTAAAGCATAATATTTTTAATGAATTGCATTGCCCTCGTACCAATGATTATATATGTTCTTAGATTAAAACAATTACCCAGAAAAAAGGAGGAAGAATAGATCTAAGATTTAATCGAAGATACTTCTACGATAGTCAGCAACAACGTGATGAGCATAGGTGTGTTTTAGTACATCTGGGTTTACTTACAAGGCGTACAAACGAAGCAAAGAGAAATAAAAAAAAAAGTGATAACAGAAAATACAAAATTTGATAATTTAATAAATATACTAGACTGAAATATTTTATGCAAAAATCTTTGTGAATAAATGTTTATACTAATGTTTTTTAATGAAATTTTTCATAAAATATGAATGTAAGTGTTTGGGTTATACTTGTATATTTGTGTATGTGTGAATTTAGTTGAACTTGAAGTTTAAAGGCTTATACCGTAGAGCTGTAGTTGAGAGATTTTAAAAAGCACTGAATGTTCTTTGCGTTCTTTCTACAAATGTGTGTTGGTTTAGTTGAAAGCTATTATAACGATTCAGATGGCAAGGTTACTTAACGTTTTCAATCTCATTGATCAATATTTTACGAAACCTTATCACGTTAAGAAGAATAATCGATTTAATTCATTTTATAAATTAATTCAATTAAAAAAACATTTCCCAGAATTTTAACATTCAGCACCACAGAACATGAGTAAATGCATGCCCTGTTTGCAATAAAATTTGGTTCTTCTTATGTTTTCTATTTACAAACAACATTATGCACACACTCACACACACGCACACACACACACACACATATATATATATATATATATAATTACGCTCATATCTGAACTCATTTATGTATATATATACGCACGCAAACATACATACACACACACATATTTATGTATATATATAATTACGCTCATATCTGAACTCATTTATATATATATATATATATATATATATATATACACATGCAAGCATACACACACACACATATTTATATACATATATATATATATATATATATATATATATATGTATATATTAGATTTTATGATTTTATAATTTTCCTGCAAGGGTGTATTGTCATTTCATTAATAATTCAGGACAAAATTCTCCTCACTTCTTTTCTGGCCACAAAGTTTCAGCTGATGTGCTGTCCAGCTTGTCACAAGTCTATATCATATTTGGGAATTTTCAATGACTTCGAATATTTTTGGAAAATATTTTTTTTTTGGTTTGTCCGTCTTGCAATGTTTTTGTGGTCTGTTCGACACAATTTCAAATCCCTGGAATGGAAATATCAATATCTCCCATCTGGAACCTTCAGACGGTGCCAATCATTTGGAGATCAGTCATAGAAATTTACTAAACTACACTCAATTTTGGCCAAAAGACTCAAATATAAGACGCTCAGTGAGGAACAAATCAGCAACATAGCAGTGGATTTCCTTTAAAAAATCGCTATCTCTCCACTCGTTGCGAGGTGAATATAAACTTACCTAGTATACTTTCACCAATTATATTGGGACGAATTCCGTGTCGTTTAACGTACAATAAGTTCCTGGTATGAAATTATATATTTGTCAGGTAAATGCAGCTCCTTTAGGAGTTGCAAATGGTGTAACAGTTCACAGCATAGATTGTGAAATCTGCGAGGCTAGTTAAGAGTTACTTCTTTCTTCGACAAGCATGAATCCATCTTTTCCCTCTCCAATCTCCCCAATGAATGAAATAGCAGGGCGGACTGGGTTCTCTGATTCTCAACCACGGGAGTGGATCGCCCTCGCAGCGGTTTGATGCCAACTTTGTCGTTGGTCTGGCAGCTCCCGCAGCCAAGCTGATGCCAGATGTTCATCTCTCCATTTTTCTTTAGACCACATCAGCAGGGTGTCCAAGTGGGGTTCTATCAACAAAGCACTCCAGGATCTTCCTACGCTCCGCTCAGGCTTATGCCCCTGAAGGACTACTTCAGAGTTGTCACATCTCTCAAGATAGGAAGGGCCTAAACGTAGCTTCAGCACGAAACTACATTCATTGAGGAGCATATTCACTTATTAGTTGCTCACTAAATATGGCGCCAGGGTGGGTGGCCTTTTATGTATTTTGTTGTTTTTTTTACTTTTTTGGCTTTATTAGTTTAACGATCGCCCGAAAGAGAATTTAGCTATTTATCAAGCAATGATAACATTGATTTTTTGGAAATTTTCAAAAGTCAGAAAAGCTCTTCATTAGATAGGCCAGCATCTCTAATCAGACTTTGCCAAAAATAGTCATTGATTGATCCGTTGGGTGAAAGGTCAATTGGCAGGTCAATGAATACTGAACTATAGCCGGATTGAATTATTCGTGGGCTTCCAATTAAATGTGGGTGTGCGTACTCATAGAAACACACACACACACACACACATATACATATATATATATATATATATATATATATATATGCCTAGATGAACACACACGCACTTGTATGTATGTATGAATGTATGTTTTTATATATATATGTGTGTGCGTATGCGTGTGTCTGTGTTTGTTCAGGAGAATTAGAAAAATTGGTTTGTGCTTTCAGATTCAATACGCCTGGTTCTACTTAGATTTTCACGAATATACAGTAAGCCATGAACACCTTACGATAATTTCGAAACCAATGCGCTAAGAACTTCACTACCAAGAATTATATCTACACAAGAAGATATATAATGGAAGAAAAGTTGACAATAAATGAAGGGAAGGAAGAAGCAAAGGAATAAAGAGGGGAACCGTGACATAAATTAAACAATGCAGAGAGGAACGAAACAATAGATAAAGAAACAAAGGAATAAAGGACGAATGAAGAAATGAAAGAAGAAATTTTGACGAGAAGGGAAGAAGAAAAAAAGATGAACCGCGGAGAAATAGTAAGAGGGCGTGACATAAAGAAAGGAAGAAATCTGACGAAAAGATAGAGCAAGGAAAAGTGAATTGAGAGAATTGAACAGAACGATGCAGCAAAAAGGAATGACTGGAACGATGAATGAGAAAATGAAATGAAAAGGAAGTGACGTAAAGAAACAAGGGATTTAGAACTAAAACATGAGAACTAGAATGAAGTAATTATGGCCAGAAAAAAATAGAGGAAAATGATTGAGGAAAAACAAACAGAATGATAAATAAGGAAAGGAAGATGTTTAAAATTGGAAACAGAATGAAAGAGCAAATAACTAAGTAGAAAAAGCAATTGCAATAAAAGATAAATTAGGGAGAATGATGCATGAGGAAAAAAAAGGAGAAAAAGAGTAATGGAGATAGAAAAATGAAAAATAAAGAAATAAGAAGCGAAGGACAAATGAAGAAATGTGAGTAGGGTAGAAAGGAATGAGGAAATAGATACCAGAAATAAAAAGTGAATGAAAATTCTCGATGAATAAAATGCGACGACGGGAAACAAATAATATTTGAAGATACACGTAAGTACATCAATAAGTTAATTGCCTAAAAAAACGTTTATTTCACGCAACGCAATCTCCTTCCTTATCGATGCATTTGATTCAGTTACGAATATTAATCACATAGATAATACATTATACAATAGGAAATTCAGATCAAAATCCGGCTAATATCTATTTGCATGGCTACGGATCAATTGATTCTTCGTAAATTGTGATTGAAAAACTGATTATCATCATAATCACCAGTCTTTTATCTTCTGTCGTTTGACGTGGACCTTCCCTATGATTTGCCAGATTTCTCAACCATGGGTGCCGCAGAGCCAATACCTTCCGAAGTTGTCTCGTTCTTTTCCCCGTTTTTTATTCAATCAGCCTCGATTTCGCATGCAATGTATGGAGATCTATTTTGTGAGTCGTGATGTCCACCAGTTGTCTGCCATTCTTCCTACATAATCAGCCCATTGCCATTTGAGTTTTTTACTGGATTCTTTGATATCACTGACTTCTTTTTCCCGTAGAATATTATG
This sequence comes from Thysanoteuthis rhombus, assembly GCA_963457665.1. Classification (NCBI taxonomy): domain Eukaryota; kingdom Metazoa; phylum Mollusca; class Cephalopoda; order Oegopsida; family Thysanoteuthidae; genus Thysanoteuthis; species Thysanoteuthis major. The sequence goes on along the minus strand of OY735211.1, from coordinate 27,449,042 downwards.
CTTTCTTGTTATCTCTCTATGAAAGATTGAGCATGATTTTTCATGTACACGTTGCGTGGTTCTAAGATCGAAGGTCTGCCTCTTGGTAAAATACCATCTTTTAGCTCTTTAGGTGACCATCGGGAGGATGCATTGGTTATATACTATTCTTTTTAGGACTAACGGGATGATCATCTTCTTGAAAGTATGGCTTGCTCTGCCGAAAGTCTGCCATCCTAGAGTGATTATTCGCTGGATTACTACCTCTGAGGATTTCATGGCGGTTTGTTATGTTGAGTAATTGTTGTAGCCCCCTTTTTCAAGTTCTGCATTCCAGCTGTTCCAGCTCCAAAAAGGGTGACACAAAATGATAACAGATCACTCGAAGTCTTCACAGACAGCCCTGACATGGTACTCCGAGATCTATAGTGGGAAAAATCATCATCATCGACATCATCATCATCAGTCTTTTAGCGTCTGTCGTTGGACATAGACCTTCCCCAGGATTTGCCATACTTCTCTATCATGGGCGTCACGGAGCCAGTACTTCCTGAACTTGTCTTGCTCGTCTCTCCATCTAACATTTTGCTGGCCTCGGTTGCGCATGTGGTCTCGGGGAATCCATGTTGTCTGCCATTCTTGCAACATGGCCAGCCCACCGCCATTTGAGATTTTTTATGGATTCTATGATGTCTCTAACTCTTGTATTTTCCCGGATGTACTGTGCTGTTTTGTGGTCTCTCCATGTGAGGCCTAGCATTATTCTTTCATGTGCACGTTGCATGGTTCTCAGCTTAGAGGTCTGTCTCTTGGTTAAGTTCCATGTTTCAGCTCCATAAGTGACTATTGGGAGGATGCATTGGTTATACACCCTTCTCTTTCTAAGCCAGCTCAGACGATACCGTCATTTTTGCAGAGAAGCTTCAACTTGTGCCTAACGAACTGAATGAAAAAAGCAAGAAAGTCGGCCTCCGCATGAACTCCTGCAAAACAAAGGTCGTGGACAACAGTCACGTTAGAAATAAACTCACTGATCAGAATCGGGAGCAGATATATACTAAACACTGAATTTCAACAATCATCGGTTGAATTCAGGTACAATTTTTTAATGCTTTTGAATTTTCTTCCACGCTCAAGCCAGCTGCAAATAACCACCTGGTCTGTAAGGTCAATGAGCGCTGGCCTATTTTGGAAAAGCCGTCCCTATTGTTCCTGATGCCCCAGGCAAGCTGTACTTCAGCGCATATTTAGAGCATATTATCTTATCTATTTACTCACAACTTCACTTCATCCACCTTATCGTTCCTCCAAGTCTTCGATTATTCTAAACATGCTATCTCAACAAACTGGGTAAGCCCGATTGAGCTTGACTCTACAACAGAAAGTGTTTGCCAGATCTTCCTGAAAAGCTAACTATACATCAGGGAGTTTACTGATTTTGATCATTCATTGTCCCACTTTCCTGCGTGAATTTGCTAAAGTCTCACTGTCTCAAAGACATGTTGGGTACCCAGTAGATCCTGACACCAAGGGCGACTGCCCCGTGTTGCCAATACCTAGGACTGGGCATGTATATTGACAATAACAATGATTCGACTTCACTTTGCATTTCGACGAGTTCAAACCCATTTCTGTTAGCCTCATGCTCTCCTGGTGCTAATCTAGAAACGAATGTATCAATGCGAGGCACTTCCCGCTGACTATTGAGCATGTGCCTCATTTCGCCTGTCGCCAATCGTCTATAACTGAAAACAAGATTTATACCTTCTGCTTCGAATGCCAATTAGCGAAGGGTTTGGGTGCCCCAGGTGTGTATGACTGCGCGAGAAGGCTGTCATCTCTCTGACATTCATTAATACTGACGTGAACGCAACAGGAAAGACCCTTGTCCTTGTTTGACTGAGGCCCCTGACAATTTTCCCAATATAAATTCTCCACAATCAAGAAGACGAAAGGACTTTTCTATTGTGCTACGTGTTTATTATGCAGAGAAAAATCTGTACAGGTTTCAGGCGCGTGTGCATGGTGTTTGATGAATGGTGGATCGTGAAGACTTGAACTCTCAGAATGAAAAATGAATAAGTGCTAAGGCAGTGGTTCTCAAGGAATGCATCCAGGCTCACTAATGCGCTCCCAAAAGGAAACCTTAGATTAAACAGATATGCATGTATAAAAGGGTAAGTAACTGTTGAATACGCATTTCTGGCATTTGAAGTTCATAAATAACATATCAACATGTAAAAAGAAAGAAACAATATGCCTAGCATCATAGATGGCTCGTTTTCTCATATGTATAATTGACTATATGATTCGGAGCTATTCATCGTTTTGTTTTTTGTTTTTTTTTTCATTGGTGTCAGTAAAATTGACTATTTTGAGCTTTAAATCTACTTGATTATAGATTATGGGAAACTTTATTCAAAATACATTTAGTACCTCTGAGTCTGCCTAAGGCTATTTTTCTGCTTGTTGTAAAAAAACTGTCAATCTTTGGATATGGTAACACAAAATGTTTAGCCTCTACGGCTGCACCGAATGGACAATGACAGATTGTAACTGATTAGCCATTAAAATCAATTATTCACTCATTTTCAATAATTATCTATAAATTATTCACGTCATTTCTCGTATTTATCACGATTTGTCGGAGCAGTAGTTGAAAAAAAAGCTTTAGTCAAACAAATACCTTTTTATATTTGGGGATATATACACCTATGTAAAATATTGATGAATTTCTAAGTAAGAGACGTGCCACTGATGAATGAAGAGGATCCAAGTACGACGAGGTCTTCGACTAATAATGTTAATCTTAAATACGATTAAAGTTATCAATGTTTTTTATTTACTCTGACTGGAAACAAAAACCAACCGTTGCCAGAGTGTATGGTATGTGGATATAAGATGTCAAGGAAACATATAGGTTTTTTTTAAAAGATTGTCAGACCAACAAAAAAAGTTCTAAATGGTCTGCTTCTTTTTTGAGGGTTTTTTTTTTTTTTCAAGTATGAATTAACAGTCTCTGAAAAATCTCAAATTGCTTCTTGTAAAATATCGAAAATGATGTCTCATATTTTAGCCGGTTATTTACCAGTGCAAAGAAAGATACCTTGGACAATGCTAAGAGATGGAACAGAAAAAAGTGATAGGTGAAATCCTCCTGTCAAATGATAGAATTCGTGAGCGTATTTTGGAAATGTCTTCTGATACGGAGAAAAAGGTATACAGTAATAAGCTTGAACATTCAAATTTTGCTCTGCAGGTTGATGAATCAACAGATATTACCCACAGAGCACAACGACTGCCAATCATTCGCTCTACTCATGGAGTTCAAATAATAAATCAGTTCGTTTGCTGCATATAAATGTGTTCTATTACGTAAGGAGATCTAAAATGGACGTCATATGTTGGGATTTGTACCAATGGAGCTCCCACAATGACAAATTCTTTTAAGGGTCGTATCGTTTGTAAAAAAAAAAAAAAAAAAGTGAAAACCCGGATGTTATTACAACACACTACTCTATGCATAGAAATGTCTTTATGGTAAAAATTCCAGAAGATAATTTGAATGAGGTTTCAGATAAAGTTATCAAAATGGGCAATTTTATGAGAACCAGACCAGAAAAAACTTTTTTTTGTATTGATATGGATTCACAACAAAAGCAATTACTTTTGCATACTGCGAAGAGAAAGTTGTCAGGGGAGAATACTCTGCTATGAAAAGGAAGTGAATCAAAAACGATTTTGTGAATATCTACCATATAAACATTTGAAGCTTGGAATATTTGACGGATATATTTCAAAATGTTTCTTTTGATAAGAGAAAATCATTTAAATGATATGACCGTTATCATAATGGAACATTTAACACCACTGGATGATAAATTGAGTTCCTCTTTCCCATCGATAGACATTAGACAAAGCGATTGAAGTTTCAAATGATGTTAATTCGTCAATTATAGATGAACTGGCGACTTCATCCGTAGATTGTGAATATAAAAGTTGTCTATTACAAAAAATTGAATTTGCATCCAAGAAAATTGACGTTCAATAGTTTATAGAATATTGACCTATTTAATACAATTTTTCCACATCTTACTTTTATGAATGAAGATTTTCTACACCAAACAACATTAGGAGGAAAGGGAAGGAAACTATTGATTTATTGAAGAAGATACTAAAGTAATGTACTTAAGCCCCGACATTCAAAATATGACCATACTACAATCGGCTCACGTTTTTTACAAGCATACTCAATTAACCAAAGTACTGCGTTTCTTAGTGTATAACGTGATAATTAAAATATACAAGTACTACATTTAGAGCAGAAAATAGATATAGAATGATTGCGTTGTGCCCAAGACGGGTGATTGTTTTGCCCTGATATTCCGGCCGTGCCACTTCTTATACTTTGATCTTCTGAATTTGTGTACTGCAATACTGCAGTTATGCAATAAGTATCCATTATTCTACGTGTTGTACTGTTGCAATGGTATTTTGATTTTATAAAATAAAGTAGCATTAGCCATTCTTTAGGCTTACTTATTTATTAATTCAAATATTTTTATTTATTTTAATTATGTTTTGGATATTTGTGTTTCAAAGGGAAGAACTATTTTGCTTCTCCAGAATTATTTTCATTCTTTCAATCCTTGACCTTTTGGGGGAAAAACTCATTTTGATTTTTTTTAATCATCCACTGACTACTGGAGTGTTTTTGACTTATCCAACAAATCATTACAGTTGGTTATCCGCATACGTCAGATACATTTCTTAGTGGTTGTTTGGTAAGCAGTTGTCACCGCTCAAATAGTGCGCTCAAATTTAGTAATTCTTTTCTTTCTCAGCGTATAATCGAGCATAAATGCACTGCTTAATTCGGATTTGACTACAAAATGGAGAGATTTGGTATACAGTAGTTTTTTAATAATTTCTTCACATTTGAACTTTTGAATAACAGTTTTCTTCACTTTCAGTGCAATCACTTCGCCTGTGATTTTTAATTTGATGCCCAAGTTAGAGAACCAGAGTGTTAAGGTATTATGGAGGAGTAATTACACCATGGCTGCATGAACTGTACGCAAATTGAGAAATCATTGTGAAAAGGGTCACAAACAACCTCACTGATAAATAAGGTATGTTTGAAAATTATCCAGTCATTTGATATCAACAGAAATATTGCTTTGCGCATAGTTCATCTTAGGACTGATAGCACTTATCTCAGTACCCATTCTGATTTTTCAAAAACTTCAGCAAAGTCCTCTTTCTGGTAAATGATCAGCCACCGGAATGCTCGAAATCGCCTGGTCTTGCCTCTTTCTCGAAAGGGGGAACATTGTAGCCTAGTAAATGACTTTGGGGATTACAAAGGCCTGTTCAAAGTCAACAAATGCTACAACAAGTGATATTTTTTATTTAACTGCTTTTTCTTTTCGTTGCTGCATCGAATGAAGATGTTCAATGGTCGAGTAGCTTCTTCTAAAGCTAGCTTCTCCCGTAGTTGGTTTCCATGTAGCGTTTTCGTGATTACTCTGGGGGAAGTCTTTAGATACAAATGAGTAAGCTTATCGGTCCGTAGTTGTTTAGGTATTATGGGTCCCCTTTTTTTATATAAAACTATTATGATTGCAATGACCCAATCTTTAGTGACTTGGTTTGAGACGTTGAATAGACAGGCCTTTTGTTTTAGTGATGTCCTCAACAGCCTTTTTGAGTTGGTTGCCAGTGGTATTTTTTCCCTTTTTTCATTGTTTGATCGATTGCTTCACCTCCAACGAAGTAAATTCTGAAAAGCCCCTGAACTGATAATTCGTGGCTTATACATTCTGTTCATTGTTATGTGTCCCATGTTTAGAGCAGAAGCTTTCGTAGAAATCTTGGATGATTCAGTTCTTATCTGTTGTTAGGTGTTAGGTAACTTGCATTCTTCATGTACTGAGAGTTTGTTTGGTAGTTTCAAAACCTCTACTGTCTTCGATGATCTTTTAGAGGACTGCAGTTGTTAACCATCATTTATCTTTTATTTGTTTTTTCTTGATCGTTTTGATTAGTTCAGTTGCTCCTATCTTTTCTGATGTTATTTTTGTTAAGTTCTTGCAAAGGATTTTGATTTCTTCTGTGAGTTTAATGGTGGTTTGTTTGCTCTTTGGCCTCACCATACTAATGACTACACCTTGAGATTTTGCTTGTTCAAAGCTGAGCTCATTGATGTTGGAGTCATTGTTCTCTTTTGGTTGGAAGGAAAATTTTCTTCTGTTTTCTGTTCAAGCTTGAAACGTCCAATGAGCATTTTGTATGTTAAGCAGATGCAGAACATTTTCCAGTGTTCCTTCTTGGTGTTGATTTCAAATTTTACATCTAATCAATCTTTGGTCTCTTCTCTTCACTGACTTGATTCAGGACATAAATATCTTTGACATTGTCATTTCTGTCTGCTACTATAAAGCGTATTTTGTTTTGGTTACATTTTGTTTCCTACACGTCTATTATCGATTGGGTTTCATCTAGAAGAAGGTGTTCATGGTTCTGAATCTTTCTGCACCTGAAAGCTGACAAAGGCTCCAATTGTTTATTTTGTATCCGAACTCACGAACGCAATTTTTATTACCTTGTCCTTCCTAAGCATTGAAGTCTCCCATGAAGATGTTAAAGTATTTTTTAGCATCTTTTACAGAGTAAGTCGTCGTAGAAGTTGTCTATCTCTTTCTTGGTAGACTGTGAAGTAAGAGCTTACACTTGATATATATATATATATATATATATATATATATATATATATATATATATATATATAAGAGTTAGCTTATTTCAGAATCTCGTCATGCGCTATTATCAAAAAAACGTCTTGATAAACATGAAGATAGTGCCATTGCTGACGATTTTCTATTCCAGCAAAACAATCACTGATATTACAACATCATTAGTATTCATTGAAGTCACCCGTCTTGGGAAATGCTGTAGGCAGTGCCTGGTTCGGTTGGGTTGGGCCTTGGGAAGGGATGCCTCGTTCAAGACAAGAAAGAACATGAATCTCAATATTCGGATTGCGAGTCGAAGTGAGATCCTTATTTGAGATAGAATTTGCCAATCTGCGAACGAAATCTCTCCCCCTCTCTCTCCCTCTCTCTCCCTCTCTCTCAGATGCAATACATTTAGCCCTCCTCTCCCTCTCTCCTCCTTTCTCATTTGTTTCCCCCCTACTTGATGTCACCTTCCTTTTCTCTCCTTTTTCTCTTCACTTCCCCCTGTTGCTTTCTTTTCCCACCCTGCCTATCCATCCACCCTCTCTCTCCCCCCTCTCCCCCTCTCTGTCTCTGTTTGTCCGTCTGTCTGTCTGTCCGTCTGTCTGTCTGTCTGTCTCTCTCTCTCTTTCTCTCCTTCTCTCTCTCTCTCTCTCTCTCTCTCTCTCTCTCTCTCTCTCTCACACACACTTCCTGATGGTCTATTGTTTATTACCTCTCTTTCTTTTTCTCGGTTTTCTTCAATTTTGCCTGGAGAGCCATACAGCGTCCCCCAAATGTTTAAACAGTGTTTGCTAATAGCAATTATGATCATTACCCGAAAGTTAATTAAACGCTCCTGAATTGGTGCGTTTTTATGTCCTACACGACCTAGATTTGACTCAGCCGTTAATATCCATGTCCGATTACGTTGAAGCTATGTTGAGGTATGACTTACTAAATGGATGTGAGTTCAAGCTTTGCTTGAAGCTAATATTTTGTTTCTGATTTTTCAATTGTCTAAGTGTGTTATTTTGAATCTGTGCAGGTGCACGACACTTGCCCCCCCCCCCCAACTAAACAGACCACAAGATATCATTTGGAAATAAGAAACTCACCTTTCGTTTCGAAAAAGAGTAATAAATATACTTTTTGAAAAAAAAAAGGAAAAAATTATTGTGACAATGAAGAAAGGACACAGTCCAAAATAGATTAACCGAGCAATTGACTTCCAGGTAATAACCAAAGCTACAATCAATTAAAAAATGTGTCTATTTTCAGGGGAACTTTAACATGAATTCCTTATGTTAGTAAGTGTTAACAACAAAATCATGTAATATTACTAGGGATGGGGAGACTTTTAATAATTAAGTTCATTTTAATTTAGTTAATCAATTTTTCATTACTGTTAATAAATAAAATGTTCGGAACAAAGGTTAGTCTATGTATATGCGGTGTCACTATTTTGAGGGTGTGTTTGAGTATGTGTATTTGCGTAAAAATATATGAGACAAATCATTTTGTTTGTGTGTGTGTGCTTATATATATATATATATATATATATATATATATATATATATATATATATATATATATATATATATATATATATGTATGTATGTATGTATATATATATGTATATATATATATGTATATATATGTATGTATGCTACCGAACTATATGTGTGGATAAACTCTTGTAAGCAAGTGTGAGTATGCCAGTACACACAAAGAAATTCAAAATGAGCCGCTAGAAAATAATCTGGTTGATAAGGTTCACTCCAATAAACACTTAGATTTCCAATAAAAACAACCCCGAAGACTGCACGTAAACCATTCAGAAAGAAAACACGATTCATGCCTTCGACTGATCAAAAGAATTTCAGCCGAGGGTAATTATCAAAATTAGTAATATTTCCTTAGCAACGAAGTGAAGGAACTGAAAAAAATGTGGGAGGTAGAATATGTTAAAGAATGGAATAAAGGAGTAGAGGAAAAAGGTTTTTAGAAAAGATACATACTGTTTAAAATGGAATTGACTAAGAGGTATTGCAATAATACGCGAAAGAGATACGGGAGAAGAGAGTACTCGAAGATAAGTAGGACCCTGCCCACTACTCTAGCAAGACAGGGAATTGATACGCTGATAGAATGTCAAAATGACTGTATCTTGATTTTGTTTTGAGCAGGTCCCTAAAAAGACAAGCTTTCGAAGAAATGAAAAGAAAAGCTTTATCTTCGGAACCCAAGCAACGTTTTCCTTGTTCATCCTTCAGATTGCATGAATTCACATGCAAATACATATGCTTTATATAATCATTGAAAGAGGGAGTTTTCCCTCCTGTCACATCCTATTCATATCTATAAATCCATTATCTAGAATTTATAAAGTTTTTGAAATACCTTTGGTGTTATTGTATATTCATTTATAGGTATTCCTCTTTAGCTGTCTTTCTCTCTATTACTCTTTTTTTATGTATCGCTATCTTATTGTTGAATTTTAAACGATTCTTCCACATTATACTGGCCTTTCTTCATCAGCTATCCTTTCCAACATCTTTCCATCACTTTCTCTGCACACACATGTATGTATGTATGTATGTGCATGGAGAACGACTGAATGTGTGTGTGTGAAAGATACAGAGAGAGGGAGAGAGAGTAATTGGTTTATAAAAGTGCATTACTGCATAAATGGTGGTTTTCTTTTCTAATTTATATCCTGAGGTGAAATCACATCATAAACAAGTATGTTAACCCATTGGTGAGTTTCAAATTTATAAAAATTACCTTTACTGATCTTCGTATTGATAAGATCAGCTTTTTCCAGCCACGACCAAACGATGTTACGCGAGATAAGTATGATTGTGACGCGCCATTCTTTCGATTGGGGAAGGCCTGCTTGTCAGCATCTGGAATCTTGACTCTTAGTCCGGTTTGTTTCAAAAGTTCGAATATAAAATCCTGACTTTAAATTCGGATTTAACAACAATTTTGAATAACTTGAGAACCAGAGTCGTAGCCCACACTTAACTTGGTAACTGATCAGAGGGTAACTCACTGCTCATATGTAAAGAGACACTCCCCTATAATGTTACTTTGTCCATAGTCAGAAGCCATTATTGAATTTGTCTCTTCTGTGATTATGCTATTCAAAATGACTGATAGGATAAATTATTCATGTTTAGGGTCTTTCAGCAAAACATTACATCACCCAAATCAGTCAGTAACACCTTGATTACTTTCCAGATTCTAGCTCTAACTTCTAGCCTTTCCAAGAAAGATACCCGACCATGAATAAAATTAAGGAGAATATAACGAGGCAACTTCACAAATTATACTTTGCAAAAGTTTTTATACTGTTGAATGGACGCTTGGATTACTGTGAGATGATGTCGAAGGTGCAGTTGCTCTAGGTGGGCTATTTTTCGTTAATATCAAATTGTTGGATAATATTCAGGCACACTTCGTGCGGTGCATGCATCCACTGCATTATAGCTTTTTAGTGCAAATTGACTTGGAAATTAAAAGGTTTCCATTATGGTTAACACTTTCATTTATTTCTGTTATCTATTTACTTATTACCCAAAAGGCTGTATGTTAATCTATCATTCTTTAAAGAATTATCCTCACTCAAGATAGAATCTCTTAGTTCTCATATGAAACACTATTCTCAAAAATCTAGATTACTTTTTTTAAGGATCTTGGCACAATAAGTAAGCTTCACTATCAAAAGAGTATATACGGTAAAAGTTTGCACGTTAATCTATCTATCTATCTCTATCTATCTATCTCTCTATCTCTCTCTCTCTCTCTCTCTCTCTCTCTCTCTCTCTCTCTCTCTCTCTCTCTCTATCTATCTATCTATCTATCTATATATATATATATATATTATATATATATACAATGGATTCACTACACAAACGCGTTTATGTTCTCGCCCCGTTTAAGCTTCTTTAGGCGAATGATTCGATTTATTTGGATCTCAATCAGGATGTTATCGGGAGGGTCTATTTTTTTGTGGATGAAAAAGTTCGTCCTATTCTATTTATATTTTTTCTCTCTTTTCTTTGTTCCGTTGCATATCTCTGATTGTATCTCATCTCCCATTCATAGAGGAAGTGGCTAGTTGTTATGAATCATATGAGATGTCTCAGACACATTCTGTATCAGTGTGTTGTTGATCCATCAGATCTTTATGGTATAAGTCCTCCTGTGAAGTATTCTTCTTCTACTTTTATCTGCCCCCAGTGGTAGGGTTTACTTTTCACGTTTATCTAAGATAATTATAAGAAGGTAATTAGATTATTTGTTGAATCTCAAACAACTACTACTACTACTACTACTACTACAACAACAACAACAACAACAATAGAGACAGTAAACCACATAACTAGTGAATGTAGTCAACTCGCCCAGAAGAAGTATAAGCATAGACACGATAGATTAGCAACGATGATACACTGGGAACTAAGTAAACAAATGGGATTCAACCATGGGGAAAAGTGGTATCAGCACAAGCCAGAGGCAGTTGTGGAGAATGACAACCACAAACTACTCTGGGACTTTGACATCCAAACTGACCACCTCATCCACGCAAGAAGACCAGACTTAGTAATAGTAGACAAAAAAAGAAGGCCTGCCAAATAGTAGACGTTGCTGTACCTGCAGACCATAGAGTAAAAAAGAAGGAGGGTGAAAAAAGGGAAAAATACCAGGACCTAGCAAGGGAGTTAAGGAAAATGTGGAGCATGAAAACCAGGGTAGTACCGGTCATAGTAGGCGCACTAGGAACTGTCCCCAAAACGCTGAGGGAGAGACTGGAGGAGATTGGGATTAGGGGGAGGATAGAGACCGTACAGACCACAGCACTACTGGGAACTGCACGGATACTGAGGAAGGTGCTAGAGATATAAGTACTGCAACGAATAGTAGCTCTGTCATGATATGCGAAAGAGGGAGGAGACGTTAGCTGAAGACCTGAGGAGACTTATTGTCACTCAGCCTTCAGCGATAACCACTGGGCAACCGGTGTGAAACTATAAATCGTAGAATTACTGCAACCAATGAGTACTAGGAGAGGAGGGCTGGAGACTTGAGGAGACTTGCTGTCACTCAAACTCCAGCGGTTACCACCAGGCAACTGGTGTGAGATTCCAAATAATGATAATAATAATAATAATAATAATAATAATAATAATAATAATAATAATAATAATAATAATAATGATAATGATAATAATAATAATAATAATAATAATAATAACGAAAAGGATAAGAGGGCTACGATGGTTGATTTTTTCATGCCAGTGTATTGGATGCTGAAATATCTTTTTAATAGAAATTTGGAACGGTGCCGACATTCTATCGCTTCTTTTTTTAATTTGTAAGTCTGTTCTTTAGTAAAGATGAGAATTGCTATGATAGATGAAAAACAAGAAAAAAATATAGGTAGGATAAGACGAATGTTTTCTACACAGGAAAATAGACGACCCCAAATAACGTCCCAACAAGAGATCTAATTAAGTCGTTCACCGGAAGAAACCCTAACAGTGCAAAACCATGTTAGGGTAAAGAATCCATTATTCCATCATATTTAGAGCCTTACTTTAATTTAACTCAATGTTGAATGTATCTAGCATTCTATTGAATAAACCCATCACACATAAGATATTGAATTATTGATGTGTACTTTGGTTGTTATATACAATATACGTGAGTGTGTAAGTGTGTGTGTGTGTGTGTGTGTGTGTGTGTGTGTGTGTGTGTGTGTGTGTGTGTGCGCGCGGAAATTCAATGACTGAAAGATAAAACAGTAGCCCACTGTTATGTACGTAGTTACACGTATTAGTCCGGAGCCTAATGATAAAAAATAGCCTTTTTTTTCATACAAGAAACACTGATCATTCAACTTGACCTCATCCATTGTCAATGCATTTAATTTAGTGCTCAATAATAATCCCATATATCGAACTTTATACGGTGAAAACTTCAGATCAAAATTTTGGTAATTAGTACACGTCAGGCTACAGTGTTATCGTTCCACCTTAATGAGTTTTATAATGAGCGTTTCATCTGCTTGCAACATGTAAGGTAGTAATGAAAGAGTGGCTTACCTAAGTGCTAGCTTATTACACCTCTTGTGTGTCAACCGTCGTGGCAGGCAATTGATGAGATATTTTTATCGAAATATTCATCGGTTGGAAAGAGCACAAGAAAAGGTGCATACCCGATTTTCCAAAGGACATACTTTCTCTTTTTGTTTGTATTTTTCCTTTTTTTTTTTTTTCCTTACTTGCCTATTCATCTTTCATAAACCTTTATTTTAGATTAATAGCAAGAGGAAATTATTCTGTTATCAAATAAAATTCTTCTCCAGAAACAAAATCGTGATGGGATACATTTGTTCCAATCAAACATGGCAAGCTTTCAGGAGAGCAAGCCCAGCCTTCACAACAACAGAAAAAAAATTCTAGTTGTCCTAAAAGGGAGAATATACAACCAATGGATTCGCCTGATAGTCACCTATGGAGCTGGAATATAGAACTTTGCCAAGGGACTAGCTCTCAAACCGAGAAGCATGCAATGTACACAAGAAAGAATAATGCTCAACATCAAATGGAGATATCAAAAGGCAGTACAATGTATGAGGGGAAAAATAGGAGACTGAGGCATTATAGAATCTATTAGAAAACTCAAATGGCAATGGGCTGGTGATGTTGCAAGAATAACAGACAACTGATGGACGTTACAACTCACAACATTGATCCCCAGAGACCACATTCGAAACTGAGGCCGCAGAATATATGACAGAGAGACTAACAACGGACACTTCAGTCATATCAAGCGAAATATCTTCAGAGAAGGTTTTATACTACGATGACGTCATCATTGTCAGCAGTTGTTAAAACCCAGAAAATCTTACTCACTCACTTTATTTTTTTTCTCAGTGCATAGTCTCTGTAGACTTGTAGAAGAGCACCCTGGGACATATATATTTTGACACTCATAAAAATCTAGAGATATGAATGTCCCAGGAAGGGTTAAAGAGAAAACTGAAAAGATTGGGAGTTCGTATAAATGAAAGGAAGGGGGGGGGTTCTTTCAGATGAATCTGGGTCAGGTCATAACGTCTATAATTGATTGCTTTCATTAATTTACTAACATTGAATTGGTTGTTCGATTTTCGTCTTAGTTATGTTCTCTCCAAGTGATGGTCAATTCGGGTGTTATACGCAGTCGACTGGAAAATCACGTGTCAAGAATTAATGCAATTTATATTTGTCCATGCTCAGTTACCTAGATAGCAAGACATGAATAGATAGATAGATAGATAGATAGATAGATAGATAGATAGATAGATAGATAGATAGATAGATAGATAGTTGGATGATATAGGTTTATATCTGTTCTTCTCTTCATAACTTACAAGCTCAGTATGTTAATATACAGCTATATTTCTTTGTATCTATCCATCTATATATCTATTCAATCCTGTTAATCTCTATCAATATATCTCTCGATGTACAGAGAGTGCAAAAATACCTTTGAAAAGGAATTCATTTTAACATAATTTTTAAGATTGACAGGAAATCTTCCTCTAAGCTGGCCATGTAAAACTTTTTTGCAGTGTTGCAGATATTTTTCAATCTCGTTTGAATACGTTTGATTGATATACAATGATTATCTAATTATTTGATATTAGTTTTTGGTCCATACCGTGTCAATTTTGAAATTTATGTTAGAAGAATCTTTTCTTTTCTTTTTTTTGCTTCCACTGAGAGGATGAGGACGAAGGATATCGTAATTAAACGACAGTCATTGAGATGGGCAGGTCGCATAGCGCGAAGGATGGACAACAGCAAAACAGCTCACTGATCAGTGCCTGTGAGACTTTCAAGGCAGCAAGGAAAGTCAAATCAGGATGGACAGGCTAGATAGCAAAGTTTGCCTGAAAACATGGCACAAAACTGGTGTAATCCTGATCGTTATCTTATCGATGGTTACTCTCATGGTAAAACGAATCAACCGGGTTCGAGTTTAGGCGTAAGTAGCTTCTGTTAACTTAGTATTAATGTTATCGAAAAACGCATGAATAACTCATCCTTGTGCAGTTTCCTATCGCCAGATATCATGAAATCATAACTCGTCATTGGCATGACACGATAAAAGTAGACACATAAACAAATCACACTCTCAAAACTGCCTCACCTTATTCTACGATAGCAGTAAAATCTGTTACTACTGTGGCCAACCTTGACAGTAAATAGAATGTATTCCAGTTAGCCTATATGTTTCTCCTATCGAATTGCAAATACCATTCTCATTCTGATCATATCCATGAAGCCCATTCTAACTAGCTGTCGGTCTCTGTCTGAACATATCTGTCAATCTCAGTCAACACATATTAACCTTTCTTTTCATCAACCAAACTCCCATGGTATACATTTGAGTCTATTCATATCAATGGATTGTTCTTATTCTGTGTTGCATACATACTTTATGTCAGTATGCCTGTCTATCTATCTATCTATCTATCCATCTATCCAAAGTGTGTCTCATAAAAAACCCGATATTTTTATTCACATTACCAAATAAACGCATCGCCAATATCTATTTATCAATTCCCCCCATCAGGAGCCTTCACGAAATCCAACCTAGTTATAAACGAGTGATGGACGTTTCTGAGTATGCATTGTTTCCCCTTTTTATTCCTTCAAAACCTCTCCAATTATTCACGTAAGATGTTGCCGAGAGTGTAGCTGTCCACTATGCAACTCCACGGAGATTTTTCTTACGCTTTCTCTCATGATGGCTCCATGATGTTCGGCGGGAGTGAAGTCAGATGAATTCCCTTGACTACCCACTAATCCATCTTTTTGGAGAAAATCGAGCTTTCCCTCCTCCGGGATTGCTTGACTTGTGTTCGCCTACATGTAACCAGTGAGATCGTACAGAGAAGTCACCTGAACAAATCTGCTTTGCTGATCTGATGTTTTTTTGTTTTTTGCTTTGTTTTTTGTTTTTTGTTTTTGAAAAACATTTCCTTTTGTTTTTCAAAACTGCAACACTTCCTATTACAGCAAAGTTTACCAAAATTATTTGCCATCCCACTTGCAGGATTATCATTACCAATAGGTCTCATCTCAGCGCGAAATATCAATCTGCAAAAACGTTTTTTTTTATTATGAAACACATTTTATCTCTCTCTCTCTCTCTCTCCCTCTCTCTCTCTCTCTCTCTCTCTATATATATATATATATATATACATATATATATATATATATATATATATATGAAATTATTTCAATTTGTTCATATCTATGTTTTGATAGCTCTGATGATTATTTTTTCACTTTTTGTCGATTGTAAGAAGGTTCCCCCACGGTACCCTGACCAAATTTTTTTAGACGCACCTATTTTTCTAAATCTCTTCCATTGTTTTACTCCAACCTCCTCCCGATGATTTATCTATCAAACTATATATATATTTATATATATATATATATATATATATATATATATATATATATGTGTGTGTGTGTGTGTGTGTGTGTGTGTGTGTGTATATATATATATATATATTTCAGTTCATTCATATTTTGTCTTGAACTGTTAATTGATATATAATCAAATGTGTGTGTGTATGTGTGTGTGTGTGTGTATGTATGCGTGTATGTGTGTGTTATGGTAAGAGACTAGATGGAATTCAACTTTTACATGTCATTGTTTATATATAGAGAGAAGGGAATCCTATCACAAAATTAAATAAACATTTGAAAATGTTTGAATTTTTTTCAATTATAGGGACATGTAAGGCCATTATTCCATGATATTTGAAATTTCCCTGAACGCCAAATCGTCATCTTTGTTTTAGTGGACATCCATTATACAAATAATGATATGCAATCTAATTTACCTTTAGTCTTTATCCATTATTGAGGCGTGTGGTAAATATCAGTCTGTCCGGAAGCGTCTGCTCTATTATTGTAATTAGAATGATAATATATGTTGTTGGCAATTTCCGGTTCTGTGTGTGCAAGACTATAATCATCAATTTAGTAAGCCTACAACTCAGTCCGTTTATTGGTATTAAAATTATAATTGGATGTCGCTTGTAAGTGATGAGTTGTTGGCAAACATGATTTGGATTTCATCCATTATAACGATTTATTGGCAAACCATAAATATTATTCACTATCTTACACTATTCTAAATACATTTAGTATTTCTTATACTTTATTCATGGAGATGAATTGAAATCAAATGAGTTTATTTCGTTAATGCAGAATTGAATTACGTGCCGTATACGATGTAGACGTTACTTATATATTGCCACCAAAAACAGATTCATAAACACTAAAAGAAAAATACAACAGTCTGTTTTAATAGATAGAGCAAAATAATGTATCATATGACCTCTATGCCTAGTCGATAGCTGATATATAAACAATTTTTTTCAGCCTATGTTTTCAACGTTTTTATTACAACGACAAAATTCACAACGGGTAGAGGCACAGGAATCTCATATTTAAGTTGATTGTGTTCATGCAAGTTTTTATGTATTTGTCAAAAGCTGAATGAATCTCTTCAAAGTCAGTACAGGTATATTTTCATTTTATGTCATACCAAAAACAATACCGTCGACAAATATATACAAAAGTGAAGTGTTAACTTTAGTAGCTTTGGGAATTGTATAGGATATAGTGTATCCACCGAAGTAACTGCTAATTTTTGAGCTACACCCATTTGTATGTTGGTTTTCAAACGACTTAAATAAAGAATCAACTATTGTGTATATTTTCGCTGTTTGTGTCTTGTTCTCTTTTTCACCGAGTTGGGTGTCAGACAAAATTGAACATAAATTTCTGAAAGAAATTGAGTGTATCCATTGTACTACAATACAAACAACATACAGTTTGCGCTATCTATTTACAATTCTTTATATCAATATGTTTATCTTATAGGTTACTTATTGTAGGTAAAACAGTAGGAGAATTTTCAATACAAAAAAGGATAATAAAATAGAATAAACATGTGATCTAATCCTGACTTTTGAATTCACTTATCCAGGTGCTTCTCCTCTCAAGAACACCTTTTCAAGAGATCTGTACTCCATGGTTTATCAGACGAATGCAGCAACGGTAAACTTACAGGAAATAGTCGAAAGATATAATTAATTTATTTTGCCGGAGCTGGGTTATCTAACCACTTTTATTGCAACCAGGACGATTCTGAAGAATTAAACTTGTCATGATAGACTTTGCCGCTTCTTACATAACAATACATTGCGATTGTCTCTTCGCGAAGAGCTGAGACTCCTGGACGTCAGTAACCACGCACCGACAAACCACTGAACCTTACTTTAACAATCTACACCATTAACTCATAACTATGATTCATACTTGATTCGGTGGAGACCGGTCACCTGAGTAGGCACTACTTTGGTTTAAAAGCGAAAATTCTGCCGATATTAATTCGAATAAATCATAAAGTCGTGGCGTTACCTCAAATCGGAAATTCAGTAAAGTAAACTTTATGATCTGGGTTTGAAGTTTGAATTCAAACCGTACACCTCATCCAAGAATTCAAAGGGACACATATAAGACATTAATACAATAAATATCAATCTTTTAAACTTCTGTCCACTGACATTCTCATACAACTCTGTGTTTATACAGCGCATCCTGAAAATAATCTCACACGTGTTTCACGCTCCCAAAATCAATCATATCATTTGTTATTGATTTTACATTAGTATCTTCATTCTTTTTTCCTCGGATTGCAACGGCCTTACCCATTAAGCACGAAAACCTCCAGGTATAGATGTTCGAATCTAACCATGGAATTTTCATGCTTTATTCTGTCGAAATGCTATGTAATAAATTCCTTTTTTAATTCCCGGTGTTTGTTGAATGCAAACAACTACAGCATGGCGGTTAAAGAGATACGATAAAAAGCAACTGGGATTATAACAAATGAATACTAGTCATGATAATAATTGACCCTGCTTCGCATGATGAATTCTAATAGATAGATAGATAGATAGATAGATAGATAGATAGATAGATAGATAGATAGAAAACAAAAAAAATGAATAAAGTATTATTATATTAATTATAAAAGGTACGTTGCATGTGAAAAATTAGCATAACGTGTTGAAATACTCTTATTGAATAAGACATCATCTCAAGGCTATATCATAAATGTAATGGAAATGAAATTGGAAGAGAGAACATTGTCCAAGATTAATAAAGTGAACGATGTTATAGTCTCTGTTATTGGATTTATTGTGTTTATTCAGTAATAATTCAAATTACCAAGTGTGTTGAACGTGTCATTCAGCCTGATAAGAGGGTTACGTGGTCAGTAGCGTAGCCAGGGATTAGGAAGTCCCGAGGCCTTTGTTTCTTGAGTAGCTACTTCTAGCATTTAGTGAGGTTTGATGAAAAATGAATGTTTGCAATAAATAAACATGCACTTTCACTTAATGAGTGGAAAAATACCCTAAACCCTGAATTATAATTCATGCAATAAATGCATGACATACATATCCATGTTATCATATAACGTCAGAAGAGATGCAATAAGTTAACTACAATCTAACAAGCTTTTTTGCCCCCACCCTCTTTCAGCTATGCCCCTGTTGGTGTTTTCTCAGGATTGGATCTTTGGACCCTTCGTACGGTATGTTGTTGAGATGTTTTGTTTTTTGTTGTTGTTTTGGGGTTGTTTATTTTTTCACAATTTTCTTAGAACAAGAATCAAAACTGCAATCGTTCTTCCATGATAGATAACACAGAAAAGTCATGAAAAATAATGGAAATAAATATGATGACTGATCAATGTCTATCAGTTTGTATGGATGAAATACTTTATATAAATGTACATCACAACGAATAAGTAAAACATTGTCTCAAAATATCAAATTCTGTGTAAAAAAAATATTTGATAAAATACATTAACGGATATTGGAAAATAATTGACTGAAACGACATGAATGTTTGGAAAAAAGTTTCTCGGATGTATAATGTTTACAGCTGTAATGCCTTAGATATATCTGTCCGTCGATGACTTAATTGTTTTATTTTTTTATATATATAAAATCAAGTCATTGACGCACAGCTGTTCCGTTGTATTGCATCATTTCAGTGTGGCTATAGACTACCCATTATCCCATCTACAACTTCAATGTAGGAATGAAACCTTCTGTCCAGACCCAGAGGCTGGCATTTTACCCCTATCCTACGCTGGAATGGACGGTCAGTTGGACACAATTTGAGTGATATATTTACTTATGCACTATTCCCCATCCACCATATATATATACATATATATATATATATATATATATATATATATATATATATATATATATGTGTGTGTGTGTATTTATATATATATATATATATATATATATATATATATATATATATATGTATATATATATATATATGTATTTATATATATATTTATATATTCATATATATATTCATGAACTCATGGTCATGTTATTAGATTTATTGTTATAAGCAACTTCATAATGTATAGCACTGATTTCAATAGAGGACTTGAAATAATTAATAATTCATATATATATATATATATATATATATATATATATATATATATATATATTGGTGCATAGTGCTTTGTATCTTGGGAAATCTGTGTGAAATAGATGCACAAGAAAGTAAAATATTCCAGAGAATTAATGGAAAACAGAATTTAGATTAGAGACTATTATCAGCAGATAATAAAACTCAATTCATATTTTGTATTTCTTCCATTAATTTCTTCATTTCTTTTTATTTTGTTGCCGTTTGTAACATTGAATGTGTGAGTATGTGTTGTATGAGTAACTTTACAATCGTGACGACTTTCTCTACATTGTACCAAAAAGTATTCTACTGACAGTAGATTTTCACGGACACTAAAATAGTTTTGCACGTTTGTGCATCCGTAGCACACTATACACCGATGATAGAATATATATATATATATATATATACATATATACATATATATATATATATATATATATATATATATATATATATATATATATATATATATATATATATATATATATATAAGAAAATCAACATGACATTTAGATTAGAATTTTCATGAGGTTATTCACTTCGAAGAGACTAAAAAAGACTATTTTCAGAAGAAAAGTTATCCGTCTCCAAATCTGAGAAGTGATTATTTTTATCATTAAAATTGTTACCTTCAAGTGGCAGCGTCCATTGCTATGGACAGTGAAATAAAATCAAAATCCCACTATTATACTATTATACATATATTTTCGCTATAGATAATGAGCCATGAGAGGTGCCCTAAGATAAATAGGCAGATGTCATCTATACACAAACATAAATACAATTTGTTTGCGACCGAGATTTTGCCAATCAGCCTGGAATCGGTTTGGAGCGGAAACAAATTGTAAATCAAATAAAAATGCCATAACTGAATTGTCTGAATTGTTATTGATAGTTTTGGTTCCCCTCGGCACACAAAGTCTTTGTGGCTCCCGACGCAATTATCAGGTAAAATATTTTTGCCTCTTTCTCAAGCGAAATACTTACTCCCGTGCCTCTCCTTCTGACAAACCCTCACCCACAGCTTATAGTATGATGGACCTCTCTCTTTTGATTACACACGCACCACAAGATTTTCATCTTGAGATTGTCTAATATATTGGAAATGGATATTCGATCGCCGAGAAGGGGGAATGTAGTAAGGTTGTCTTTGTTGCCCCTGCAATCATTTCGTCTCGTTCTTTTCATCTTCACTCTGTCTAGTAGCCATATTTTTTTATCCTCTCTCTCTTTCATCCTCTCTTTTATTCCCCTTGCATAAATAAACTCACGCAAACACATTTATATTGAACAAACGTACCCATCAAAGGGTTCTATCCTTTGCTCGTATATTTATCTGTGCTTTCCGGCGCTCTTGGCCATACTGTTTTGTATACAGACATGGAAATTTGCATCATTACTCCTCCTAGCACCTTTTAATATTTTGTTATGGGGGGGATTTCAACCTTTCAGATGCCCTATTTTGATGGTTATATCAATAACATCTAGATTCTTGTGAATCTAAATGATTTTAGATCGTTTTTTTCTTTTGTTTTATGAGTTTTCCATGGAAAACGAACAGACCATACTTATTCTTCGATGAAAGTTTTCCATACGAATTCAATTTTTCAAACTTTGATGCTACAGCTATTGAATTATTGACTGTGATGGTGGGTATATATCTGTATTTTTATAGAAAGGATTCAATGTATATATATATATAAATATATATGTATACATATATATATACATATATATATACATATATATATATGTGTGTGTGTGTGTGTGTGTATATATATATATATATATATATATATGTATATATATATATATATATATATATATATATATATATATATATATAATTGTGTCATCCACAAACGGCTGTCTCGTTGTATTAACTGTTCAGTGTGGCTATAGACTATCCGTCATTCCATCCAGTACCACGAAGCAGGATGGAAACCTTCGCTTCAGTCCGGAGGCTGATATCTTACCTCTGTGCTAGGGAACTGGAGGGTCAGTAAGGCTGAATTTAAGCAATGTATTTATTTAGTTTGAATCCCCGTCCACCAGAGGGCTCTATTCTTAAGGAAGAGAATTGCATAAGTACCCCCCACTTTTTTTCTTTTCACAAAGAAGCCAAAAGCAATCATAGTGTCCACTTGATCTTTCTCTCTCCTGACCAGTGTCCAGTAACTATGACCATCCCATCTTCTGACGTCTATCTTATCATCATGGTGTTTTTATCAGTCTGATAACGCTCAAAACTTTTATGTACACAAATTATCAATAATTGCTTATTTGCTTCGCACAATTTCGTCTCCAAGAGGATTTTTTACTTATATATTACGTTTTTTTTTCTGAAAATACTTGTGGATTAAATAGATTACCTCACTAGCAAGTCCAAGTCACCAACTCTACGTGGTTATTTTCTTTCTGTCAAACCTAATTATTACATTTTGGGTCAATTTGGACCTGAACACTTTTCGGGAAGAACGTTCATCTTAAACATCTTCATCCTCATCAACGAGAGCCTATCAAGCCTCTGTCATAGGGTATAAACTTTCCTAGAGATTCACCTCACCCTTCCATCATCGGCGTCGTGGAGCAAATATTTTCTGAACTTGTCTAGTTCATCACGCCGTTTCATATTTAACCCATCACATTTTTGCATAGCCAGCCCATCGCCATTTGAGCTTTCTAAAAGTTAAATGATATCTCTGACCCCTGTCTTATCTCAATGAACTGTGCTATCTTGTGATCTCTCCATATGAGTTTGAGCGTGATTCTCTCTCGTGCACGTTGTATGATTTCCAGCTTGAGGGTAGTCAATTAGAAAGAATCCATGTTTCAGCTGCATTGGTGAATATCGGGAGGGTGTAATTGTTTAAAACCATTCTTACAATACCTTTCCCTGTACTCTCTTCTCAGACATGATTCTCTTTGAGTTAATTTCAAATATTTGTCTAATTTTAAATTGTTAACATAATTAAATTAAAGTGAAATATCATTTACTGTATGAAAAATTGATCGACCATAAAACACCTGTCGAATGTTTTCACATTGTAATTTTGAATAAGTATATATATATATATATATATATATATATATATATATATACATATATATATATATATATATATATATATATATATATATATACATTGCGATACCTTGAATATTGAAGTTATCTTGTTCCCAAATACATCGATACTTTTCAAGTCGCATTATTGAAGGTCTTATTCTAATGTAAAGTAATTTTTCAGTTTATACTTTATTCCAGTAATGTATGTAGCATTAGCTAAAACTTACTTCATTAAAACCCGTAAAAATTAAAACCACACGAGGTATTGCCGTACATATAGTGATGCTAGGTATAACACTTAGAAATTTAAAAAAGTCGACATAAATCTCTGAGTAGACCAAAGAAAAAGACCTCAGAGACACAATCAAGCGACAAAACAGTGATGGGTTGGACACATAGGATGAATGTTGATAGCAGGTGATGCAAAAATTAGTCGAATAGTGCCCAATGGATAACAAAAGCAGTGGGAGAAGACCAGACTTGAGACGGACACATGAGATTTGCCGATAAGATATGGTGTAGATTAGCATAGGAAGGCATGAAAGGCGCTGGGAAAGGCCTTTGTCCAACAATGGACATGGGGGGCCGATGGTGATGATTATGTGTGAACGTATGTGCGTGTTTGCATACTTTCATGCATATGTATTCATATTACTTCAAGTTTAATTGAAGACAAAAAAATTAAAATTTGGTTTATTAATCGTTATTAGTGAATGTAAATATCTTGATAGATACCGGAACGGTTCATGTGTTTTGGACCAAACACTTTTGTCCATTCATTAACTATTTTCAAGCTTCACGATCTTCAAGCTTGAGAGTTCAATTATACATATTTTATCTGGGTTTCATAGAGGCTGGCGTTATGATAACATCACATATAAGACATTTGGTGAGGGAATTTCTCCACTGGGCATAGTATATATCCATTTTTTAAATATAGAGAAAAAAAAGAATCCCAGTAGCTTTATTGAAAATTATATTTACCAGTCGATTCAAACAAAAAGAACTTGAAGAAGTTAACATGGTGTAGTATCTATCTTTGTATATAAATGAAGACGCATTGCATATCGTTGGAATGAAATAGACCTTCATTATAATTTTTGAGCTTGATCAGAATTATTCGAAGGTACGTATGTTATCCTCACATCTATACGTGATAGCTAATATTATATATCACGGGTGTGGAGCTAGGAAACTAACGATTTCACTTTGAAAAAAAAATTCTAGGTAAAGACGAATGGGAAGAGCCATGTAAGGAATCACTCCCAGAGTAAGAAAAAAATCAAGATGGACCCGAGTGTAGACCATAGTACAAGATAAGTGAAGTGATTAAGTGACAAATAAAGAGATGAGCAGGACACGTAGCCAGAAGGTAGGATGATAGAAAGGCACTTACATCTAGTCGATTGGTGCTTAAGAGGTCGCAATTGCAGTAAGATAAGCCCAGACATAAGAGGTGGTGAAGAAGTTGAGAAAAGGTTTGCCGAAAAAATATGACAGATATAATCATAGAGGAGGTTTGCACAGGGTGAGCTCTGGTGGGCCGTTTTTATGATCTCTATGTCTTATCACTGGCTACCTTAACATACGTCATCGTTATTCTGAAGGTGGGTCAATATATATTGAAGATATGAAAACTCACTATTTTCGCATAGATAGTGTAACTCTGTTTGACATAATTGGCGCTATCTAAACAACTATTCCTATAATGGCAATTATACAGCATTTGCTTGCTCCGTAATTATCTTATATAACTTTAACCTTGACCCTAACACCAAGGCACGCACCAACACTAACACGGAACCCAACCCTAACCTATATCCTCTGTAGTTAAATGCATTAATATAAATATGAAGCTTTAATGTTCAAAAATAAAGTTTTACAAGTAGTTCGCTTTACTTCAATGTATTAGGTATACATAGTGATGCTAATCACGTCGGTTCAATATACGATTGCCTGAACGTGTTTGCACTGGGACTTTGGGTTATCATTTTGGTATGCATATTCAAATGGAGAAACGGAGAAGTCGGCAATATTCGTAGGAGTGCAATGATAGATTTTGCTTTAAATTTCATAATACCCCATTGCTTTTAATCATCTTGATCGATACATATTTCCTGGAAATAGGTCCACGGAGAGCCTATTGCGATTTTAATATTCATTGGGAGAATCTTATTTGGAAAATTGTCCGGTTCTCTGATAACTGTTATAATCATAGACGATAAAGAGAGACTACACGTTGCTCAGATAATTCCGTGCTTCCAGTAAGTGTTAAAGTCCAGAAAAAATTTGAACGCAGTTTTTCAGGGAATGTAGACATACCCTTCGTTGAGGATCGAAACAGAACAGCTTCTTTCAGTCAGATCAACTTAAAAATACTGAATGTAGGTTGGAAGTTGGAGAGTAATATGAAAACCAATATATCTACACTTCATCATATATATATATATATATATATATATATATACACTCATTTGAAATGGTTTCCTGTAATTACATGGTTAATATATCACTCTCTGTAGACAACGTAAATAGAATAAACAATCGAAGAAGAATCAGGCTGCTGCAGGAATAGGTCCTGCTACTGAGATGGTCGCCGCTTCTACGTAAGAATGCTCTTAGCATTGAGCGAAAGAGCCGCCGGTTAAAGCCCGAATAACTGTTGTGCATTTGCTTCTTTTCACACGACAGCCATGTACCTATAGAATGGATATATGTGATCTGACAGAATGATTATAAATATAAATATACTCGGAATGATCTCCTGTTATCATACAATGGATGTATCATTTGGTAAATAAGATAAACAATTAAACAAATTGGAACTGCTGCAGAAAATTATTTCAAATGAGAGTTTTGGTATAATATAACGCCATTCATAATCATTCTGTCGGATCATGTCTGTATTTTATAACTCACACACATGCATATATATATATATATATATATATATATATATATATAACATGCATACGCTCATGTACACACAATCGCATACACGAACAGACTTTTTCGCAGTATTTTCATCAGAATCGGTGGTAAGCTTTGAGACGGGTGATAGCAATGGAATAAAAGGAGAAAAAAGGAAATAAAGACGGATAGACAGAGAGGAAAAAAATGAAATATACTGGTATATTAATGTTGTTGTACTCAGTCATCCTAAGGGTCAGAACTAGTAAAATAGAATTTTTTGATCTGATGATGTATTGAAAATGTAGAATTTAACTAATAATATATATATATATATATATATATATATATATATATATATATATATATATATATATATATATATATATATATATATATATATATATATATAACGTGGAGAGAACAGAAAAGATTTTATAATTTGTTTTGTCAACGAAACACTACTCACAAAGGTCAGCAGCAGCCTTTCAGCATACGTTGTTGGACGTTCTCCAAGATTTGCCAGATCTCTCTGTCATGGCTATCGCAGGTTCAATGCTTTTTGAACTTATCTAATTCGTCTCATCATCTCATGTATCACCAGTTGCATTTCTGCATATGATCTGTGGAGGCCCACGTTGCGAATGGTCATGGCAAGTGGCTGGCTGACATTCTCACAAGATGACCAGCCCATTGTCATTTGAGTCTTCTGATGTTTTTGGGTTTTTTTTTCTCTGGCTCCCATTTTCCCTCTAATATATTGTGTTCGTTGTATGGTTCTCAGATTGAGGATCAATGCTTTGGTTATGTTTGATATTTCAGTTTCATCGCGTGACTATTAGGAAGTAGTATTGGTTGTGTACCCATTAGTTCACATTCTTCAAATTTGAATTTTTATTTTCTAATCGTTGTGTCTCCTCTTTTGCCCGATGAAAGAACAGTCACATCAGTAGACTTTGACATACAAGGGATGTACGTCTTGTTGTTTAATAGCATCAATGGCCTCAAAGTTTTCTATTTGCCCCTTGTTTGACAGTGGAGTAGGGGCGTAGACTTCGCTGCAATGCAAAATTCCATTATCCACTTTTCTAAGATGCAATATGTATTCATGTATTTCCTATGCCGTTATTTTATATTGTACAGGTAAACGAATTCGCATTATAAAGTATTATAAACAGGTAGGAGACTTTATGCAGCAAAATGTCTCGAGGATATGTCTTTTGCAAGAAGTGCTTCGTGTAAGTCGGAAAATAGTAGGTGACTTCAAGGGGTATAGGTACAACTGGGAAAAACTGTAGACAGAAAGTTGGCGAACACCGGGGGAAGAACATCAGTGGAATAATTGAAAAATTTCACCTCAAAACCTCAGAGAACGAGAACTTCACCTGATAACCACTCGCTCAATATCTGATCTTCGATCCGAAACCCTTCACTGAACGTGTTATACGATTTCTAACCCGGCAAGATGGAATATCTAAGCAATGGACGGCAGTAATTGGGAGACATTTTTGTAAAATACAATGCATTATTTGAGTTTGCCTTATTCTTTACCACTTGAAGCCAAAAACACACAATAAAGATATTATTTTATTCAAAAGTGATGATTTGACTCAGGTTGGACACAATATAATGAATAGCTATGTTCGATTTTTGTTCTTTCTTATTTCTTGATGATACGCTTAAGATTTAACTATAAACATTATTCGAAATTAGATTCCTAAAAGTGCAGGTACGCCTCTCAGCTACTGCTGAGGTGATCGATGTGAATACATGGCCACCATCGGGGTATAAAATAGGAGGACACTTCTTTGAAATCAGAGAGAAGATTGGATTGGCTATTACATGCAATTTGGCCTATGTTATTATACTGCAGGGCAGTATTGAATTGCAGGAAATGGGTTATGATTACCTGGGTTTTGGCGACATTATATAAAAGAAGAAATATGTTGTATAAGTGAACGTACAATATATCAAGCCTACAAAGACGAATAGATAGATAGATAGATAGATAGATAGATAGATACATACATACATACATACATACATACATACATACATAGATGCTTTGAGATAGGATTTGATTGAGTGGGAGCAGATTGATATATTATCTGAACATTTCGATTGTTGTCTGCTCTCACCTTCTCTATGAGTCTGTTACATTAGCTACCCTACATAAAATGCCGAAAAGCATTTATCTTGTCCACCATTGCATATTCTCTCTGGAAAGACAACGCCCGTGACAGTTCGAAGAACATAAATATTCATAGATCCGATAAGAAAAATATCTTTTGACATTCCCAGGAGGATAATAAACACAACAGACAAACAAGTAAGGCTTCAAGCAACCACAACCGATATGCCATGATAACAGCAAAAATGAGAAAACCTGCTCTAAAGAATCAATGTATAATAGTAAAAAAACACCATGTCCCAAATATTCAGATACAATAAAAGTTCTCGATAGGTTGTGATACAAGTAAACGTGACACCTAAACACGTTAAAAAGACCCGATCAGTGTAACAAATACCTAGTCCCTGGTATTCAGACAAAAGTTTTCGGATACAGCGATTAGAATATTGCAATAAAAATAACAAAAATCTAGAAATTAGTTCAAAATAAGCAGTTTGAGAGTAAAAAACATTCAGTTTCGAAAATTGAAACAAGAAATTACCGGTAGTATTAAGGGATCATATTTTATTGAAGATTTAGATATTTGATAGAATAATAGTAAGTATTAAAGTGTCGTGCTGTTTTCCCGTCAATATCATCATTGTCGTCGATATTATTATGATCATTAATAGGTTTTGTTTTATTACGGCGTTAGATCACCAAGCATTGCATCGTTACAATTACATGATCATTCCTGCTATCAATTGCTTATTGATTCGAGAATAACAAATCGCTGCATTGAGTTGTGACACGTCAGCCAGAAAGAATATGACAAAATAAAATCAGGATACAAAAGAGTAAGAAAAAAAAGATCGGAAAAGTTTGAAATTTGTTTCAAACGATTTATCATCCAATGGGTACGAAAACATTAGACATTTATATAAAAATGAATTACGTTTATGCAGGAAATGAGAGTGTGTTTGGCAAAAAAAAACTGTATACAATGAAAAAAAGAAGATGCAAATCGTTTTAGATCCGATCTATTTGCCGAAACTGTGATCTGTCTCTCTGATCGTGTGCAATTTGGCGGGAAATATCTTTTGGTCACGTGGTTGTTTCTAGTTTCACTTTCAAATTTTCTACTTTCACTTTCATTTTCGTTTTCACGTTTTGTGGTAGAGTGGATGTCGAGTGTATAGTTTATTGCATTTACAAGATTATCTATTTGTTTATTGGGTTCAGATGCGCGGAACGAGATTCGATAACGTTTGTTTCCCGGCCGCTTCACTAATCTCACAAGTCCGGTAATGTTTGTACCAATCAGTAAATATCCGAGCAAGCAATGTTTTTTTTTGTTTTTTTTTCTTTGAGCTCCGGAGAAAATTTTATTACCTTCCTAGACTGAAGCATGTAAGATGGCAATAATGTTTTTTTTTTCTTTGATTGTTTTCGTTTACAATGTCGTTTTTTATACTCGCTTTTTTTATCTATTTTCGTTTATTTCTATAGTCTTTATTACTTTTTCTATTCTTTGTCTTATTAACTTTCCCATGAATCAATATATATATATATATATATATATATATATATATATATATATATATATATATATATATATATATATATAATACAGTTCATAGGAAGGACATTTTAAAACAATATACACATTTATGTAGATATTCTAAACTATTTCGTGCTAGGTTAAGCTTTACACATTTGAGATATATACGTATACGTATGAAGGTTTTCTCTCTCTCTCTCTCTCTCTCTCTATATATATATATATATATATATATATATATATATATATATATATGCTCATATTAGGTCCTTATTTGCTCTTTCTATTCCTCAAATGCGAAAAATTATATCATAATTATCAAAAAACGGGTATATAATTCGACAGGTTAATTATAAATGCGATATTTTCAGTAAAAATACCTTTTGAATCGGTATCCCGTTTTTACTTGGTGAATATGCAAGTCACCATAGACAGTGTGAATAAAATAAACAATTAAAGTGCAAGGAATTGAACCTGCCTTCACCAGGTTGACGGATTATACGGTCACTTCTTCATAATATGATTGTCTGCGTTTGAGAAACATGGAGAGCAGATATAAACAGTTGGTTAAAAAGACGAGAATTGAGGTATATGTAGCAGTTGGCTATTCATCTTATTGTAAGATCGTAAGATTGGCCTCGTGTAAAGATGGCTTCTTATTTGATGCGGGTTCGATTCCTGCAGCAGACGATCTCTTTGATTGTTTATTTTCTCCACACTGTCTGGACTGACATATTCACCATGTAAATCAGGATGTCGTTTCAAAAAATATTCCTAATAGAACAACGCATTTGTAATTATTCCGTTGGATCATCTATATAATATATACATACGTACAAAAACACACGGGCACACATACATACATGCATATATACATACACATATATGTATATATGTATTACAAATTGGATCATGTGAATATAAATGCTTGTATGTGTGTACATGTATGTATGAATATTGTGAGCGGAATGACATATATATATATATATATATATATATATATATATATATATATATATATATATATATATGTGTGTGTGTGTGTGTGTGTGTGTGTGTAGATAGATAGATAGATAGATTGTGTTCTAATATCTGGAAACTTTCATTGCATCACCTCCCGTTATTACACATGTAACAAAAAGAAATCATTCTGAATAAAAGTTTCATCATAATATTACACATTTTAAAATTGTAGGATTATATATGCATTTCTTGATAATATAATCATCTCGTTGAAAAAACAAATAGAGCAGATATAGATCGTGAATGAACAAAATGAGAATCTTGAGTTGGAACAGTTGTATGAACCTATCGATTACCAGTTGCTGTTTAGCTCAATGGTAAGAGCCACGTTACGTTGAAGGTGCTGCCCTATCGGTCGCTTGTACATTCTTGCAGTAGCGCATTTTTTATTGATGTTGCCTTCAACGTGTAATAACGAGAGATCATTTCAAGTAATAGTGGTAATATAATATAACACAATTTATAACCGATGCCTCCATTTCCCAATAACAATCGAAACACCTTGATTGCATGTGCATCATTTAGCCAAATTTCATAAAATTTATCACCTAACCCGAATGGCTATGTGAAAGCGATGTTATAAGAATGCCAGACAACTGCTGGATGTAACGACCCACAACGTGGATCCCCAGTGGTGATATGAGGTACTGCAGCGTGACGACCTTGGCGAATTCCGAAAATACTAACTCTGCAACGGTCTTTAACTGATGATGATTTTCCCACACCCTATCCCTCGAAAAACTATAACACTGGAACAAAATCAAAGCTAGATAAAAGAATGTCTGTTCAAGCATGGGCAGTAATATCCCCTCTGATTGGTTGTCAAGTTGCATCAAACCAGCGCAATCGATCTTGAGACATTCAGAATGGCTGTGGGTTTGTTTTTGTTTGGTTTTTTTTTTTCAGAGGGGGTCCCAAACAATCCTCGGATGCACGTTTTCATTCACTTTTTTGTATTATAAAAACTGTATCACTGCCATAGGAGCTTTCATAAAATGAGGACTTAGGCATTACTAGAGGTTTCAGGGCTGAATACAATTATCAATAAATGTAGGAATCCTTGCAAGACCAAACAATACCTCTTGACTTCTTCAATCGTCTGCCATATTCTTATATCATTGACTGCATTGAATCAAAGGAAACGTGTGGTAAAAGATTTCTTTGGATATGTGGAACAGTCCAAGTCGTGGATGTCGACTGTGGGTTCTCTAAAATAAAAACTGATACTCATTTTCTCCAAGCGTATTCCCTTGCCACGGATTCTTCAAATCCCTAGGGTAGAAGCTACTAAAGGATTGTTCAAACCAGTACAAAGCTCCTTTAGAGACCTTGAGGCAAACCAGTAACGAAGCAAAGAGAGACAGACAGACAAACAGACAAAACAGATGGGGAGTGCAGCAGGAAATTAGCCCCAGACTCTATTGTTTGAAAAAAATATTCTCTCGGTTCTAGACATAGTTTTCCTCACCGTTTCCTGTGCCGAACTGTTCTCATCTCTCTCTCTCTCTCTCTCTCTCTCTCTCTCTCTCTCTCTCTCTCTCTCTCTCTCTCTCTCTCTCTCTCTCTCTCTCTCTCTCTCCCCCCCAAGATTATCTGGAGACAGTTTCAAAGTCGAACCCAAAGCTAAAATTATCCAGGAGTGTAGAAAGCAAAAAAACAAAAAAGAGAATAATATATGGCTGAAAAGAAGTGCACAGTTTATTGGCGTGACGCCATGCGGTATAATGTCATTAAAGGGGCCAACAGTTTTGAAAAACTGCAGAATAAAAAGATTCCATACATTTCACTGACTCGGACACTTGATATTGTTATTCAAAATGCAGCTCAAGTTGAGAAAGGATTGTTTTATGTTTAACACCATGAGCAAATTGATTCGTACCGGAGCTATACAACACGGAATAATATAGACAGCTTATTAATTTATAGACTGCTGTTAAGGTTGACTATGAGGATAATAGGTTTTTGCTGCTATCGTCTCAGCAAATAAGGAAAGTTTACCAAGGTGCTCAAACATACACAAACACATTCTTCTCTCAGTCAAACATTATGGCGTGCTAGTAACAAGATATTTTGAATAGATATCTGGCGATCGGACATCATACACGAAAGGTCAATTTAGACGTTCCTCCGTGTCAGTATGAATAATAAATGTCCACGTGTCGATATTAAATATGATATATATATATATATATATATATATATATATATATATATATATATATATATATATATGTGTGTGTGTGTGTGTGTGCGTATGTTTGCGTTCATGTATGTGTGTGAGTGCAGGTGTGTATATGTAAGTACGTATGCTTTTTCATAGCATAACATCCAAACTAACAATGACAAAAGACAATACTGATGTAGTTTTTCTCTTGATATAGTTGTGCGTGTGCATGGTGTACTGTGTGTGTGTCTGTGTGCGTGTTTTTTTAATGCCTTGCAGCAGGTTTCAGTGAAATTTTACATCTTTACATAGCTCTTCAATATTTAACACCTGATGTAGCACGAAATGATTCAAACATTTCCAAAGATTTGAGGTGAAAAAAAAAAAATTATTAACACAACTACAAATTCCCTTTCCGACCCCCTTGGGAGACCACCTACCTAGAAGTTTACCAAAAATCCTTTTATGTCGTTGGCTTCAAACTGGATTTAATTCTGATGCCGCGTAATCTTCTTTGCAGTTCCTTCTGCCATCCAATATATCGTGAATTATTTAAACTGATTCATTTATAGTCCTGTAGTAAGATACGAACAATGGAATTGGTGAACATTGATACTTGACTAGTAAAAAGCTTTCAATGAGTCAGATATATGTGTATATATTGTCTCAGCTTCTTCAAGCCAGGATGAGTTTTGATTGAATTCATTGAAACCCACACGCTTATTTGATATAAATATTTAATTGACTCCCATCAGCATGGTATAAAGCCGACGATGGAATGAGTGTATGGAAATTGTGCTGCACCAATCGTATGAATGGTTAGGCTTTTTCTACCTTGAACACCAGCATTCAAAACTTGAGCTATTTTATCTTGGTCTGAATACTGCACATTGGTTCTAAAAAGAAAAACGAAATTAACCAGAATATCTTGTTGCAAAAAGCATGGGATACTTTGCAAAAATGTTTATTCTAACATAAGCTTCAAAATTGGCAGAACTTCAACCAATGAATAATATCATTTCATAACTTAATGCATAATGATGGAAAATGTTGAAATAAAATTGAATATCATTTGCTAAAATCAGGAATCTTAGGTCCATTTTCTGTCAATTTCAAATATAATGTCACAATAAACATTTCTGTGATTTATCAAATATTCTGCACTCACTGTACCTGTTTACAAAAAAAATCCAGTAAGGCACAAGGCTACAATAATGAAATACTGAGGAAGAAATAAATAACTATACTTAGGAATAGTCTAACCATCATTCTATGTCAACCGTCTCAACATGTAAATTATATTCTCTGCGTAATTGCAAGGAAAAGTCGGGTGCCGTTTTTTAAACTTTTCAGGTTCCCTTTTGTTTTTTACAGAAGTTTCAATAGGTGAATGTTGGTATGATTTTCAGTTCCAAGTTCAAATTATACAAGATGGAAATGCTCGTGCCCAGCAGCTTCTTGAACATTTTGTGCAATATTTCGGTATTTTTTCAATTTATTTTGTTTAAGTTTTGTTGACATAACTGTACCTAATTTAAGTACAACTTTTGATAAACCAGGGAAATTCATATCCAGTTCATTACTAAAGGTATGCATGATTAGTTGATCAACATTTTTCAGTGATGCCTGAGGGAAAGGGAAAGAACAAAAAGAGTGTAAGCTAATTTAAAGGAAAAGGAAGATGAAAGTTCTATAAAAAAAAACTTGGGGAAAAGAAAACAGCAAGAAGGAATTAATGACTGACGAAAAGGAAAGAAAAATGACTGAGTAAGAAATGACTGAGACAAAAAGAAAGAGAGAGATGGCTTGAAAAGAATAAAAAGAGAAAGAAAAAAGAAAGGACAATTAGATGGATTGAAATACTAGAAATAAAATGATTCAGATAAAAAAAAAGAAAGAGAGAAATGGCTAAGAAAGAAATGACTGAATAGGGGAAATATATGACGGAGACGGAATGACGAAGAAAAAGAAAGGAAAAAATACTGGATACGATTAGAAAGAAAAGAAAAAGAAAGGGAAGAATGATAGATTGAAATGACTGAGGACTGATATAAAAAAAGAAAGAATAGAGTGAGATAAAAAAAAAGAAAGGAATTACTGAGAAAAAGAAAGGAAAAAACAGGAAGGAAAAAAAAACAACAAAAAGTGAAACAAAGACAAAAGGATCGAAATGATTAACAAAGAAGAGAAGAACTGGTCTTTACACTTCAAAAAATCTCCTCGTCACGAATTCACGTCGATTATTTTTTTTTTTATTGTTTTGAATTTTTAATAGCCAGCCAAAGATTTCAATTGTTGTCTTCCAAAGTCTCGAAGAAAGCATTTCACTCTTTTGGAAATGATTTACTTAACACTTCCATTTATGTAAAATACGTCATCTTACCACATTCGGGTTTCTGCAGTGCTTTTATTTTTCGAGTGTTTCCTGCAATCTCTTTGATCTGTTTTAATGTCAGTACACACTCAATTCTTCCATATGCTCTCTTTCAAGGCGCCTTTCTACAATTACAATCGTTCTGGTAAACAACTTTTTCAATTCAAGATGGCAGCTTTGTGGCAGTCAATAATCTTTGATGTGAAGCAGTCTTTGTTTTTTTCTCTGGCAATATAATGAAAAGTATCTGTTTTTTCTTTTTTCTTTTCTTAGTGCTAATAGCAAAAGTGATCTGCCGATATCAACACCAATTCTTGTTTTATGATGACAAGAAAGATAAAATGCTGAGTACAAGGTTTTATTTTGTACGTAAGTGTTATAAATGGTATAACTAGTCGAACATGTTTTATATCCTCAGAATACAATGGAAAATATACTGGATGGTCAATTTATCTCTAACACTCTTCACTCACTTATAACTTTGATAATATTTGTCTGACTCATATAAAATTAATGTGTGTTATACAAAGGTATGAGAAGTTTTTATATTAGATTTTCCCAAAATGTTAGACTAAAAGTTCTAAAGAAATAAGAGTGGAAATGAGATAAAAGTTTGTTTAGAATACAAAGAGTGAATGAATCTATCAATAGTTAATGGGTATTATGTTGATCGGA
Source organism: Thysanoteuthis rhombus (assembly GCA_963457665.1). Lineage (NCBI taxonomy): Eukaryota > Metazoa > Mollusca > Cephalopoda > Oegopsida > Thysanoteuthidae > Thysanoteuthis > Thysanoteuthis major. The sequence goes on along the minus strand of OY735211.1, from coordinate 27,412,862 downwards.
TGAAAACCTATAATGATCCAGTGTCTGGCTATTGTTCTATACGAAAGTTTGAGAAAAGAAATCTTTCAGAAATGCTTAGTAGGTGTTTTAGTAAGTTTTTTTTCTTACTTGGGTGGATATTTGCCAACCGGTAGATTTCCCAGCTATGACGTTTCATCACGAAATTTGTCGCTAATACTGACTCTACTTACTTCGAAACAAGCATAAAATGTTGTAGTTAATATCTATTAAGCTAATAGCAATGCTCTGGAGACTGTTTTAGATTTTTATTTCAAATCTTCATTACGTCTTACAAATCTCTTTCAAAGAACAAAAGACGTCCTGATATATATAATGCATGAAGGGATATTATATTATCACAATGATGAATATTTACAAGCAGTTTCACAAATGTATTCAAATTTGATTAAAAATTGTTGCAAGTTGTATGACCTCAATCTATGCCCCTTGACACTTTTATAATGGTACGGCCACAATTTCAATTCATTTGAAGATTTTCATAATTTTTCGTTATATGATTTGGCTAACGTAAATAAGCAGTGAAGGCAAATCAATTCATAGTTCGAATTATGATAAATTCTACCATCATTTATGTATGAATAGGCATATTTGTAACTGTTTTTTTTATCGAAAAGTGTATAGACACGTGTTCACAGATTTTGCATATTACTGCCCATGATACTGGATTGTCCTTTTCTTTATAGTTTTATCAACAGCTATTGATTTATGTTAATTCGGTTTCGCGAATTACTCCTCCTTTATGAACCTTTTGTGCGCAATTGGAACTGTTTTGAATAGTCTTGTTGTGTCTCCCTGACATAATGAAGACAATTTTGAATAGTCAAAACAATCCAACGCGACAATTTCTAGTGGAAGTTTGTATATATCCATACGTAGTTGCTAGGAATCATGTGTATCAGAACTAATCATATTTCTTATAAGCCAGTAAGAAAAGTATCCCAGTGCTAAAATTGTTCTGTTGTTTGCCTTTTGCAATCGACGGATTTTTCCAAGTCTGTGAGGAGCTTACGGAAGTGAAGTACGGAACCTAACCAAAAGATTAGCCCATTTCGTAATATAATTTGACTTGTATAGATATGCAATGATGGTAAATTAATTCAAAGATTGATATATGATTAATCTCACCACAATTCATATCTAAATTGTCATATTTGTAACTGATTTCCTATTGACATCCAGATCAATATGATCCAACCTTTTTCTCCCTTGTCAAACCAAGTGAAACCTTTATTATCATCATTGGCCCTTTTGAGTCCGTCGTTGGCGTCTCGGAGACAACACTCTCTGAATTCAACTAGTTTGTCACACCATCTTACTTTCTGTCAGCCACAATATTGCATATGATCTCTGGGAATCCATGTTGTGAGTTGTGATGTCCAGCTGTTATCTGACTTTCTTGCAACTTGTCCAGCCTATTGCTATTTAAATTTTCTAATGGCTTCTATAACTGGGACTACCGTCTTTTCTCTGGTATACTGTATTGTTTTATGATCTTTCCATGTGAGGTTCAGCATGATTTTTTTCATGTGCACATTACATAGTTCTTAGTTTGAGAAACAATTTTTTGGTTATGTTCCATATTTTAGCTCCCTGGGTGACTATCAGAAAATGTAATTTGCAACCCCAGATTGTCCGTAGCAATTCCCTTCCTCCTCCCAAAAATGACCAAATTAAAAGTGGGGGTTCATAAAACCAGGGTTACTCAGATTCCAGTTGGTTGGAATTATAGGGCCTCAATATTCAGCAAAATATGAAGTTAGAATGTCGATTCCTACAACTTACCAATGTTGGATTTCTGTCACCATCATCATCATCATCATCATCGGTCTTTTAACATCTGTCGTTGGACATAGACCTTCCCCAGGATTTGCCACACTTCTCTATCATGGGCGTCGCAGAGAAAGTACTTTCTAAATTTGTCTAGCTCGTCTCCCCATCTAATACTCTGCCGGCTTTGGTTGCATATTTGATCTTGGGGGATCCACTTAGTGAGTCGTGATGTCCATTGGTTGTCTGCCATTCTTGCAACATGGCTTGCCCACTGACGTTTGATATTTCTAATGGATTCTATGATGTCCCTGACTTTTGTCTTTTCTTGGATGTACTCTACTGTCTTGTGGTCTCTCCATGTGAGGCCCAGCATAATTCTTTGATGTGCACGTTGTATGGTTCTCGAATTGCAGATCCGTCTCTTGGTTAGGTTCCATGTCTCAGCTCCATAAGTGACTATTGGGAGGATGCATTGGTTATACACCCTTCTTTTGCCTTGTTACAAATCAACTTATCACATATATCAACTGAATTCCCAGCATTCTTCGTAAGTCAAAACTTGAAGGAAACAAACGAGAGATATTAAAATCCAATATGACCCACCTAAATTCTTGCAGACCTGACATCAATGGTCACAGATCTATTTTTCATAAGTGTCTACGGGCATTACACCAACCTGATAATGCAAAAGAATATGAGGAGACAACGCAAGGAAGAAAGGATGTCGAATTTTGCTTCAAAGATTTTTTTTTTAAAAACACGCTGTGGGGAAATTTTTACCGCTTTGACCCGCTGCAAGCAAAACCTTAGCCATATCAAGTGCTCCCAAAACTGGGATGATATTTTTTCATTCTTTTTAATAATTTGCAGGATTTTACATGTATATGCCTTCATTACAGGATACTGGTAAATATTTCTTGTACAAACAGTCTATTGGGATTCAATTGTCCTGTGTAAACTGTCGTAAGCTGGTTTACTAGATTTGGAATTCAGCTGTAGTAGATCCTCATTAGGGCAAGTTGGAAACACTCAACGGTGGTCCAATCCGAGAACTGTGTAGAATGGTACGCGCAGTTCTTGGAAAATGTCATATTAGTTCTGAATTTTTCATATTGAATTCTTCTCGCCCCCATTCAACGTGAATGGATATGAAGGAACTACCAAATCACATGAAAAAGCAGGACATTTTGTGGGTTTGGAATGAGGCTGTCACTTTTGTCGTGAAAGCATGGAAAAGGTCTTGAATTGCCGCCAACTGTCGTATGTCACCAATACCCGATAAGCAGAATTTTATTGATATGTTTTGTAGTGTATCATAGAAGAGTTCACACATAATGTCATGGGAAGATCCTACAACTGATAAGGTACCTTCATTGTTGTCGAAAATGCCAAAAGACTATGAATCAGTCTTGAAATAACCTAGAATCAAAATCAGAATTTCATTAGCAGATAGTTTAATACCATAATGAGCAAGGTTATGACGAATAATTTCAAGTAGCTGATACTTAAATATACATGATCGAAGAATGTTATCAGTGTTAGTCTTCTATGGTTGTCATTTATTGATCCCCCTATCGAGAATACGTAATGGTTTTTCCTTTGCACCATGTTATGTGCAGTAGAGTGCTATTATAAAAAGATTTGTGTTCAAAGATTTTGCTTTTGTGAACATATTCCCATGTTTCCGATTCTTTGATATTTTCGAGGAAATTACATTCTTCAATCGAGTTTTGGACAGCATCAAATAATAGACTGAAGTAGTTTATAAGCACAACAGTATGTTACTTCTGGTCAAAGAGATTTTAAGGTCCAGCGCATCACTGAAGTTATCTCTTGAACCCAAATTTATTCTTTAACAGGATTGCGATTTCTTACGGCGTCTACAACTATTTTATGGTTTGAAGGGCAGTAGAAATAATCATGAATGGTTTGTTATCCCCTGTCGGTTTTGAAAACTCCTATTCCCAAATCAATCCCCAAATACATTCGGCTCCTAGTTACTGACTTTGATCTCTTGATTTTGCAAATCAAACTCGTCTCAGATGTAACCGAGGGTGAATCCATAAGCTTTGTCCTGGAGTACAATCCAACGTGCACATGAAAGAATTACGCTGGGCCTCACCTGGAGAGACCACAAGACATCATAGTACATCAGTGAAAAGACAAAAGTCAGGGACATCATAAAATTCATTAATAATCTCAAATGGCAGTGGGCTGGCCATGTTGTTAGAATGGCAAACAACCTATGGACATCGTGACTCACTACATGGATCCGCCGGATCACATGTGGAACCGAGGCTGTCAGAATATTAGATGGAGAGACGAGCTAGACAAATTTAGAAAGTACTGGCCCTGCGATGCCCATGATAGAGAAGTGTGGCGAATCCTGGGGAAGGTCTATGTCCAACGACAGACGTTGAAAGACTGATGATGATGTACCTCTCCCATCTGATTGAAGTGTCTGTTTATCTAAATAAATACCCAGAAATATATTTGTTGCAACACAGAAAATTAGCCACAGCACACATGGCATGTCTTGCAGATGACAAATACGTGTGAAAGCATAACCTTTCGTAGATTCACTATCTTTAAGATAATAAATTCATCACAGGAATTAAATTTTCAGAAAGTTTATGTTTCATAATAAACACCGTAAAACTGATCATATATTATAAATACCTTGATTTTTTTTCGCAATACGTTTCTTGATTTTTACTTATCTTTTCTTAATATCAACTCACGATTCGACCATAACTATATCAACAAACTTTGGGTTGCAAATTATCGTCTCATCAAAATATTCAAGGAAGAATTTACCTCGTCAAATGGAGTCATGAATAAAAAAAGTTTGAAAATGTATGACTTGGATAAGGAGATCAAATAAGAAAAATTTTTATTTTTTAAACTGATATACTCTTCCTGGATTAAATGACGTCACTTTCTTTTCAATTCTCAACATCACACACACACATACAGATAGATCGATAGATAGATAGATAGATAGATAGATAGATAGATATATCAGGGTGGTATCACAACACGACAAAAGTACGGCATATCGACATACTCGATATCCAATTCTTCACCAAATTAACACATACCCGTGGACACATAGCCATTTCTCACGCTCACTAAATTCTCTAACAGCGCCAGAGGCAGGAGGAGTCGGGACAGCCGCTTGTGATTGCGAAATGATTAGGCCGTATCAGAGCCGCTACTTAACAGCAGTCTTTTGGAAAATATCCGCGCTCTAATGGTGCGAACGGAAGCCAAGATTCTACGCGGGACTATAATCACCTGCCGACGCCACATTTAATGTCCGTGACTCGAAGAGCTCGCCAAAATGTCTAGCCCACCCTCGACAGCCGTCGACCGGCTTCAAATCGAAAATCACCCGCCTCGAAAGAATCTGTTTTCGAAAATGTTGGCAAGACTTATTCGCGTCGTCACTGGAGCACAGCCAATCTTAAGGATTTAAAAACGCACTAACTACGCCGATATTAATAGTCCGAAAGGTGAGAAGAGTGTTTATGATTTCGTTAGGATATGGCAAATGTTATTTGAGATTGCTTTTTATGGACGGATTAGTCTTTGTTACTTCTTGAAGATCTTAAGCAAGCACTTCTGGGTTCTTTATCCATCATCATGTTTTCAGCAACCACCTTGTGGCTCTATTTCTACCATGTTATGATAAAGATAATGGCGACAGAAAAAGATAGCAGTAAATAATTGATAATATTTATTTGTAATACTTCGTCTGATAAAATCAATAATGGAATATTTGCAGTTCTGATACTGATATTACCGTTTCATGAACGAATATTGCGGTGAGAGATTAGAGTAAGAGGGTAAGTTTAATGGCTCAATTTGGATGTCTACTGGCTAACTCAGCTTTTGTAGCCCAGTTGGTAAAAGCATCAGGGCGTAAACCTGGCTTCTCTCCGGAGACTTGACTTTGAGTACCACCAAAAGCTCAGTTTTCACTTCCAATCAAAGCTTTTTTTTTTACTCAATGCCATAGATTGACGGCCACTGCAGAGTTGCAATGGAAAACAATAGAAATATGAGATTGTATGTAAAAAGGAGTCAAAAGCTAATTTGCTAGTCTGTAGGGGTTCGTCTACTATCATATTAAGATATAGATTTATAGCAACTGCTTGGGGTTTTTCGGTCTATCATATTCTGATGAGAATGCTCAGAAACCGCTCGAATATTTTTTTTTCTTCCAACTTTTTCGAATGAAGATTAAAAGTAAGGCCTCAGATTTTCATTTTGGCCAGGATATTTTAGTATCGTGGCATTGAATAGCTACTGATATTCCATTAATTGTTTTAAATATGAGATGATTTATTTCGTGTTACTATAAAGAAAGGCGTTGAATATTACGACTCACTTCTCTTGGGTTCCTGCTAAAGTAAGTGCTCTTAGCTGAAATCTGACTTCCACACTCCATTCATGTTATCTGTTGAGGGAATAATATTAACCCATCCATATTGATCAAATTCATAGATAAGTATTTCACAAATTACTATCGTTGTTAAAAAGGTACGGACCTGTTTTGTTCAACTTGGAATGTTCCTCAAATTTACTAAAAATGATTAGATTAAATTTTTAGATTCATAACTGAGAAATTGTGACCAAAGTGTCGGAAAATTACCCATGATGATCTCTGATGATTTTGGATAACCTTAGTCTATTTAATGCTGCATGAGAATATGTAACTATATGTTAAATTCAAGTATACTTGCTGTAAAATATGTCCTACAACTCTAGGTTTTGACTGGAAGTCACCTGGAATGACCAATGGTGGCCTCGAATGGCCTCAGAGGTTAACTGTTTTGCATATGACCTCCACCGTGAAAATCTGTAGGTCAATACTCAACTTCAGTTCCATAGGTGCTAAGCCGTGGCTCGAAACTTTGATTTAAATTGACTAGGGATGACATTTAGTGACCTAGAATGACTTTAGGAGTCAGATAGATTACACTCTTCGCCTTGATTGAAAGTGTGCAAAATTTTAGCATCCTTCGTATAAATTTGTGGCCCACTACCTCTACTGAACTGAAATGAACTCAGAGGCCAACTTCACATGTCTCATCTTGTAAGTTGATTTCTTAAGTCTGTATGCAAAATATTAGATCGATAAACTGCGTACTTGTAATGGAGAAGAGATACGAATGAATAAGTAAAAGACTCAAATATTAGTATGAATAAAAGATGCAACAATCCAGTTTTTTAAATGTGGTAGCTGAATTTTATACTTTCAGACTTTTAGGTTATATATATATATATATATATATATATATATATATATATATATATATATAACAATTAATTGAAGCAGCACAGGCAGCATGTCATGTCAGTTACACTTAGTGGTCCTTCATTGTTTTCGGTTACCTATGTAAGTAAGCTCTGTTTCAAAAGTTGAATGATGTGTAATGTAAAATAGCATCCATATACTATACATTATGATAATACCGTAAAAAATTGATATTCACATGGGTGAATACTCAATACCAACGACACAAACAGTGAATCACGTATGTTGTTATTTATACTGATCCTTCGTCGTTAAATACGTTATAGGGGTAACCTACGTATGTAAGTCTTGTTCCAAAAATCTAAATGAAGTGTAATATGAAATACCGTCCATAAACAATACATAATTATAATACCCTGAATGAAATAACAAACTACATGTATGACATGAGCTATACATTAAAATCATTGCTGATAGGGAGATAATGTTTGATCAACACTGCCATGTCAATATAACTGTTTTATTCTATAAATCCCCGAAACGGTCACACAATAAACAACAGATGATCCCAACGAAAGAAAAAATAACACTATGTACAATAATTAGAAAGTATTATAAAAAATGAAAAAACACAAAGGAAAATTACTTGAATTGTATCCACAGATATTGGGAATAAAATGACTGAGGTGACACGAAAAAATAGAAAAGAATTGTAATGGTTACTGTTTGAAGCTGTAAAGCTTTCTAAAATATATAAACTGTCGTCTCAATACAAACTATTTAATTTTCTTCGGATGTATTGTAGAAGTTTACTGGCTGGAACGTATGTGCAATGGAGAGTATGACACAAAACAATAAATGTCTACAAATGGTTACATCATGATTTTTTTCAATGAAAATATGGAAAATATTTAATTCGATAAAAAAATATTTTTGATCATTATATACAAATTTACATATTTTTGGCTTTTATACCTTATAATTCAGGCATTAGGCACCGAGGTTGGTTTCATTTTACACGATTCAAGGCGTTATTTTAAGATGTATTCACACTTTTCTCCTAGATTCATTGAATACATATATATATATATATATATATATATATATATATATATATATATATATATATATATATATATATATATATATATATATATATATATATATATATATATATATATATATATATAGGGGCAAACTTTTGCCTTTTAAGGACAAAACACACGGAGACTTGGTGATCTTTCATTCGATAATTTTGTATTCAGGAACAAACGACAGAGAAATTCAATCCGAATTGTTTAGTGAAGACACCATCTGTCAAGAAAAATAGATTTACGTCTTAAACTCTAATCACTTAGAGATATTTCCCTGACAATATAAGTAATGACCTATGAAACAATTCTCGGGGCATCTAGCGTGCACTTCCCCGGCAGCGATCTCTCCAACCCAATTTATATTGTATAATAAACAGCGCACATACACGAGCACATACAAATGCACACACCCACACACGCATATATACATAAAAATAAGTAAACATATCTATTTATATATATAAGTACGTGTTTTTCTCTCTTTTCTCTCTCTCTCTCTCTCTCTTTCTCCCTCACTCTCTCTCTCTTTGATTATCTCCCTATACATAGAGAGAGAGAGAGGGAGAGAGAGTGGGGAGAGAGATTTCTCCCTCTCTCTCTCTCTCTCCACATATATCGGTGAGTATGTGTGTGTGAGAGAGAGTATAAAAAAAGGAAAGAAATTCCCCGAATTATCTTTTAGTACTAAGTATATTTGTTGATAAACCATAAGTGAATAACTCCAAGGTTACAATACATATATATATATATGTGTGTGTGTGTGTGTGTGTGTGTGTGTGAGTGAGAGAGAGAGTGTCTGTCAGTCTGTTTCTGGACTGTGAATCAATGTTTACAAAAACAGTGCGTGATCAACAAATGTTTATACTCTCACTGAATATTTGGGACTGCTTGTTGAGAAAAATGACTGAAACCAAGTTATAGAGTCAATGGGTAGTGGTAATTGAACTCAACCATGTCTGCATATCCGGGTTCAAATGCCATTGGTGCTAAGTACAACAGTGATCATTCTGTGTCACTATACATGTAATCATAATAGTGAATACACCGATTTGACGTATTGTTTTATAAATTCTATCCGTGATTCCACAGCTAGAGTCACAAAACTAGATATATAATCTACCGGTGACTTACTTTATAATTAATGAATGAACAATGGCATTTACACATCCATAGTGGCAGACAAAAAACGATATTCTCATTGATATGGCTTGATCACGGAGCGAAGGTTCCAAGGTAAAGATTCTGTCCGTCTGAATATGTTTTATTCATAAAGATTGTCCTCGCAGACATGTTCAAGGGATTCAGATCAACAATCCTCTTTTGAATATCAAATACCATTGCGAATCAAAGGTCTGAAAGTCAACTATTCTTAAGCTCCTCTGAACTTGGCAATACCATTATGATAAAATGGCTTTGGATCAAATGTAAGAAAATATTTAGTTTGACAGAACCGGAATTCACAAATATGGTGGGTTTCCCACCCCCTTAATCATTTTTTGTTCCGGTCTTGGTAAATCGCGAAAGGTATTCATATTTGTGCCACTCGAGACTTCTTTGGATAGAGGACAGAGGCCAAGCCATGGATCAGCTGAAGTGATTAATCTTAGCGAGCTGTGCATGCGTGGATCATTTGTTCGTCTACAGAGACAGGAATAAATATGTTCTGCCCTTAAGTCCACGTTTGGGGAATTGAGAGAACGGGTAAAACTCCCTAATGATCCCTTGGGAGCATTTAAACCTTAGATAAAGTATTGGTCTCACGAATCGATTCATTTTGCCCGCATACATTCACATTTGCATCTCTTGATGCTTTTTCTCCTGGTTTTTGATCTTAACAATTTTATTTCTTGCATTGAAAAAAGCGTTATTGATTGCTTTCATTTGATTATCAGTAATACTGGTTTAGAACTACCTCTGATAAAAAAAAAAAAGAATTTTTAAACTCATTTCGAATTTCATTTCCACAACTATATTCAACTCCCGAATAATGTCTCAAGTATTATACATATTTACTAATAATGGCCAAGCCTAGCAGTAATGAGACAGCCAACCAGGATCAACTTCTCAATCATTGGCCTTTAATACTAGATTGATAATTATCATAAGCGAACGTACATAATACTTGGCTTATCTTGGAGATTTACAAGGTGAGGTGAGAAGAATTTGCAGCAGAAAGATTATATCCGCTAGTTCTACATATGGGGAGGTTTTACCCTCCGTGATATTCGGCCTTGAAAGTCCTGCCTTTTACCCAGACTAAAACACTGAGTTGGAAGAGGAGATATTGTGATTTCATACAGAAAAAAAAATAGCAATGAATTTTGCTAATTGCTGTTGTCAAAATGAACGAAGACGTAGGCGAGAAACATGAAGAAAAATCAAATTCCCTGCAGAGAACGAAAAATAATATATATGTTCCAGCAACAGACGGTGAAGCCGTATTTTTTTACGAAAAATAGACCTTTGTAATTACTTACCATAACGTCTACTTTACATTAAAGAATTAAATCTTTGGCCATGGTTTAAAACGTTGATAAAAAAAAGTGTGTAAAGCGTATCTGTTCATGAATAGAATTCCTCCCGAAGAATGAAAATTACTGACTTATATTGAATGCTTTGCGTGAAATATTATGTAACCCTATTATACGTTCAAATATAAACTGACTAATGTATCAAATGCCAATATTTTGAGTGAGAACTGCAAACAATATTAGAAATAATAGTATAGGCTGTGATAAAAACAGCAAAAAAAGAAATACCGGTCAAATCAATCAAGTAATGATGACCATATTCATTTCAAGAATTTTTATCTCTACAAGAACACTAAACCGGTTAGTGACCGTAAGTTTTTGTTCAAAACAACTAGGATTGATAAACTGGTTCGAACTGTTTGGGATGATGAAAACTTCTCCAGTCAGAAATTCAGCCGATACCATGGACGCTGAAATATTCACGGATCAGGAAAAAGGACCAAAACAATAATAGGAGGGATATTTGTTCGATAAACAATTTTTTATCTCGATTTTGAACTTTACATAAGATTAAGAAGATAACAGAGGGCACAAACTTTGATATACTACTCAAAACAATTACAACGAGATGGGTGAGAATAATTCGCGGGAGGAAAATCATACACATCAATATATTCTGTTTGATATGTTAATCAGTCAACGGGAACACACACACACACACACACACACACACACACACACACATACACACACACACATATATATATATGTATATATATATATATATATATATATATATATATATATATATATATATATGTATATGTATATATATGTATATATATGTACATGTATATATATATATATATATATATATATATATATATATATATATATATATATATATATATAAGAGTGTATTGATGTGAGTATGGATGTGTATCTGTCTGTGTGTGAGCGTGGGCAGGAGAATTGATTAGTCAATAGCCTGACAGAGTTCAAATGTATTTCTGCTGAATTTATATCTTAAAATTAATCATTTACGATCTATGTTATACGTGGAGATATGTTAGGTGAAGTGCATTGACAGAGAAGGGTACTATGTTGGAAGATGAGCATTCTGGTTTGAAATAAATTTTCTTTCACATATATGTTACAGATTCACTGATTTACCTACATACATGCATTCTTACCTATCAGATACTGTCTATATATCTTGTATGCGTGTGTGTGTGAGTGTGTGAATGTTGGCAGGTAAGATGTGATTGCAACCACAAAGAACATTATGAAAAATTTAGAAAACAGTCTTGTTTTTTCTTTTCTACGTCTGTGTTACTTTCATGTTATCTTTAATAGCTTTTACTTTGGTCAGTACTTTTTCTCTGCCAAGTTTTTGACTGTCTTCAGCGTTGCTGTCAGTATTTATGTCACTTTTAAAGATAGTCTTTCAAATCTGAATTGCCTTTCTCTCCTAGTATCAGCCTCTCTCTCTGTCTCTCTCTCTGTCTCTGTCTCTCTGTCTCTCTGTCTCTCTGTCTCTCTCTCTCTCTCTCTCTCTCTCTCTCTCTCTCTCTCTCTCTCTTTGCTTCTTCTACTTTATTTTTTCTTTTCTTTGACCAGAACAAGAATTTAATAAAATACAATGGATACTGGGAGATGACGATGATCAGAAGGAAGAAGAGGGCGATGATGTGTGCCTTAAGAGCCAAAAAGTGTCTTTTGATCTTTTTGTTTGTGTTCTATCAGCTTATTACAAAAGTTCTGCCCGTTCTTTGTACCGATAGTTGTGACAAATCTTACAATCATCGAACTCTGCAAACAATTCAATGTCAGCCATATGACTATTCTTCGCAATATGAAGAAACTTGGAAGGGTGCCAGCGGTTGGAAAATAGGCCCATCTTGACCTGTCTGTTGCAAACCGCCTGTAAAATGCTCGTTGTGCGTAACTATATTCTCGGCAGTCTTAAGCGCTGTTTTTCAAACGGTTGTTACTGAGAAAGGAATCGTGTTTCACCATGTTCACCATCAGTCACAGTGATATACTTATGTCTGAGCCGACTTGTTGGGTGTTTGTTGGTATATGTAAGGTTTAACCAATGACTAACTTTTAAGATGAAACCAAAAACTCACACCTGAAGTTTGCTGCCAACAACTTTGGTGTTTTAAAACAGCTCTGGCCTGTACTTGAAAGGGGTCATTTCTCATGCGCACACTCATATATATATATATATATATATATATATATATATATATATATATATATATATATATGTATATATATATTCAATGAGTTCCGATGTTTGTAATATTCATCCTCATACAGCTTGACAAATAATCTCATGGAATTATTCCACTGTACAAGATTATCCCCCTCTTACTCTTCCGACCTTACTCCGACTGAGTATTGTTTATGAGTTTGCGAAACCATTCTGATGGACAACGACTCTTCAAGAAAAGATATTAAAAATAAGTATCTCTTATTTCAAATCAAAATGGAAGAGGAGAAACTTCTTGCTAGCTGGAATAAGGTTATTGCAAGCGGAAGGGAGTATATCGAGGATTAGAAGTATCTTTAATCACCACTTTATTCTTGTTTCTTAATAAATAGAAGCATCAGATGAAACTCTCATTTCACTCTTTTTTCTTCTTGTCTTTCTTTTTCTTTCCGTTTTCCTTGTTCCTTTTCTTCTTTCCCCTCCTTCTCCTTTTTTTAGTCTCCTCTTCCAGCCTTTTCTTATTATTCTGTTTCTTATTCTTTCTCGCGTTCTCCGTCACCATCATCCTAACCATCATTCTTAAGTCCGAACAAAGATGTAAGCTTCTTTTTTTATAGCTCAAATTTCATGGCCCACCCGTGTTTAAGATATCACTTGACCGAGGCTGGACTCAAAAGACGAATCGTAGCGACATAAACACAGGGTTCAAAGCCGTCAAGGGGAAAAAATAGAAAATAAACTGAAAACAAACGAACGTCAGACAACAAAAACAAATCAAGAACGGCTTTATTTGTCTTCAAATATAACATTATTGAAGTCAAAAACCTTAACCTTTTCCCGATCAACTCTTCTTCTTTTCGCTTCAGAAGTTCTCATATCAAAACCTTTCACCTGTTTCCTTCATCTTCGCCCTCCTTGTTTCGCCAGAAGAAAATGGTAATAGATTTGCCATAAAATTTTCCTTGGCACTTTCTATCAATCTTTTGCGCTCAACGTCTCCAGATATTGGCATTCAATTCGTCATTACTCAGTCTCCAAGCCCACTTTCAACTATCGACATTACTTCTTCTTTGTTTTTTCTTCTTCTTATTGTCATTCTTCACATTCTTCTCATTCTTCTTTTTCTTCTTCTTCTTCTTCTTCTTGTACTTTTTTTGTACTTGTATCATTCCATCTGCTTCCATCACCTCTTTCTCGTCTACCATCCTCTCTTTTCTTCTTTTATTCTCTCATCTTCATGTTCTTTCCCATTATTAAAGATCTCTCATTTAACCTTCTTCATTTACTATTTTCATTCAACCCCTTTCCCTACACAATCATCTCTTTTGTTTCTCTCTAAACCTTTACTTTCTCCTCTTCCTCTTTATAGACGCTTTTCTTTCTTCTCTTCCTTTTCTTTGTCCCCGCCCTATCACTATTATTTCCTCTCTTCCTCTCTCTACATCCCTGTTTTCTTTTTTTTACTTTATACCTTCTTCATCCGTACCCACTATTTCTGTCATTATTCCTCTTCTTCATTTTTCCGTTTCTTTCTTTCTCCTATTCTTTTCTTCTTTTTCTTCATCTCCGTCATCTGTTTCTTTTTCTTCCCTTCTTCTAGGTCTATTTCTCCTTCTTCTTATTTTCCTTCTTTCTTCCTGTTCATATTGATATTCATCTTCTTTATTCTCATCTTTACTTTCATCATCATCATCATCATCATCATCATCATCATCATCATCATCATCATCATCATCATCATCATCATCATTTTGTTATTCTCTTTCCCATTTTCCCTCGTCTCATTTTTCTTCTCTTCTTCATTCTTCTTTTTCTTTGTCTTCTTTGTCTCCTTCTTTTTCTCCTTTTTCCTCTTTCTGTCCTTATTTTTCTTCTTTATCCATTGTCACAACAATGTCCCTAACTCATTTTATCTTTTCCCACGTAAATCATTTGCAATGTTAATTAGGTCTGTTTGCTTCTCAAGTAACTCTTGTATCGGTGCAGGCCGATAAAAACAGTAAACCCAACTTTTAAAGGCAGACTGTCTGCCGTTATATGACTTCGTGACATAAATCTCTGTTGGCTACTGGCCGGCGAAACGCTGAACTTTAATGCACGGGTTTCAGAATTACTGCGGTTACTGTTTGAGGTGATGGTGGTGGTGGTGGTGGTAGTGATTATGGGTGTGGTAAAGACTATATATAAAGAATAGAATCGGTTACCATTCGCGCATGCGTGACTAAGGAAAATGCCTGTTAGATTGGCTGAGACGATTGATCAAATTGGTTATAGTTATTTAAGCACACAGACGGAATAAGATGAATTTCGATCTATCTCTTGAGCTACTGACAGTCTTCAAAGAGAACTGAGTAGTCTCAAAGCGACTGGAGTAGAAAAATGTCTAACAAACTGATTGTGTTCTGAGGTTCTGAGATTAGGCATCTCTGTTATTCCACACCTTTCTCTTTGGTCTCTTATCTTCATCTTTGTTATTTGTGGTACAACGCTTCGGCTTATACCTTATTTAACCATCTTCAGATATATATTATAACCAGCAGATTCTTAAAAGCGCCCAGTAATTTCCTCTGAGTATCTGTATGTAAGTGTAGTCATATACATATATTTTGTACACACATCTAATTAATAACATTCTTTGATTGATATCAGAGGTTAGAGTAGAACAGTAGGTGTATAAATAGTATTTCGAGTGATCGGTGGGGGATTGATAATAATGAGGTTCATGAAGTATTTGAAATTACTTAGGAATATTCCAGTTGACTATGGGGTCAAGGTTATCTTGGTGAGATATAGGTTGGAGCAGGTCCTTTCAAGCTATGATTGAGTATCAGTCGGGGCATTTATGTGTTTAATGGTCATTGTAGATGTTCAAAAAGACGGATAGCTTACAGTAGTAAAATAGACCATACATACGTGTCTATAGGTAAAGATCAAGGTGTGATGTTTCGAATGTTTGATATACATTAAAAAAAAAGCTCGGTGTAGATGTAAAAATTTGGGAACATTAGTGATGAATAGGTTGGTTCCAAGATAATATAAGTAGGACTGTTATTGAAAACAAGAGTGTATGTATATCTAGGGGTGTTTGGGTGCATACATGTGGGCTGGGCAGATGCGCAGTATTGGGTGCAGGTATAAAGATATTTGGATGATGAGCATAGAGTGATTAGGAGCGAAAGGAGTAGAGCTAGGTGTGGTTACGTTACTTAGGTACTTCGGGGGAGAGAATTTTAAGTTCATCAATCCATTTATTTTCTTGTGGTTCCAGAATTGTGATTGTGTTGGCAGATGTACCTTTATTTTACATATATATATATATATATATATATATATATATATATATATATATATATATATATATATATGAGAGTATATACTTTTTTTTATTTTTCAATGATGGTGAATCTAGCATCTGTGCCGAAATTGCGGCCAATGGTACAAAAATGTTCTACTGGGAGTAGGTTGGTATGATTGTGCAGTTTGATTCTGTGCCTATAGTTATTAAGTCTAACGTTGGACTGTCACTCTAATGTTCCTTCTCTCAGGAAGAAGAGACCATTGTTAAAATTGAAACTATTGAGAATGAGAATATTTTGCATTCGAATGATTATCGGCCCCGTCTTTAGTTCTTCAAAGGTTGTATTATTGAGAGCTTCTTCGAGGGTACAATGCATTTTCCTTGTTTATATATTTGAACATGAAGATCTGACGCCCATGGTAATTAGAAATAGTTTTTCCTTGGATTATTTTGACATGCTTGACTTTGTTTGTGAGGCCAGTGGTGCCTTGCATATAGGATTTAACCTTAGCAGCTAAGTGGTGGGTGTGTAGTCTATGTATTTAGATAGCTTTGTGGCGTGGCAGCATGCTGTGGAAATTAGTCTACTTGGGTTATTTAATTTATGGATTTTCAGAAGTAGGTAGAACCTTGCAGATTTCAGATAAGTGGGTTAAGGTATATTTGATGTTCTTTTATCTATTAGGTTATTGTTGTGCATCTCTTTTAGGGAGTGAGTTAATATACTTTGGTATTCAGTGAAATGGTTATATGGGAGTTGTTTCTAAGATTTTGTATTGTTGAGTTGAGTAATTGCTCCGATGAAGTATTCATCAGCACCGAAATGACTATAGCTCCTACTTTATCAGTGCTAGCGATTATCAGGTTGTAGTTATTTTTTAGTTCGTTGACGGACTCTCGTCCTTCAACGGTAAACTCATCCTGTGGTCTGAGCTGTTTATTGTGATTGTTGATGTAGATATCAATGTCTCCTCTAAGTATTTGTTCTAATGTTCAAATAGTAATGTCTATGTTCTTTGGAGTGAATGATCTGTTAAGGTGTTTTAGTTGGTCTACAAGGTCTCTATCGTAGTCAAATTTGCTCAAGTGTGCTCCCAGCTTAATTGAAAAGGGGGATAAAATTTTGGGCTTTTCTTAAAAAATTTTACTTCATCTCTAGCGAATCTAAATTTAATGTGAAGTTTAATCATTTTTCCCAAGGGCTGATCCTTGACTCTAATGATACATTGTAGCAGTTGTTTCAATTTTCTAAAACTCTTATCAAGATTAGAAGAATGTTTTCTGCTCCCTCCGATATGTAATGATGGGGGCGTGTTTTTGGTAGTTTATCTGAATAAGATAATAGAGTTGAAACAGTTTTTGGCCTTTGTGCTACCAACGGCTGTTTAACCTAATGGTAAGAGCAACGCATATTCAATCCCTGCAGCATCTCCATCTTTTTTTATTTCTCTGTTATTTTTTTCCGCAGTCTAGGCCACATGATACATTGACTGAGTAATAACAGGAGATCATTTCAGATAAAATTTCAACAAGATATAACGCAGTTCATGATATATGTTTTGCGAAGAAGCTGCAATGATATTTACGCCTTGGAGGGATTAATTTTTCTTCTGTAAGTTTTGCGACGTGTGCGCATTAATTCCACGTAAATAGGCGTGTATAATCCTCTGCGAAGTATTAGATATGATGTAGAGCGTTAGAAGCGGGAAAAAGTTACGTAGAAACAGCTTCTAATCCTGCAGCAGTTTTTCGGTGACGAAAACAAATCGGTCGATTAGACGCAAGAACTGCATGTAATATTGCCAGAAACACCCAGAGAAAATAACTTACATTTGTTTCCGTGCCAGGTATGTTTGGTATACATGATTTCCTGATCAGAATGGCGTATTCACAGAGCAAAATCAAAGTTTGAATCATTAGAGGTTATTTTCACAGATAGGAATATGTAGACATGATGATATGCCCTCTAAGTTTTAGTTTTTACTTGGCATAAGAATCTGATGGCGTGCAAGTTATCGTCCTCTGATAAAAATATGTGTGCACTGAATCATTATTCAAATGTCAACAAATTATTTCCAGATAATTTTGTAACAGCTTACCTTTCATGCTTAATAAAACTTCATTGAAATGTTCTAACAGCATGACTACGTTCTATGAAGTATCGTATTTATTTAAGATTTCATTTTATACTTCGAACTACTTTATTCAGTTTGTTTTGCTGTTAAAAAACGTTCATGAAATTTCCTCCTTTTTATGTGATATAAAGTCGGAATGAATTGATAATGATGACACATCAATTCATAAGTTATCATCAATATACTAAATATATTTCTAACGGGCTGAGAGAAATGAGATAGATAGATGGAACGAGGACAGATAGCATTCAATTCCTTCGAAGAGAACTACTGTAAGAAAATATATCAATTAAAATTGTTACTATTATTATCATTGATTTGTTTTCACTTAATTCCGTCTTCATTTTAGTTGTTAGTTATTGCAACTAAATTACCTGCGTGGATCAGAATGAAGAATAATTCCCAGGTGAGGATCGATCTCTCAAGCCTCTGATCTAAACTCACCGTCTATCTTTATCTATTAAGATGAAAGTAAATAATAGCAAAAATAACAATAATAATTTTTTACAATACTCCATCTAATGAGTAAAATAAGATAAAATTGGATAGGAATGGACTACCTTTTAATAACAAATATGAAACAGAAATTATCGGTGTAAGGCTCTAATTTTGAGGGTTTGGTTTTGACTGGTGCTTACCGTGGTTCATATATGAGGCACCGATCCTCCGGCGTAGAGGGTCATAAGTTTGAAACTTATTTTTCATTCTGATCTGCACGGTAAATTTATTCGCTCACTATTGAAGGAAACCCAGAATGAATTTAGTTGCGATAATAAAAAAAAACAAAAACAATCAGGATGAAATTAAATAGTGTCAAGAAAAAAATACTGATTTACCATAATTCACAGAATAAATTAAATGAACATTTAATTAAATTAAATTCTTATTGTTTCGGATGAATCAAATTGTGAATTCTTTTTATCCGTGTGTTATCTTTATTGATTGGTCGAGGGTATAAAATTTTATTAGAAGAAATTACGCATTAGAATCCCACATTTATAAAAAAAATTGACGATTAAGCAATTTTATGGGTCACTTTTTTTTAAATCGGAAGTAACATGAAGATGTTTGTGAAAAGTAATAAAACTTGTTCCGTTCTAATGTATTCATTATTATTTTTTTTTTAATCTTTCTCTTTAAATAAATATTTTTATTAACTGTTCCTGTCACTAATATTTTTGCATGTTTCCAATGGAAATAAATCTTTTCTCAAATGTTACGGTTTTATTTAAAGCTAGAATCGCTATTAACTTATTTTGACAGCGAAAGAAGAGAAGGGAAAATACAGCTCTTACACTTCAATTGAGAAGGGGAGAGTAAAAATCAGAGTTTTCTAGAGGGAGTAGTGAGAGGAAGGACATTTTTATGCAGGCAACATTCTGAAGTTTTTCGATAAAGAGAAAATATTTCTAAACTAAGAGGTCCCGCCTCCTACTCTATTAGCCTCTCATAAAACTTTACAAAAGAAACTCCAGTTGAAAAGCTCATCAATCAGTCGGCGGAATTTGACTGTTTTTGAACACAAAAAATTTGTCTGTTTCGATAGAGGTTTTCTATTGTGAATCGGTAGCCACCCTTCCTCTTCTTAAACACCCACAGAAAAATTCATGGGGTTATGCCGAGTAGTTTTTGCGGTACGGATGCACGGACGAGCATTTGGTGAATTCTAATAGAGATTGATGGTGAATCTAAACTTATTCAACTCATTCATTACTACAGTATTTTATTCAAACAACCCCTTGTGCACACATGAATTTCCTTTGTGCGCTATTTGCAAAAGAGGTGTGCACACGTGCACAGGTGTGGGTATACTATGGATATGAATGTATTTTATCATTGGAGTATTGGACTTCAGGACAGAATACTGGCATAGCTCGATAGGAAGCAAGTACTCAGTATGAATGAAGGAATGTTTCCATCAAATGTGATCGAATTGAACAATTTTTTTTATTGTCAGTGGTAGAAAAAGGAGTATCATAGATTAAAATGTTGGGAAAATAGTATCAAGCCAGAGATGTTTCTTCATATCACATATAGAAATCAAATCTAATTTCCTTTTTTAAACAAAACAACTCATCTTCCGTGAAAAAAACACGTATTCATCGCGACAAAACGATTCTCTAAAGCGGATACCCAGCAAAATCAGTCTCTCAAGCTAGCCATTATAGTCAATGTAAATCAACAGAACGAGACTGTAGACTGTTTGAATAAGTAGGCTACCAACGAAAAGCTCCATACAACTATTTTGTTTTTGACTAAACTCTATATTTAATTTTGTTTTTCTTCTTGTTTTCTTTTCTCTCTTTCTTTTTTTTTTTTTTGTAAGGATCTTCCCTTCATCCAATTTCTAAGGATCTTCCCTTTATCTTATTACAAACATAGTACGAGTGGTTTCTTTGACAAGCGTATTTTGGTTATTGGCCCATTAGTACCTCTCTTTCACATCGAAACTCTTGTTTTCTTTTCTCCATTAACTCAAATCTTATTAAAGGAATCTGCTGAAGACATGAGATTAATATGGTTTCCACGTTGATAAACTTGACGATAAAGAGATATGTGAGCTGGAGTTTCACAGTCAAATAACTAGAAAATACCCCAAGTGTGAAAACCTCAACCAGAGTCATTATCACCAAAAAATGTAATTAGAATCAGTCCCCAAAAGATTATTATGCTAGGTTGATAAATGTAAAAATAATTCTTCGATCCTATCCAAAATATAATAGGCTATGATCCCTCTCTCAAGAAATTTTCATTGAAATTGATTGAACTTTCGGAGATATTTTGTAGCGTGGAAATATAGCTACAATCCAGTGGAGAAGAAAATCCCTGGCCTATGATTGAATCACTTCTCCCTTAGTCTATCGTCTTTTGCCCTCAACAAAATGCCATTGGAATACATTGAGAACTTTTGAAGATATTGAATGGACGATGAGACAGACGGACACGATTAAAAGCATGTATAAGCAACGTATCCAACTCTGTAGGAAGAGATGAACTAGAAAGATTGATATGAATACCAAATGTTAGTTGGCTTAGATAGATACATACATATGTACATAGATACGTTGATAGATTAGCACAGAGCAATCCTGGCGTCTGTAACTTTTTTTTTACTTGTATGAGTGCGTGCATGGGTTAGTGGCTGTGCATCTAAAATCTTCAGGTGATATCAATCTAGCTTTGCAGAACGTAAACAAACCACAACACAGCAGGGATGCAAAAGAAAAACATCACACCGCTAAGCTTCAATGCTATTAGTCCTTATAATCCGTCCTGAGAATATCACTTTGATGTCACGTTTCAATACAAAGTAGGACAATGCTACTTGCCTTGGTCTTACTTCTTCCTAAGATACGAAAACACCATATGGGAGGTAAGTGGATTTATATAAACTCGTGAGCATGTATCAAGAACAACAGCAACAACAACAACAACAACGACAACAACAACAACAACAACAACAACAATAATAATAATAATAATAATAATAATAATAATAATAATAATAATAATAATAATAATAATAATAATAATAATAAGCATTGCCCTAACAGAGGAGAAAAAAAAAGAAAAAAACACCCGATTCGTAGCGGAGTTGTGAACAATAGAACTAATGTAATTGGCTAGGGAGAGATGAAATGTGGAGTGACATGAAGACACACACTGTCACTCAGTCTCCAGCAGTAACCAACGGGTAACTGGTATGAAACTGTAAACCACAGTAGTGCTGTGGACTATGAGGGTGTGGAGAGGAGGGCTAAAAACTTGAGGAGACTTGCTGTCACAACCTCCAGTGGTAACCACCAGGATAGTGGTGTGAAATGGCTAATAATAATAATAATAATAATAATAATAATAATAATAATAATAATAATAATAATAATAATAATAATAATAATAATCTATGTATCTATCAAGCAATTTCATTTTAAAAAAAAAACAGCAGTTTTGTCTTTCAACCTGCCGAATGGGGGACCACAGAGTAAGCATGAAAAAGAAAAAAAAAGCTAGAAGAGTATAAAACTTGGCTTAAGAGCTGAGAAAGATGGGGAATATGAAGTTCAAGGTAATACCAATTATAATAAGCGCACTTGGAACAGTGACAAAGACATTGGAGCCAAGTTTTGAGTAACGGGGGATAAGAACAAGGATTGAGACAATAAAAATAACAGAACTACTGGAATTTGCAAAAGTACTGAGGAAGGTTATTGAAATAAGAGATGAGTTACATCCAGTAGTCAGAAATGGCCGAACAATTAAAAAAAACATGGAATGAAAGTAAGAAAAGAGGGAGCAGCATAAACCACAGCACTACTGTGATATTTGTGGACACTGTCACTCAGACTTCAGTGATGACCCCCCAAAATCAAATAAGAGCAAACCACAAGGATGCCACTGAAAGCAAGGATGCTAAGAGGCTGGTTGGTTGGTTGGGGGCTAGAAGAGACTTGATTTCACTCAGTCTCTGGCAATGACCACCAAATATCTGGTGAGAACAAGCAGCTGCATGAATTATAGTGATAATATTTTCGGGAAAAGAATTTAAGATGCTGATAATTTTTTGATTTACCCATGGCCTACCAGAGAGATGTGCAGCCGATGAAATATTCAGGATCCTTCTTGAACAGGACAAGAGAAGAGCTCTGACATCTGGACTATACAACATGAAAACTGATGACAATGCATAAAGTCTTGTGCCTGATAGACGATGTCCACAAACTGGTTGTGAAAATAGAGGACAAAAAACACTATTAACATAGATAACTACGTTGCCCCAGTAGTTGAGGGACTAGTCGATTATATTTCACGGTGTGGTAGAACAAGCAAGAAGACTAAAAGACCAGAAAACGCAGGAACAAGGATATAAGAGTATGGAGGAAAACAATTATACGGACTTTTTAAAAAGCAAAAGGGGCATATTGCAAATCAGGCAACCTGGACAAACCTACGAAAAAGGAAACTAAAAGTTTAAAGTAAGTTTTTTTTAAGTCAGTCATTGGATATAGTTATCCCATTCGATTTGCCAAATCTATCTATCATGGGCGTCATGGAGCTAATACTTTCTGGATTTATCTTGTTCGTCTCTCCATCTAGCATTCTCTCAGCTTCGGATGGGTACGTGACTGCTGGGGATCCATGTTGTGAGTCGTGATGTCCAGCAGTCGTCTGCAATTCTAGCAATATGACCAGCCCATTGCCATCCAGATTCTCTTACGGATGCTGTTATGTCTTGGACTCCTATTTTCTCCCTAACATATTGTGTTGTCTTTTGATCTCTCAATTGAGGTCAATTTCATAGATATTCGTTGTCCTAGGTAGATGTAGGTTTTTGATTTTGATCGTTGAGAGCTTTTTCTTCTGACGTGTTTGATGCACTTTTTTTTCTTTTTTTTTTTTGCTTAAGTTCATGTGGAAGTCAGCTTTGTTGCTTCCTTCATTCGATTTATCTAGTATTAGTTGGAGGTCATTTTCTAGCATTAGTTGGAGTTCGTTTACGTTTTCTGCAAGAAAAACGATTTTGTCTGGGAATCTGGGGTTGCACAAATATTCGCCCTCCAAAGAGAGAAATCAACCGTATCCTAATAGAGGTCCAGAGCAACGTAATAAGAACTAAATACTGTAATTTATAGGAAAATATGTATGATACTATGAACTGTATAGTAAGCAAGTGTTGCTTACGAGCCTAGAGAGAGTCAAAAGATATGACTGGATTGGAGATGATCTACTGGGAACTGTGCAAGTGTCCATACAAACCAATGTTACATAAATATGGCTGAATCCAAGAGAATTACCTGGGACTCCAGGATTCAAACGGACCATCCAAACCAAAGTGGGATACCAGGTTTTGTGGTATTAGACAGAGAAACTGGGGGGTGACTGTAGTGTCAATACTGGTTTGAGTATTGAAAACGGTCTCCTAGAACCAAATAAGCTTGAAAAACTGGATAAGTGGGAGAAAACTGGAACTATCTGAATGAAGGCAATACTGATATCTGACAGAACAATGAAGAAAGTCCTGGAATATTGAAAAGACTTTTTGTCACTTGATCTCTAGAGAAAAACCATAAGGCGCAGCTGGTGTAAAACACAATTAAAGTGCAAACGACAGCAAAGACACTGAAAACAAGATCGGAGGAATTAGGAATGCGAGGGGGTATTGAGACTATACAGACCACAGCTCTACTTGGAACTGAACAAATGAAGAGAAGAGTACTGGAAAGATAAGAACTACGACCTGGCAACGGGTGAACAGCCAAGGGAGGGACGTGGTGGAGAAAGTACAAATCACAGTGCTGCTGTGGCAGGTGAGGAAAGTGCGAGCAGAGGTGAGATGGTAGCCTGGGGAGACTTACCGTCACTCAGCGTCCAGCGACAACTGCAACTGGCGTGGAACCGTAATCGATAGCACCGTGAAGAGGGGAGTGGAGAATCGAAGAGAATTGCTGTCACTCAGTCTCCAGCGGAGACCACCAGACAACTGGTATACTACTACTACTACTACTACTACTACTACTACTACTAATAATAATAATAATAATAATAATAATAATAATAACAACAACAACAACACCCAAATGATGGTTGAAATACACACCACGGGGCTGCTGTGATAAATGGGGGGGGGGATGAGACGAGAGGCCAGAGGAGACTTACTGTCGCTCATCCTTCAGCAATAATCAACGGTCAACTAACTTGTGTGAAATTGCGGACCACAACGCTGCTTCGGACGCTGGGGCTGGACTCCTGGGGAAACTTTCAGTCACTCAACCTCCAGCTGTAACCACCAGGCAACTGTTGTGAAATTACTTATCATAATAATAATAATGATAATGATAATAATAACAATGATGATAATGATGATAATAATAATAATGAGAAGAAGGAGAAAAAGAAGAAGAAGAAGAAGAAGAAAAAGGAGGAGAAGAAGAAAAAAAAGAATGAGAAGAATGAAAAGAAGAAGAAAAAACGACGGTACCAATAAAAGGACGATGCGCCACAGTCAAGTAGATTAGTTGATGTTGATAGTGAGCAAAATCAAGACTTCACATCAGAATAACAAATGTTATATGACGCAGAAAATAACCAACATATTCAAAATGTTCAAATCAAGCGTTGAAAATCATTTGCACACGCCTGGTTATTGTTATACCTCCGGTACACACTCACACAAACACAAACACACACATACAATATATACACACACGCACATACACACGCACATATAAATTAGAAAGCATTTTCTCTTATACGTATAAAATATCAATTCATTCATTTATCGAAGTATAATGCCAATAAATATACAGCATGAATACGACTATGAATATACAGACTATACAAATATATATTTGTATGTATGTGTGTGTGTTTTGATGTAGGTAAATTGATATATGTACACGGATATTTATAGAAAATATTTATAACAATGGGAACTTGTGTGTGTATCATTTTTGTTCAATGTTTCCGAGATAGTAAAAAAATTACTGCATATCAAGCTCAACGTAAGTAATGGAAGCGACTTTGTTCACGTCATGGAGTATTGCGTTGTAAGTCGCACATATAAGCAATGGTTAAGTAATCTTTAAAAGTGTTTGCCACCAATGTGAGATGAAGTTTCTTTTTTAGTATCTTTTTTGAAGAATCCAATGCAAGTGCTCGCATGAATATAACAGCAGGTTTTGTTCGAGAACTTGATTGAACATCGCATTTGGTGCTAATGCATAATCTTCTAGGAAGCATAGCTTATATTCATAAAAGCCTGCATAAGTCAAATCATATATATATATATATGTGTGTGTGTGTGTGTGTGTGTGTGTGTGTGTGCATTTATGTTTATACACACACGTATAAATGAAGATGTTTTTGTCATCATACAAAGGTGTTTGTAACTGAATTTAGAGAGTATTTTTGTCGCAAAAAGTTATACACGCACACACATATATACAAATATATGTACAAGGAAATTAATTCATGAATATAAATTCGTAGAAAGCAATCGACTTATATGTATATTGATTTAAACATATGTATTTATGAGGATGGATCATTAGTTGAGAGCTGAGAAAAGAAAGGAAAAAAAAAATATATATATATATATATATATATATATGTGTGTGTGTGTGTGTGTGTGTGTGTATATATATATTCACATGCGTCACTCTGTTCCAGCCTCAGGAGAATATCCAGTCAAAGGCATGTCACGTTGTGTGACAGAGGAAATACAAGGTTGGTACTCATTTCGGAACGGCAATATATTTATATTTTTGGCAACAGAATTCCCATGCTGGAAAGTTTTGTCGGAACTATTACTTGAAGAAATATCATTTTGGATTGTGTAATGTTCCATTAGGAATAATTAGATTGGGAAGAAAACTTTTGATAAAAAGTGGTTGATTTATATATATATATATATATATATATATATATATTTATATATATATAGCAAAATGTACCCAACCCACCAAAATGACAGTGTCATTCATGTAAGGATTGGAACTAAGGAGCCCAAAGCTATTCATCAAATAATTTGGTTTCAATTATTCAAGTATCCTCAATCTCAACTCATCTCAAACCTCAAACATGAAATCTGAAGAGTTTTTATGACGTAACTAGTATTGTTATGCCATAGTAAGAATGTAAATATAACAATGAGATTATCATCATCATCATGATTATATATATATGTACATATTAAAATCCCCGGAACAGTGTCATGGTAAACAACTGATTATCCCAACAAAAGACGATTTATACATTGTACCATATTGATAAGGTATATGTGAAATAGGAGGTAAAAGCACTGAGGATAATTACATGAATTTCATTGACAGATATTTGGAAATAAGTGACTGAAGTGACACAAAAATATTATTTGGAAAAGATTTTTAATGTTTAGTGTTTGAAGCTTTAAAGCTTTCTGGATTATCTATGAATATATATATGTGTGTGTGTGTGTGTGTGTGTGTGTGTGTGTGTGTGTGTATCTGTGTGTGTGTGTGTGTGCGTGTGTGTGTGTGTGCGTGTGTGTGTGCATCATTTTGTATTTGCGTATCATTTTCCTGCTTGGTAGGGTTGTTTCACCCCTCCAAGTTACTTGTATTAATTAACACAGGACCTGATTAACATTTAGTCAACGGTCGTGCTGAGTTGCAATTTTCCTTCCTTGCCAAGAAGCTGCTGGGGCCAAATGTGAATCGGAACCCTATTAATTATCGCTAAACTATTATGCCTAACGTCGCCGGATTTAGCTGCTCTGCCTACGATCTACAGAGTCTGTGTGGCCAGGTTGGGTTAGGCCCCTCACCGTTTCCTGTTGAAGTTAACAATACCAAGTTTATGCACGATTAATTACCATTTCTGATTATCCTATGAGACATATATATATACATATATATGAACGTTTCCAGCAGAAACTGAGAAAGAATAATCATAGCAAAGATTTGAATTTTTCCTGGGAAATGAATAATTAGATTTCATTGAAAATTTACGTCCCCTAAAGGACTTGTGGGTACAGTAAGGGCAAAAGTTTTCTTTCTACACATTCACAAACTTCTTTTAAATGAAATAAGCACTTTTTGAACTCGCTGCAAATATTGAAGTAAACGAACTCCATCAAAGAGAAGACGCCTTTGGTAGAGCAATGTTTAGCAAGGCTAGTGTAAATGGTTTGATCTTGACTGGGTAACAAGATTATATGGCAGTATAGAAAGCTCAGGAAGGTACAAAATCTCATCAACCTTAATAAGAGACAAGGATTTTCTTAAGAAAAGTACGGATATTTCAGAAAATCTAGTTTGATCAGGATTAGAACATCATTTTACGTCTAATGTGGGAGCACCAGTTCTGGGAGGCAGTTTTCGGGTTTCTTCGTTTCACAAACGAATATCATATTAGGTAAGAACAAAAATATCTTCATCTCTCTCTCACTCTGCCTTTCTCTTTCTCTCTTTCACTCTCTCTGTATTTCTCTCTCTCTTTCTCTCTCTCTCTCTCTCTCTCTCTCTCAATATGTATATATATATATATATATATATATACGTATCCGTTTTTATCTTTTTTGAGATTCTACCAAAAGGTTGGAAAACTTTAGGCGCGTAATGGCTTTCTAAAAGAAAGATAAGAATGAGTTTCCTCATTCCTTAATGGATCGATTCTGTGTGTGTGTGTGTGTGTGTGTGTGTGTGTGACTGAGAAGTGTGCTTTTGTTTTGTTTTGTTCTTTCTGTTTTTTTGAATGGGTTGCTTTTATTCCAATCACACGATATTTAGCTGAAAAGTCCTTTCTGGACTTATATCTGTTGACCCATTCATAATATACAAACGTCATGAATTGCCGATTCTCATAGCTTGATGATCCTAAGTAAGTTTAGTTTGATGCAAGACTAAATAGAGAGATACCAATTAGGAATATAATGTTCTGCCAATATCCTAAATGAGAAAACTACAACTATTATATATATTGGTATTCACCAAGTTCAGTTTAGTCTCGCTCAAGGGAACCCAGTAACAATTTAATTCACGGCTGTAATAATGTCCTGCTAGACTACCTCCCTGACAATTACCCCATGGAAAGACAATGAAATTATTTCGAGCATGATAAAAAGCGCTCCATCATGAAAATCAAACTTAGTATTTTTGAGTTGATATCTTAAATTAAAATGTGTGTTTCTTTGAATTTATAGTCTCGATTTCTCTTCTCACCAGATGAATTATTGTGACCAAATGCTGTATTAATCTTAACTACTTTTTACCATTATCTTATTTTAGATGTTTTTTTGCTACAACTCAACCAGGATCTCAATATACAACGGTCAGCAGATACTGCATATCAGTACCGGAAATAATGAGTAAAATTCTGATTAGATTCGAATTCACATCCTTCTCGCCGAAGGGAAGCCTGATTTACGCCCAGCTACATTGAACATTGCGCCAAGGAAGTGCTTGTGGCCTACAGAGGTTAACTTTCATCTCCTTTAAAAGATATATATATATATATATATATATATATATATATATATATATATATATATATATATATGTGTGTGTGTGTGTGTGTGTGTGTGTGTGTGTGTGTGTGTGTGTGTGTGTGTTCATATATACAGTTATTTTAAAAAGGAAAGTTCGTAAGTGGGCTCAGTATGTTTGATTTTCATTTATGTATACTTTTTCATGCAATGGACAATGAATAATGTACCAGATAAGTTATACATACACACACACACACACACACACACACACACATATATATATATATATATATATATATATATATATATGCTTTTGTAGCTCCAAGCGGTTTAGAGTCCGATATTAGAAATTCAGAAGCAAAGACAATAAGCTGTACGATCGCTTTGTTTCGGCTGGGAGGGTAATTTTATCTAGAGTTGGCTGATTCAGTACTCGATAGTCGCTGGAGTATCAACAGCAGCGAGCAAGAATCTCGCGCTCAATTGGGCAATTCACATGCTCTTTCCCCAGAACGTACGATTCCTAAATCACCTCGCTAGTCTCGCTAGAACACTTCTTTCTTTCCTCACCTTTCCTTCGACCGGTCCTCACCAACCCTCCGACTAGTCCTCACCGACTGGCGTTCCGCTTCCGTAAGTAATGTCCACCATTTTGTGTGCTTCTGAACAATGATTTGTTGCCAACGTTCAGGCAGTAAAACAGCGCACATCTGTTATCTATCCAAATGAATGGTTTTCGTAGCCTGCCTTCAACTTATCACTGAAGTAGTCGCACTTTCTAACTTTACACCACACGAGTGCACACACACACACACACTCCTTCTCTTTCTCTTGCTTGCTTTTACTCTCCTTCTCACCTTCTCTCTTTCTCTTCCTCTCACCTTCTCTCTCTCTCTTTCTGTCTCTCTCTCTCTCTCTCTCCCTCTCTCTCTCTCTTTTCCCCTCTCTTTGGTGGTCTTTATTTCTGTTTCTGTCAACCTCTGTATCATTCCCCTGCACTCTACTTCTAAACTTGAGCTATTTCTCGATTATTCCCTGCACCGTTAACCAATGTTGTCCCAACCACACCTTTTTATCTATTTATGTACGTGGGTTTATTCTAATATCTTTCTCTTTGCCACTTCATATACTTACATACACAGAGACAGGCAGAAAGATAGACAGACAGCTACAAATATATATATATATATATATATATATATATATATATATATATATATATATATATAAGCGTGTGTGTGTTTCATAAGTGTGCTTAGAAATCACTAGCACGCAATTACGCACATCGACGTTATCATAATGCGAAAATATTAAACGTTGAGATTTAAATATAGCATCACTATTCATCAAACGTCATGAACATGAGATCTTGAAAATAGCTGATCGACCAACTGGAAACGACCGGTCTTGCAATTAGGGATGATTCTTGCGCTTACTTCCGTGCGGAAACTGCCTGTCAGTTCCATCATATATATATATATATATATATATATATATATATATGTACATTATAATTATCAAAATTAATTTAGTTATATGGGTCATTATGTTTGAGGTCTATCTGTTCCTATGCTATGGGCAGCCTGTCAAGTGATCGGATTTTAAAATTGTATTTCGGATTTTAATAACCGGTGTGCATATTATAAGAACAAAGATACAATTTTAACATCTGATAATTTGACAAAATCCTCATAGCATAGAAGCACATGGGACCAAATGTACTGACCCATTTAATAAGATTAATTATTATATTATCTGTTTTATTGAATTATTCATATTGATGAATGTACATGTATATGTGTTAGGAATATGTATGTGTGTGTGTGTGTGTGTGTGTTTGAGCGTTCCTATGAAAAGCTTTCTAAGTTAAAGATGATGTGAGGCGAAGCATTTGCCATTTATATACATGGGAAAATTTTTTATCAGTCCCAGGCTAGAAAATAACCATCTCCCATATCTGTTGAGTTTTAAGCATAACACCTTAACGAGTTCTTTAATACTTTTCTGATACTTAAGAACACATCATAATCACAGAGTAACGAAATAAATCGAGATTTGGCACAGGCGATAATAGACCTATTTCAAAACTATAGCGGCTTGTGGTCGGTTGCAAAAGTGAAGTTACTTGCACCGAACTTTCGTAAAGTTTGGGATGACTTTATATCTTCAGTATGTCGGATTTTATTGCACAAGTCAGTGTTTCCACGATGAAATGTAAAAAAATCAAGCAACGTTGGTACAATTTTCAAAATGTACTGATATTTATGTGAATGATATTTGCATGAGTTCCAGTCTATGTCCTTTCCTCTATAAATCATTGGTGATAAGTTGTTTGGAGCCGGTTTCGGGTTCCGTTATGCAAACTAAGTAAGAGCAATATAGATTTTAATTTATAGATACATTCAAAAGATATAGTGAATATATTTGGTTAACACAATATTCCATGCACTTGATTGAATTATCATTTTATTATGTTCATGTTGATATTGGCCTCTCGACATTCTATATCCTCCATCAGTCTTTCATCCATTGATTTTGTTAACGTTTCTACGTTTTGGCTTTAACAACACATGAAGAAGTTTGTTTATTGCTTCCCAGAGATCTTTTCGTTTCAGAATTTCCCTCCTCTCATATACATTTCTTTTAATGATGGCCAAGAGGTTTTCTTTTGGATTAATATCTGGGGATGCTTGGAGCCATTCCATTGATTTGATGTATTCGAAACCTTCCCTCGGCAATGTGGGCAATAATCAGCTTTGCAGAATGTTAAAAAGCATTTTCTTGCATGAATATACTTCCTAGTTGTGACCTTGCACCATTTAAGAATCTTTTCAAATAACTTCTGCATTCACCATGAATATTGAAGGGATCTATAATTTTTCTGTCCACAATACAATCCGAAAAAATTATTCCATTTGCTCAGTTGTCTTCTAAGCCATCTTAATTGACGATTCAATTTTTAACCTAGACACCATGTTCATCTGTTCCATTCGTCACTGCGAAAAAAAAATTTCCATTGAGATATCAGTTTCACAACTTACATGCTTTCCCTATGATGTTTATTTAGAGGTTGTGATTTGATTGCTTCCATGTTTTGTGTTATCATTCTAAATATTCTGCATTTTCTCTCTTTATTCACTCACGCACCTACAGTTCTTTAAATGGTTTTTTTTTCTGGTCAATCCCCTTTTATTGTCTATTACCCGTATATTTTTCTTTCAAATCTCTCTTTGTGACATTCTTGAAACCAGTTTTTTGTCTTGATCTTATTTCCCCAATATTTTCAATTTAATTTTTGATTGTACTGTGATCTCTGCTCAACTCTTTTGCAATTTCAAACATTTTTTTCCCATCATTCAATAACTTGACGATAACTTGTTTCACGATTGAGGTTATATTTTTCCTACGACCCGACTTTTTTTTCAATTTACCAATATCTATCCTGTTGAAAAACCGTAGCCATCAAAGATACTGCAAAGTTCTATCCTTTTTTAAACGTACTTCTGATTATCTATCTGTTTATGTATTGTCTGTTGGTGCATTTGTTTTTCCAGCGCACATAGCCATACTGTTTTATCTATAGAATTGAAGGTTAACATCAGTACACCATTAGACCCTTCTAAAAACTTCTTTCGGGGGGGGGGTGTTTTTAACTTAGGGAGTCTCATTCGGACCAGATTGTTAAAAACATGTGGATATTTTTGGATGTGTTCTATTTATTTTAGATGTTTATAGTCGGAAAAAGCACTGATGACCTAAAAAGAATTTATTCTCACCATATTTATTCCTTGATGGATTTTTTTACATGACTCCAAGTCATGAAACTACGATTGTTCAACTATTGACAGTGATGACAATAATATATATATATATATATATATATATATATATATATATATATATATATATATATATATATATATATATATATATATATCGAAGCATGCCTAAAGAAGGAAGCAGCTCTCTAACATCTCAGCTATGCGCCAATCCTAGGCCATCCATTTTTGAGTCACCATACTTAGTAACTGAAATGAGGAATAATTATAGTAATTAACAATAATTGAAGCAACAACAAGTGTTAGTAGTTAGCCAGGTATCAGTAAACAAGACATTTTTAAATTGCATGCATCTGCGGGGGAGAACAGCCTAGAATATCTTTTTATTTGTTGATATTTTTCAAGTATTGAGCTAACATCCTCAGCCTTACTTTGCCCTAAGATGATTGAACTGGAAAGTACTTACAAAGAGATTAACGGACACTTAAGATTAGAACCAGTCTCACGAACAGACAGGCCCCGGGAGTAACTATTTGACAAAAGAATACCTATACACATTAGACCATCAAATCGAAAAGACATCAGAATACAGCACTCCATTTCTACTTGGCTAATGTAGATTATGGAAAAAGTCTTTTATGCAATAGAAAACATGATAGTGTACAACACAATGAGAGGACAACGAGTAAGTGAGAACTATATGAAAGTATTTAGGAATATATATGACACTGTATTAACTAGACTTCACGAATATACTAACAAGATGAAGATTGGGAAAGGAGTGAGACAAGGGGATATAGTATCACAAAATCTTGTTCATTGTAACTTTGAAAGCAGTTCACAGAAGACAGGCTAGGAAAACATGGGAGTAGAAATAGACGGACGATATCTAAATATTTCAAGATACTGTGCTGACATTGCAATCATTGCAGAGACTGCAGATGATCTACAAAAATATGTTAAATGATCTGAATCATCATCATCATCATCATCATCATCATCATCATCATCAGTCTTTTCGACACTTCTCTATCGTGGACGTCGCAGAGCCAGTACTTTCTGAATTTGTCTAATTCATCTTTCCATCTAGTACTCTGCTGGCCTCGTATGTGTTTCTGGGGATTCATATATGACATAAACTTCTCACTGGATCTGCCACACTTCTCCATCATGGGCGTCGCAGAGCTGATAACTTTTGGATTAGTCTAGTATTCTGCCGGCCTCCAATGCACATGTGATCTCTAGGGGTCCATGTTGTGAGTCTTGATGTCCATCGGTTGTCTGCCATTTTTGCAATATGGCTAACCCAATACCATTTGAGTTTTTCAATAGAATTTTCAACGTCCCTAATTCCTGTCTTCTCCTGGGTGTGCTGTCTAGTGATCTTTCCATGTGAGGCTGAGCATGATTCTTTTCTGTGTACGTTGCATGGTCTTCAATTTGTGGGTCTGACTCTTGTTTTGGTTCCATGTTTCTGCTCCATTAGTGAATATCGCTAGGATGCATTGGTCTTAAACCCTTCTTTTAGGATTAATGGGATCTTCTTATTTTTGAAGATTGAGCTTGCTCTGCCAAAGGCTTGCCATCATGAAAAATAGGGTTACAAATGGATAGGACGAAGACAAAAGTTAAAAAAAAACAAATATTATTCCAGATCCTGGCCTTGCTTGAACGATGCATCTAATTTAAGAAACAAATACATTTATTCTTCTGTCAAGTTTTTAAACTTTTTTAGGTGAAGCGTTTCCAACTGTTAAAAACTTTCAATTCTATTGGTGACCGTAGACTTGTTGTCTGAGATGCAATGAAAGCAAACGAAAACCGAGCCGAATGAAATACGAGCCAGAAAATAATAATGGTTGATAAGGCTTCTTTTTTTTTTAAATTTAAAGACATTACTGAAGAATCATTTGTTTTATAAGATATATGCATACTTTCAGCATGGCCAGGATTTAAAATATTGATTTTCAAAACAGGGAGATATTCCCCACGTGAAATAGTGATGCAACATAATTTTACTATTTACATTTCCCCTTATTTAGTTAAAAGATAATATTACTACGAATGCTAATACCGGTATACGTGAAAAAAAAACAAGAAAATACAATAACATGATATGGCGGCAAGTATTCAGAGAAAAGAAGAAAGTTTAACTTTCTTGTTGGATTTATTCAATTGGCTGCCTGCCATAAAGGTATAATAGCTCAATCGGTGAAGTAGTTGTGGTACATCAACGGTCTCTCATACGCAAGAGATGCAAGTTCAAATCACATCGGCAGTTTATTATCTTTGTCAGAACTTTGCTGTTTACCGATGGACCTAGGGGTAGGGTCTGATTGGTTGTAATGAATAGAAATAGAATTAAGATGAAAGAAATTCTAGTCGAAAATTATTGAAGGCAAATTCTTCAATGTCCGGGTATATTTTACCTGCTCACCATCACGTGCGCACACACACAATTCTTTGTTAATATTTTCCCTTGCATTTTTCTCACTGATTATCTTATGATCCCATTCATTTTCTATCTCCCTCTCTCTTTCACTCTCTCTCTCTCTCTCTCTCTCTCTCTCTCTCTCTCTCTCTCTCTCCTACCTTCTCCCTCATTTATCCTGCTATATTTTTTTTTTTTTTCTTTTCATTTTCCTTTCTCGGTTTTTCTTTCATCCGTCATCTTTCTTTCTTCCTTCTTCATTTTCACTCTTTCTCTCTATCTCTCAATCCCTCATTCTCCTTCCCTATCACCCTTCTTCTATCTTATCTTTCTCTCTCCCTCTCTCTCTGGCTCTTTTTTCTTCTATCTTTCATAGCCAATGCATATCCCTCCATCTATTTCTCTATTTAGTTCAATCCACACTCTCTCTCTCTCTTTCTCTCTCTCTCTCTCTCGTTCTCCCTCAGTCTTCTCCCTTCCTTTTCTATACCCCAATCCCCATCTAACTCTCACCCCCCATCCGAATTCGCTATCAGATCCTGTGGGTCCCATAATTCCTACCCAACCAAGGCACGGATCACGCATCTGTGGTTCATCTTCGCATCAGTTCTCTTCATTACCAACATCAATTCAAATTGTTTGCACTTGACGTAAACTTAGACGCCAAGATGTTTTCGTACATATTCACACCTTTCGTCTCTATTAACCCTCACTCACCGCACATATTTGGTTCCATCGTCTCTGCAACCCTTCATTTCCCCCTTTCCGAGATAACTTTCCTATTTTAGATACTGAACAAGCGTATGATTCGGGCCACTCAAGCGATCAAAATAAACGGGTAAATAATCGAAGACTGTCAGTATAAATGCAGCCGATCCTCCCTATTTGTCCTGTATCTTCTTCTCCCTCTCTGTTCTCATCATCCTCTCCATCGTTATTGACCTTCTTTCTTC
This sequence comes from Thysanoteuthis rhombus, assembly GCA_963457665.1. Classification (NCBI taxonomy): domain Eukaryota; kingdom Metazoa; phylum Mollusca; class Cephalopoda; order Oegopsida; family Thysanoteuthidae; genus Thysanoteuthis; species Thysanoteuthis major. The sequence goes on along the minus strand of OY735211.1, from coordinate 27,376,466 downwards.
TCGTCACCTTCTCCCTCGTTATTGACCTTCTTCCTTCTCGTCACCTTCTCCCTCGTTATTATTCTTTTCCCTATCTTCTTATGCTTCGTACTCTCTTTCTTCTCCATCGTTCTAAATTTTACCACTCTTTTGTCTTTTCCCTGTGTTCTCATTATCTTCTCTCTTTCCTGTTCTATTTTACTTTTCTCTAATAATTTTGCTCCCTCTTTCTTTGTTCTTTTTATCTTCTCCCGCTTTACTCTCTTTCCTTCCCCCTATTCTGTTTAACCTTCCCTTATTCACTCTCTTTTAATTTCCTTATTTCATTCTCCTATTGTTGTTCGTTCTGATTGTTCCCATCAACTTTCTGACAGATTATCCGTAATCGTTCCTTTTTATTTCCCTTTACATTCTCTATTATTTCTCTCTTGCTTTTTTTCGATACAAGTATACCTCGTACTCCGAAGTGTATCTTTACGACATTTCCTAGCTTTTACGAAAAAAGAAAAGGCCGAAACTGTGTTCAAATACTGCAAATACCCTCTTCCCTTCTTCCTTATGCCTCTGTGTCCTGTACCACTCACCACCAAAACCTCCCAAGACACTCAGCTTAGCATACCACTATCGCCAATGCTTCGATCTGAGAACGCTCAAAATTTTATCCTATATAAATTAATCATAATCGGTTATTCGTTTTGCGCCATTTGGATTTACATTAGGAATATTTTACTCTTCAAAATATTGGAATATATATCTAATGTTGGTTGCACATATCATTTCTTTTTTTTTTTTTTGTATATCATTTCCAAATATTCAATCTTGTTTGAATCTTTTTTTTTTTAACTTTCGTATTAGTTGTGTAAATAGACCATTTGCAATATGGCACACACCTTTCGAACCAACATTATGAAATTTGAAAAAAAAATATAGCAATAAAGATTTCAAAATGTTAACATTTCCAATTTGATGAAAAAAAAATATTCAAGTGACCAATATCTCTTACCATGATTTAACAGGTTGACATTCAAATTATAAAATATATTTTTAGAGTTATGCAAATAGAAAGCGAATCTTATATTCCAGATGAAACTTAATTTCCGTGTTGCTGGGTTTTTTGTAAATAGCCTGTTACAATGGTTACCTCTATATCCCCGAGAGGCAATTGTTCAATCAAAACTATTATGGCAGAATTCAGAATCGTTTTTCTGCGATTCACCTCAAAAGGAAATATTAATTATTTGGATGATTGGGTTTTGACTCAAATAAAAGAATTAAATTACTTGGATTTTGAGATGAACCATTTCTATTATATATGTATTTTTTACTAGTCTTGTCTTTCATTTCTTGTTGCCTTTTTGTCAAGATATTCTAGGCCTAATACCTCCCAACCGTTGGAGTGAGTATCATGGAATAGGCAAAAAGAAATAAATTTCGATGGAATTTAAATTTGGGTCCCAAATCCTGGAAGCTCATCTTGTATGGACGACGCACTACCAGATTCGGCCACAGAATCCTATAGGTTGATAAGAAATCATATTTTTACGCCTTTCCTCCAAATCATAACGCCTTATTCTCTTGCTATCACGCAGCAACTTTGAATTACTTTATTTCTGAGATTAATTATTTCTATCTTAAATTTTTGTTGGACTTGATTTAATCATATTCTTACTTTTTTAACATCTTTCTATGATATATCCCTTAACAGTTAATGTAATGTAAAATAGACATGAAGAGATAGCTTCTGATGTGATTTGAGCTTGCATCAAATATCCCAGGAGCTCGTCTTCCTGTGGCGATGCATCAACTAATCCGGCCATGGAAGTCTGTGGTTATGATAACAACAAAATAAACAGAAATTGGAATAGTTCACCGTCATTCCGGACGAATCAGTGGTATCATTAGGGAGGATAGATCTAAATAATTATGACTTCATTAATTATTGCAAGATTGCTTCAAATGATATAGGGACATATTAATTAGAATTGTCCCCATCAGAATAGGCACCAATCAACAATGGACGTGACTGAGGGTAATGAATGGAAACGGCGGAGTGCTCTGGGTTCTATGCCAGCTTCATACGCTCAAAATCCCTGTTTACCAAATGCCATATACACAAGGCTGCCAATGTTGTCTTGTCTTGTTTTGTTTTGCTTTATCGTCAAATCAATTATATTGTAAATCTTACATCTTAATGTAATCCCTTAATAGCACTAGACTGCACCATAAGCCAGTGCACTTCTGCGGTACCTTGTTCTGGGACAGATTTGCGATGCCTTTGGGTAGTTGAACGGTTAACGGCACGAACGATGAACTAAGCGAGTCGAGTTCGGGTAACTTAACTTCTCACTAATTCCCTATGGAAGGCAGGTTATGGGAAGAATCCTGGGTCAAGACAAAGAAACATCTGATATTAGCTTAAGCCTGGATGGTTGTAGCTGTAGCCAAAGCCAACGTAATGGTATTATCTGCCTTAAATGAATGTATCTATATCAATAATATCTAATTAGGCTCTCCAACGGTGGAATCCGGAGTTTTGAACATTATGTGTCATAAATAAATGGATTCTGTATTTAATTTTTGGATAGTATATTTTCCATTTTAATTTTAATTGCTTTAGATTGCAACTATTCTTACAATTAGTCTTTGGCAGGGGATAAATAGCACATATCAGAAATAAAGTATAAGCCCACAGTGAAATCGAACTATTGCCTTTGGAAACCTGGTTTTCCGTACCAGCTGTTATACCGCCTAAGCCACGAAAGCCTTATTGCAAGCAAAAGGTCAAATCCAACCATTTACATTTACCCTCTATCCTTTTAATCAATGCACCATATTTTTTAATGTTATTGCTCGACGGACAGTAGTCGTATTAATAGTTGTAATATCAATGGGGTTAACATTACTAATACGTGGTGAGCATTTCTTTTCATGGCTAATGTGATTTATTAAGCAACAGTATATGTTCGAAGGGGGTTATTGCTAGCGTGAAATGAGAGAAACGTCTCTCATATCCGGTAACATGTTCAGAATAACGGAGTAAACAGCATGCCGTAGAATTACGCATCTAAGGGCACGTCACTTTGTGCTGAGGGGATTTAACCAATTGACGTATATCTCAATCGACCAATAAGCATTTCTGTTCGGGTCCTTCTTCCTCTATCTTTCTGTGCAGTCGGAATTGATCCGATGATTTTGAATGAAGAAAAAACCTGTCCTGTGTTCGATCTCTATTTCTCATAAAGTGTAATTTACTATCAACCACGAATACTGTGTATTGTTGTGTTTTTTCTAATACTCTTAGGTTGTCACACGTGGAATATGTATTTTAAATCATGGCGATTGGTTAACTGTTCGGTGTTTGTTCAATAGGTTTGAATCTTCAAAAATGGATCCTAATAATAAAATTGTTGGGAGGCTAAAACCTCTTCCGAAAATTGAAAAATCAACGAAAGCTGTGGTCAACGACCAGCAGACAACAGTCCACGCACTTTCAGAAGACTTGAGAACTTCAAAAGTGATCATTTTCTCCTTTATACGTCATGAGCTTTTCTTAGTTTCATCGTTTCGTGTGGGCAATGGCTTTTTGATGTTATGCATGCGTAATCTCTGGGTAGCAGCTGCTTTTACTTTTGCAGTTTATGCAGTGACCACAGGGAATTCTATACACAGTATTTCGCCCTTTTTTCTGAATGAGACCTAACTCTTATGAGATTGCTTGGTAGAATGGTGCTGCTCCTTGATAATGTTTATATCAATGTTAATGTAAACTTATAGTTTACAGCTAAGAGATCGTCTTAACTTTCTCCTTACATCTGATAAACTATTAATAGCGTTATTGGGATATTGTTCCCAGGTCTATTCTACTGGTGGTGATATACCAGGGGATTATTTATTTCTACAGCGTCATTTGTATGAATCATTCCAGGCTAAGCTGTGTCTGAGTCGCTACTTATATTGTTTTTCTGGTGTTTCAGACAACGGACAATGCTTTTCTTTACAATAAGATACCTCATTTATTACTAAGCATTTACATACGTGATTAGATAGATGTATAGTGACATGAAAACGATGATGTATTTAATAACCACATTTTGAGTACTGCGTGCCAGTCTAGAAACCGTAATTGGCAAAAGATAACAATCTGTTTTCAAAAAGTTCAGAAATATGCTATCAAGTTAGTACTTGATTTCCAAGGTTTGGGTTATGAAGACTGGTTAAAAGTATTACGTTAACCAACTTTGGAAAATAGGAGGGCGCGGTTGACTGAATAGAATGTTTATAATAACGCATGGATTTGAATTAGTCAAACCTAATGTTTTTTTATTAGAAGAAGGTACAATGACATAAGTAAGAGGCCATCAACATACTGTTGAAATGAACAGATATAGCTTAAAAACCAAGGCATTCTTTTTTTCTTGAAAAGTGTATAAAGTATGTGGCTGTCTCGCCACACGTTGATACGTTTATGATATTTCTAAAAGACCACAAAGTTAGGGTTCAAAATTGCTGTAAACTAGATTTGCACATATGTGTCGATATATACATTTTGTATACTTTTTTCGCACAAATAAATTCATTTTACTATATTCAAACATTGGTTTAGTTTGTGTTGAGAAAATTGAAGCACACTGTACTTTAACGTGGCATCAGAAGCCCGTGTGTTCAATGTCAATCAAATGTGGGAAGTGTCAGCGTTCGGTTTTTGTATGCAAGGCCATCAGGTAAATACAGAAGTCGTCAGGAAAAGGACCTTGGGGCAACATTTTCAATTCCGTCGGACAATTGAATTAACGGGTCACGTTCAAATACACTTCAAACCAGGATACAAAATCCCTCTCTCTTTTCTTTCCCTGAGTCAATTGCTTAAATCATTGATTTTTAATTGAATTATAACAAGAGTTGGTCACAAGTGTGAGAGGAAAGAAATAAATTGGAAGTTTGAAAAGAGGAAGGCTTGGTCTGCGAGAGAGAAGTCATACTTCACACAGAGATGTAAACAATTTAGTACACAATGTTTCACACTTCGATTATATATGTATGTGTGTGTCCGTATGTGTTTGTCATCAAGTATATATATTTGGTTGTCTGTAAGTATGTTTGTGTGCAAAAATGATCCAAATAGTAGCAAAGAGATATTTTAAATTTCTCATGAACTTTTGCATCCGCCTCGTGATGGTCGGGTGTCCTATCCGCTGACCCATGAACACTTACGCAGAATGTACCCTCATATTTGATGTTGTATTTGTGTATGTATGTATTGAGGAATGGACATACTTGGTCCGACGAAATGAATGATACATTACATTATATGATATAGAAAAATTATCTAAAATGATCTCCAATCATAACACGGTCAGTACATCACTTGATTTAGCCGACGTAAATCGAATAAACAATTAGAGAAAATGAGAATGCTGCAGGAATCGAACCTGCCACTGCGTGTGCTTGCATGCACGCGTTTACAAAGAAAGACTGAGAGAGTTCAAAGATTATACTGGCTGGGCTGACGATATTGAGGAGGTGGATAGGGAGTGGATAATGAGAGGAAGAGCTAAAAAGAAAGAACAAGCCTTGATGATGGACAAAGTACATTTCAGAAATATAAACCATAAGTTAATAGTTAAATAGAAAAATGTGTGATGTATATAGGAATAAAGGCATAGATGATAAAGTTTGAACAATTAAGGAAGTGTTGATAGGATGTTTTCCATTTTTGGGAAAATACTAATTATGAAGTAGTTTCCCTTATCTTTCTTTTGGAAATAATTATAACATGGAATGTATAAAGTCGAGCTATATATATATATATATATATATATATCGGCTGTTATAAGTTCACTGATGGCCAAAAGCCTTTCCCATTTCCTAACATACGAGTAATTTTTGTGATTTGGTCTGGTATGAACGAGCAGCCGCGAAAAAAACATTGTATGTCAATGCGCTTGTCAATTACCTTGATTACTCTGAAGAAAACAAGCAATTAGTTGCTAAGTTTAATTAAAAGATTGATACGAATTGACCTGTTTCGGCGCTATTGAACACTTTCACCAGCTAAATTCTGATTGAAAATGGCTATTTCAGCAACTGTAGAGTTGTTTTTCATTGTGAAGGCTTATCTGCATTCTAGCAGGTTTGTAATCACAGGACTTAGTTGTTGATTTTAGCATATTTCTAAATTATTTGACGATGTCAGATCCTCACATTTTTTTCTCGGTGGATGATTCAATTGGTTCAATGATAATAAGAATATTTCAATTCTGCACATAGCTTTAAACATTCTACATGGCCAAGATTTTTGTCAAATCTTGCTACGGTTGTGATTTCTTTGGTCAGTATAGTGAAAAAGAGCCTACTCAATGGCTCAGGTCTAGCAATTCGCCACTGAGAAAGTGATTGAACTAAATGGCCGGCAGAGGTGGCCCTTAAGCGAGTAAAGACATTAAGATCAAGACAGAGATAGGAAGATTAAAGAACCGTTAGTCATTGATGGATTTAAGTTAATGTGATTATTTACGCAACTCTTTATCACCAGACGAAATCGACCGTTAATCTTTCAATATTCTACGGATTTAGAAGTAAAAAAACGTTTAATTATCTCTTTATTCGCCTCTTCTGTCGTCAAGTCGCAAAACGATTCCCGCCCAGTCACGCAATCCTCAAAACTCATCAGAGAAATCAATTTCTTTGTCTCCTGATCGAGAGATTTGTCATATTTTTTTTCGTAATCGACAATTTGTAATAGGTTTCAAGTCTATCCATCTATTTATATTCTAATCTCTAAATTGATTTTTTTTGCAGACTGAGCTGAAACTATACATTTTTCTAATCAATGTCCAAATATTGAAAGATGGGGCTATCAATTGTCTTTCCTTTTTGTTATTATAAGAGATTTTTCAAATTTTTCCCCCATCTTAAAGGCCTAAAGTTTACCAAGATAAACCGACATAGAGCAACAATTACGGGGTACAAATAAGGATCGAACTTCCCACACAAGCAAAATTACACGCAGGACAAGTTAACCATAGATGCCAGCTTTATTTATCACAGTTTAACTGAGTCTAACACAGGGTCTCTAAGATGGGGCCCAAAATTAGAATCTGAGTAACTACACAGTGATAATGATTTGTGAGACAAGCTTGCTATCTATTATCCTACGAAGAGAGGCAAAACTTATTAGAAAGAATCAAACAAATCTGTCAACATAGGTTTCTTCAGTTTTTGATTAGGTCTTGCTGGCTATGTATGTACGTATGTATCGTGCTTACAGGTCACCCAAATGACGGTCAGGGCTGGAAAATTGAACATTTACTTGATATCAAGTGTAGAAAAAACGTTTATTTCTGTTATATTTTAAATCCCCCCAATAGTTTTTTCTAGTGATGATTTCAATACATAATATATGTATATGTTAGTCCCTTAGTCGGAGTCTGGCCGTATTCATGCTTGTTTATTGAAATTTGTTTAGTGATCAGTCCCCAGCAAAAAGTGACGGAAGTAACTCATTCCTTGAGCAGATTTTTAAAATTTCTTCATTTGATCACCCCCAACACAGCATGCTACCAAAAGATATTAGTCCTGTGACGGTTTGTAATAAGGGACAAACCAGACTCGTTTATATTACATTAAAAAACGATTATGAATACTCAAGGGATATAAAATGTGTCTTTTCAAATAAATTATCAACAGGTATGATATTTTCACTAAGGCGAATGATCAACTATTTTTTTGCCTGCCTCTTCATTTAACCCTTTTTTTTTCTTGAATATTAATCAGTGATTTTCTGTTAAGGGTCTTCTTTTAAGACCCTCTCGCAAAATCGGGCTTTGTTTCCTTCATTCCTTTGCATAACGTTCTCGGTATTGCATATTGTGATAGCATGATTTGTTAATATCGAATACGTTATTTATCCATTCCCTGCAGCACAATTCTACTGATTACCAATCCTTTCTCAAGATCCGTTCTTCATCAGCTTAACACCATTTTCTTCCATTATTTGCTATATTATTTTTTTATGCACATTCCAGTAAGATTGCTTTATTATGATCGTGTTCTTGGGCATGAATAATCTATTAAATTCGCATCCGCTTGTTCGAATATTCAGTTATTTCTAGCCTACATGGCAAATCTAGTTATTCATTCGTGTACAGAATTACTTCTTTGGAACTTATGCGACATAAAATCTCTCTTTGGAGAGTTAAATATATTCCATTCATTTCCTGTTGATAAAATATTACCATTTCGACATCTATTACATCAGACTTTTTTCATTTCTTAACTTATTTTAAAGACGTTATTCAGTTTTCGTTTTTTTACTGATTAGATCATCTTTTTTATTGTTACCTATCTAGAGTAATTTTATAGAATAATTTCCTTTTATAAATGCAAATGGAAATTAAAGAATGCGTATTTATCGAAGAGTGCCTGAATTACAGTCTTATCATCGTTTCACAGGCAAATTCTTATAGATTATGTTAATATATGCACATACAATGAGTCCAAGAAGTATCCGATGTCTGGCTAAAAATCCATTTTGAAATACTTATATAGCTTTAAGATTTTTAGAATTTTGACCAAAGATGTTTGGTTATTTGTGTGTGGATGTAAAGAGCCTAAAGCTATTTTATCAAGCAATTCATTTTTAATCATTCATTTATCCTGATTTCAAGTTTGCTTTTTCAAAACCTCAACTTTACTCAAGCTGTTTTGATGTGTGATCAGATATGAGGTCTTAAGAGTTTCTATGGTGTGATTTCAATCGTTTTGTGATAATAGGTAGGTAAATCATCCAATGAGATCACACACAAACGCATGCACACACAATCACACACACAAACACACATGCATGTATATATGTACATATATATGTATATATATATGTATGTATATATATATATATGTATATATATCTACACAAAGTGAAGAGAGAGAGAAGGGGGCGAGCTATATGTGCTCGAAGGTGCATGGATAAGTCTGTAGCCTGACATGTAGTAATCAGCTGATTTTTTTTTTCATTCGTTATTTTCATTATATGACGTTTTAACTAAAGGATTAAAATTTATTCGTAAAATAAATGCTGTGATGAATAAGGGGATTAAATTTGGAAAAAAGATGATTTTTGTTTGAAATAAATGCTATTTCTATCATCAGGTTACAGGCATATTGATATAAGAGAATATTTCATGCGCTAAACGAGGGAATTATCATGTGGTATAAACAGGTAATTTGTGTACTACACCTCAGAACTCTTTTTCATGTGTGCTAGCTAGCTAGCTAGCTAGATAGATAGATAAATAGATAGATAGATAGAGAGAGAGATAGATAGATAGAAGCAGAAAGGAAAAGAATAGATGCAGAAGAAGAGGAAGAGAGAAAGGGAGAAGCTTTTAGTATTCACGTCTGAGAGAATTTTTCATGTGACAGGTAGAGAGATTGTTCAAGTTAAAAGTGTGCTTATGAAGATGGTTCTGTGAGTAATTGGTCAATTACGTAGATCCCCAGAATTTCGTAGAACAGGGTATGCCTTTGGTCTGCTTGCGTGTGCCTGTTAGATGCTTATCAAACTCGGTCAAGCAGGTCGAATAGGAGTGTATTGATGGTAAATTAAGCACGAAAAATACAATTATGGTGACAGCAAAATCTCTGATATCTCACGGCTAAAGTATTGAGTGAATAGTGTTGGATGTTTTCTTTGACACTGTCGAGGTAAACAAGTGGAAAGAATAACGAAAAAACTGACTTGAATATGAGTGCCGAGGAAGAAAGAAATAAGAATAAAGAGAGACATTAACCCGAAATGAGAAATAAGAGATATGGCTGGAAAAGAAAGGATAAAAAGAAATGACTTAAGAAAACAAGAAAAAAAAGGAGAAAGAAATAAAGAAAAAGGAAAGAGAAAGTCAGGAAAATATTGCAAACAGGGAGATTCAAATGAGTGTGGTGACAAAGATAGAAAGCAAAAAGAGAAAAATGATTAACTGGGAGGAATGAAAGATCAAGTGAGGTCAGATCATTTTAAAAGAGAAAAAATAAAGAAGTGAAAAAATTAAACCAGGCAAAGTGAGAGCGTTGGAAAGAGGAAGAATGGGTGACGGAAAGAGTGGAATAAACGCATAAAGAAGATTAGAAATTCAAAAGACATTAAAAGATACAAATGAATGCGAATAAATCAGTTAAAAAAAAGGTGCTGAGTTGCAGACATTCAAACCCATTTACAAGTCAATCGAGTTGTATAGTTAACACATGATATCTCCGTTCTATTGTGATTGATGGCGACTCGGTTCTATCTGTGAGTCAGGGCTTTTATCTAGCAGTAAGTAACTTCCAATGAATTATCTAGCAAAGGACAAAGACCTTTACCTTGCAATGGATGACTATTACTGTCCACTACCTGTCGCAGCTAATGAGATAAATTGTACATGGAATTTTTTATATTCGAGATAATAATCGAAATATCTAGTTTCATGAGAGAATTAGTCTCAACTTGCCAGTCTATGTAAGTAACCGCAGAGTTCTCCAGTTTCTCGACGAGAATCCATAAATCATTAATACATGTAATCGGTTGTAAAAATTCAATGACCTACTCAATAAAGAATTTGATACGGAAACTGAATCAAATCCATTAAAAGACGTATGCCATTATTCCATGACTCAAAAAATTCAAGGAAATAACAGTTTTATTAGAAACATTTGGACGTATTATTCTGTAAGATAAGGAATGGTCGGTAAATGGTTCTGTATATGCTTAGACAAAAAGCGTACGTAGCAAAAATCTATCCTGGTCTACGACCGGGTTCAGAGGACTCACTCTCTCTCTCTCTCTCCCTCTCTCTCTCTCTCTCTCTCTCTCTCTATATATATATATATATATATATATATATATATATATATATATATGTGTGTGTGTGTGTGTGTGTGTGTGTGTGTATGTATACTGGAGGCAATGAGGCATTTGGTAAAGATATAGAACATTTCGAGTGCTTTAACATTCTCTTGCTTAAAACTTAATTTTTAAGTACTATATAGTTGACTAATGTAAATATATAATAACATCTATATACGTTCTTCCAAGTTTTTATTAAAAAGTGACTGAAACTCGATCAAAGGGGAGAAGTCCATTATTTCAAGTGCATGTTAGCAGAAGTTTTTATCAGCAAAATTGTCACCTTGAAGTGGAGGAGTCCATTGTTACCGAGAGAGAAACATAAAATACCACACTGGTCGTCATCATAGAAGCCTGCTCGAAAATTCAGTTTGAAATGCAGTCCTGTATAACAGTTCTAATGTCTGTTTCAGCGTTCCCGATATGGAAGGAAGGCAGCAAATTAAGCAAAGCTGAATTGCCTGAGGAATGACATTAAATGTAGAATAAATTGTAATTTGTATGGCAAGGATCCAGAATCGGGTCCAGGGAAGGCCGGTCGCTCTTTGGGAAGAAAAGAATGGACAGGCATCGATGGAGACATTTTGTCTTGGTCAGTTGAGTGCATTAGGGCAAGTGTCAGGAAGATTCTATTCTCCTGCACTTTCCCCCTGTGTACTATGGTCCAGCTTTGACTCCCACATCTATCTCTGTACCCATCCCGTTGAATGTCCTCAATAATCACCAACCTCCCCTTTTTATTTTCATTCAGACCAACTGGCTCCCTTCTTTTTCACACTACAGAATTAACCATTTTATTTAATTGAATGTCTGCTCTTTTCTTATCCGGTTGTATTAGCTACCATCCTAATTCACTCTCTACCCTACTCCCTCTCTCTCTCTCTCTCTCTCTCTCTCTCTCTCTCCTTCCATCCATCTCTTCCGCTCTATCTTCTTTCTCTCTTATTCTCTCTATTTTCCCTTTTTTTCTCTCTGTTCTCGTGTATGCATGTGTCCTTCTCTATCAGTTTCTCTCTCATTTTGTCATATTTTCACTTTGTTTCCATTTTCATTATTCTTTTCCTCGTTTATATTTCCCTTTATCCCCTTGTAGTTCACTCTCTCTCTCTCTCTCTCTATCTCCTCCCTCTCTCTCTCTCACTCTCTTTAAAGTTCCTTGTGAATTTTCATCTAGGTTCACAGTCTGTTCATCTATCTATTCATCTCCCTCGAACGCAGTTGTGTTGGTTCCTTTTCACCAGCCATCACTCCGTTTTTTACAATCCCTGTGTTCTTTCTTCTATCATTCTTAACATATGTATATATGTATATACATGTGTGTGTGTTTATGTGTGTACGTGTGGGCACGTGCATGACAGCAATTGTGCTTGCTGAATAATTCATTATATATATATATATATATATATATATATATATATATATATGCATATATACATAAAACGTGTCTTTCACTTTCATGCTACATATATACACACATATATAGAGAGAGAGAAAGAGAGAAAGAGAGAGACAGAGAGAGAGAATGAGAGAGAAATAGAAAAAGAGACAAATCGTATATCGTGTTAAATCACATTACGTCTTTTTTTTATCTATCTATCTATCGATTTAACATTGATTCCACTCGGTGTTATCCTCTATCAGACATCATGTTTTTTCTTCCTTCTGACAGATTCTGTATGGTATTCTCGCGAGGAGAATGTTGAACTTATTTTTTTTCGAAAGTACTCAAATTAGAAGTGAGTCTAATAGACCAGTATTTGAATAATGAATTCGACCATTACTTGGTGCCTTGTTACTGTGGCCCTACGCCAGACTAATCGAAGCATATTGAATGAAAGACAGACTATCATAGTGTTATAGTTGGGACGTTAGTCTCACAGACCATCTCACCGGTTATTGGTTCGATCTACAAATTCTTCTTAAACCTTGTGTAATGCCTGAGGTAATAACAATTTCTACAGCAGTGGGTTCAATCATCAACGATACCAAATATCCGTAGCAGATATTTATGTAAACATTATATATATATATATATATATATATATATATATATATATATATATATATATATATATATATATATAAACTATACATACACATTCTCCACACTTGCAAATTAGTATATCTAAGTGTATAATTGACAGCAGTGTTCTGCCTTGTTATAACCTAAAACTTATAATGGATCAGTCCGTGTCAAATAGATGAATAGAGCTTCAATTTTTCTAGTCTTTTGTCATACCCACGGATTGTACGTTAGAATTTTAATACGTCCAAGACATGCTATGTGAGTGACTGAAAGAATTGAGATATTGCATTTTGTATGAATTTAAGAAACGGTGATTCTTTGAGTGAGTGAGTCTCCCACTGTCTTAAATTTCATGACCTCTACACAGGGAGGAATTGCACGGTTATAATTGGAGATGTTTATGGCAAAATGTAAAAAAAAAAGAAAGTCGCGTTATTCTCAAAACACAGGAAAAATGTTCTGCTGCAACAAAATTAAAGTGGATCAAAATTTAAAGACGGCTAAAGAAGTTCATAGCCAGAAACTTTTTATAATGGTCGGATTTGTCATGTTCGGCCATACATTCTTTTCATTCTCTATAATAGAGTAATAATCAATATGTGTGATGAAAAAAGTCATTTTGTGATAAAGTAAGTTCACTTCTATTACTTTTTCATACTGTACAATGGTGACCTTATATTTTCCTTCAATACTTAATGTACAATTAAACATTTATCTGAAATAGCTTTAACTGAGTTGATATTTTGAAAACTAAGATTAAAATTTGGATACTTGATTAATTTAAAATGATTTACCAAATAAAATATCTTTTGGTTTCTCAGTGCCTATAGTTTCTATGTTTTTTATAGAGTCTTTAACGATTGCATTCTATGAATTGTATATTTGTCCATAATGGTAATTCATCTTTAGAATGAATGTAGGAGGGGTGAGGTGACTATTTTGGGTCAGGGCAGTTTTGGTGACCCGAGGTCAATTTTGGCACTTACACGTCTAACACAGACGGCTGCACTCTAAAAGCTGCAAATTCGTGTTCACATGTTACTTGACCTCAAGATAGGTGGAGATGACATATTGAAACTCCTAAAGAGAAATTTGGGGCCAGCTGTACACTATGGGCTACAAATCTGTATACAGGGGTTATTTGATTCGAAGATTAACGTATGTTAAGTGACGCTGACTATCGGTGTATAGCGGGGTAACTTGACCCCAGGATTAACATAGGCATTTTCAAATATATGGTTGCAAAACTGTGCAAATGAGTAACTTGACTCCAGAAAGAACGTGAGATAGTTAACACTAGTGATCTCTAAAAACCAATCCATGGTCGGGTCAATTTGGACATTTTCAAAAAAAGACAATTTTTTTTTACCCATTTGTCCCCACCCAAAGGGTTGCAATCCCTGCTTTGAGAAGTTTTTCATTAGAACCTTATGTATTAATCACTTTTCTCCAGGAGCTGGGGAGATAAAGACAAAAACGCTCAGGTTACAATACCTGCTAATCATATTGGGCAAGGGATATGAACATTGGAATATCTCACATTAGTTGTTATGAAAGAAACTAAGGAAAAAGAAAAAAAAGAAAAGGGATTAAAAAAAAATGTACTCAGATACAAAAATAGAGAGAATAAAAACAGTGGGGGGAAATAAATAGAAGAAAGAAAGATGATATATGGATAACGGGGATAATAAAAGGAAGTAAATAAAGAAGATAGGCAGACGTGATTAAAAGAAGGGATTGAGAATCAATAATAGGAATAAATAAAGAGTAAAAACAGCGGAAAAATTGAGGAACCGGAGAACAATAACAGAGACAAAGAAATACTGAAGTAAATGAATAGTCACAGATAGATGTGCAAGGAATTAATGAGATGAAAAGAAAGGGAAAAAAAAGGATAATCCGCGTGAAAGAAACATAGAAGAAAAGAGGGAAAGATGAGACGATAAGAAAGAAAGAAGAGGGGCAAATGCAAGAAATGAAAAAACAAAATTAGAATAAAAGGACAACAGAATAAAGGAAAGAAAGAACAAAAAAAAACTGATCAAAATGGAAAGTTAGTGGCACGCGAACTCCGGCCCCACTACTCATTTAGCTTAATTGGCTTCTCGCGTGTTCAACTTTGTTAAACACGAATGTAAAACTTGGAACTTGTCTCCTTTGCTTCCCTGCTTTGATACCGATTTTGTTTTAATTCTGTCATGATTGGTTGGCTGAGGCGGATACAGGGAGGTGAATGGGGAGAGAGGGTATCTGCCATCTCTGACTAACACCGATGCCTTATTGGCCCGAGTCGAGACTCGGCGATCAGATGTCAGTTCATTCCAGTAAAGATCGCCTTGAGTGACGTGCTTTCTGTTGCCAAGCACCAATTAAAAGTAACCTAGCAAAGAAACTTGGAACTTTTTCTCTCTTCCTGGGTACTTTTATTGTTTGTATAGTTTATATAATTTCTTCAGAAACAAAACTTTAATGAACACATTTCACTTTGTCCACTTGTGTCGACGATTGGAGGGAGCAAAAGTTATACCAATAGAAAACTCTTTTGCACACGACGTTTCTCAGTGACCGAAGGTTAAGAATGCAGTTTGTACAGTACGTGTTGTTATACAAGTTTTAAATGCTATATGAAGAAAGAAGTAGATGGAATAAAGTATACTGAAGTTGTAATTTCTGAATGGGAAAACACCCACTGTAAGTGAATGTATGTGTTTGCATGCGTGTGTATATGTGTGTGTGTGTGTGTGTGTGTGTGTATGTGTGTGTGTGTGTGTAAAAGAAATGGTGTGTGAAAAATATTGATTTGAGTCGGTGAAAAAGTTACTGGGACTAACAAAACTATTTATTGTACGGAAATACTTTGATTTTATGCAACTTGATTTGTTACCTCAAGATTTGTGATTCAAATGTAGTCAGTGAGATTTGAAAATATCTATATGATATCGCTTCAAATTCAAAATATATTTTCTCATCTGCACACACACACACACACACACATATATATATATATATATATATATATATATATATATATATATATATACACACACAGTCGGGGTTTACGAAGTGCAACCTATAGTATCAGTGAATCAATATGTCTGTTTGTCTGTCGAGTCACCCAGCGCTCATTTAGTCTGGAATATCATGAAAATAATCAGAACAACAAACTGAGTCGTGAGAAAAACAAGATCCATTTCGTTTCTAATACTATTTTCTCAGAAAAAACTGTAAAAACTATTATGATAAAATCGATTCGGCACCAAAGTGTCTCTTCAAAGAAAAAAGACGAAATGAATTGTCCCTGCTTTTTAAGATTAATTTAGAATGGTGTAAAGTGAAGAAGATTTTACCGTTAATTCACATGGGAAAAATGTTAGAGCGTTTGTATACTAGATATGAACATTCGCCTACGTCTGCCAGTTTTACGCTTGATGTAAAATTATTGATACTTACTGACAGGTGCAAAAAATGAATGAAAAATGTGCATATGTTTACGGACACGATTTAAAGGTATGGCAACTTTGATGGTTTTTTTTTTTTAACTTTCAATAGAGTATACCTGTGAATATATTACCGATTTGCTATTAGTTTTCCTTATACAGGAAACTGTCACCAAAAAATATCCCTAAAACCAACATCATAGTTTTCTTCAATTTTAAGTGAGTCTATCTATCTATCTATCTATTTATGTGTTGTGCGTACAGGTAACACCAATGGTGCAGTTCCCCTCGATTTTCTTTGAAAAATTCTGACAAAAATAGGTTTTCATTTTATAATGTAAGTCTATGCTAAATTGATTCCACAATTTGTCTGCAACTGCTTTCACGCTAGATTTTCAGAAATTCACACTTTTCAGCGATCGTCACCCAACGAAAGGTATGAGAGATGATTTTTCTGAATATTTCAATTGATCACCCAACATGATATGCTGACAGAAGAGCTTAGTTACGTGACTAACCAGTCCTGTTTTTTTTTGTTTTTTGTTTTCTTGTTTGTTTTGTTTTGTTTTGTTTTTTTTTGCACAGAAATGGTCATGGAAATTTGATTTTGACATCCCACGACCATAAAGTAAGTACTATAGACCAAAATGTGAAGAATCAGCCTCTGACGAGATTTAAAGCCTTTCCGATTAGGCGAGAGAAGCCAACCATAAGTCTTCATTCAAATGGAGTAATTTAGACACACTCTTCATTATGTGATTATATATATATATATATATATATATATATATATATATATATATATATATATATGTATATATATATATATATATATGCATATATGCATGCGTGTGCATGTGCGTGTTTGTACTCGCAAATCGGAATTGACAAATTTCCACTGAGGCTTCGTTCACTTCTTGCAAATACCCATGGGAACGGAATGAATTCGCTTTTCCCTACGCTCCGTCCAGACGATTTGACAAAATATTTCGTCTCTGGCATGCAAACCACTAAGTACCTCAGCTGCCTAGGCTATAGCAACAATAAAGAGATTTTACTCATCTATAAGTTTATCAGAGCCTCTAGTGCAATTCAATGCGTGCGTATTAATCGTCTTCGAAGTGAAAATGACCGTTTTGCGTGATACTTGGTCATTTGACCCATCATCTATATTTCTTTCCAGAAAGAATTCCGTCTGTGTATTTTAAAACATTTTTTCTTCCTCAGCCAAAGGCATGAACTAGTTATCTGATTCAATCAGTCACATATCAATGTCACAAAACTTTTTTTTCTTTCACTCGACTTTAATTACTGATTAATCTTTGGTTATATGCGGTCAATATTTGGTTGGCTACAAAAGTTTTCCGCCGTTTAAAACATTGATTTAGCGAGCGTTTAGGGTAGAAATTTTCAAGTCACAAGTGGAGTAACCATTTTATAGCTAAATGGAATTTATAATAAGAATACTAGTACTCTTTTTAAGAGATTGTAGTTTAGATATCAAGTATAGTAGGTGGACGAACATTGGAAGAAAACAAATTCTAGAGATAAGTAACAATGTATAAAGAAAGATGTCTTGCCTAAGGTTTTCCTTTTTTTTTCTGATATCATTGCAAGGTTTATTCACAGTGAAATTTCAGAATTGGAAAAAAAATTTAGTCTGTTCGGGATACACTGCCCGGGGGAAAAACTCCAAAAGGTTAAATGAGTTGCAGACAAACGGAAAAATATGACAAAGAAAGAAAGAAAGAAAGAAAGAAAGAAAGAAAGAAAGAAAGAAAGAAAGAAAGAAAGAAAAAATATGAAAGAAAGATGAAAGAAAAAAGATGAAAGAAAGAAAGAAAAAAGACAAGTATTATTGAGAAATAAAAAGGAAAGAGATAGAATACAACTACCTAAGTGAAGTAAAACGAGATTTAGATGCTCAGGAATTTAAGGAAGGAGAAAAAAGAATGGAGAAAAATAAGCAAATAGACAAAGAATTAAAGAAGAAAGAGAGTAAAATGAATGCAACAAAAAGAAAAAAACAAGAAAATGAGATGAAATAAAAAAATTATGGAGTTATTGAAGAGCAAGACATACATCTTCGGAACAAAAAGAAAGGAGAAAAGGACTTCAAATAAAGAAGAAAACGAAAGAAAATTTACAAAGAGATAATATAGTAAATTGGGAGAGAGAATCGGATGTGTTCGACATTTAAAAAGACAGAAAGGAAGAAAGGAAGCAAAGGGGGAGGAATGAATGAAGAAGGAAAGAAAGAAAAGAACGAAGTCACAAATAAGTTGTACTGTTTTCAAACTAGACTTTACTTCCGAGTATTGAAAATAGCCCGACTTAACAAAAAGTAGAAAGGGAAAAAACAACTATTACAGCTGGTAGATAAAATTTAAAAAAAAAAACACTTTTTCCACTCATTTAGAGAGGTTTCTGTTCCGAAATCAGTGTCGTACAAGTGAAACGTATATAAATACGAATATCTATTTATTTCAATCATGGTGAACTTTCGATGAATAAAAAAAGGTTTTCCTACTCATTGGGGGAAGTGTGCGTGCAACATTTCAAGATTTTAAAATGGCATGAAGTCGTAGATAATTTTAGATATAATTCAAAGTAATTCTAAATAAAAACTGAAAAACACAATAGTCTAGCCTTTGGGGGAAGTGGGGTTAGACTACCTCAATTATTCTTTATGAATAGATTGCATGCCAGATTTCAGCCTCTTCAGTATCCTTGAAAGGTTCTAATTTTGATAGCGGTCATTGATTTTGTCATTGTTCATTTTATTGTCATGGTTGTTACCCGGGGAAAATAGTGCCAGCTTCAGAGGAATAACAATTTTACAATAACTGCTTTATAATTGCTATGGGTTGTGAACATTTTTGAATGCACATGCAAGACACATAGACTAAAGCAGACTAACATTTTTTTTGCACACTGTATATATATATATATATATATATATATATATATATATATATATATATATATATTGTTGTGTCATCCACAGACAGCTGTTTCGTCGTATTCCAACTTTTCAGTGTGGCTATAGACTGTCCATTATCTCATCCAGTATCAAGATGTAGGATTGAAACCTCCGCTTCAGACCCGGAGGCCGGTATCATACCTCTGCACCACGAATCTGGACGGTCAGTAAGGTCGAATTTAAGCAATATATTCATTTGCACATAATTTCCCCAACCACCAGAATGCTCTATTCCCTTGGAGAAGCTTTATAATTCTTTTCCGTCGTTATTCATTTACGCAGTCAGTTAATTCCAGTGCCAGACATCGTTTATACAATTATCATAAATATATCTGGGCCAGATGAGAATAGTAGCCCCGCCTACACACACAGCTTTTCAAATAACTCATCTAGTATTTTTTTCATTCAGCACTAATTACCTTGGATCTATGTATAGGTTAGGTATATACATGTATATGTAGTGTATATAATGCACAGTACTTACAAGTATATTATGATGGCATTACAACGGTTTCTTCAGAAGATAAATTTCTCGGATATATATTCCATTGTAGAAATTGAATTGGCTGAGGTCACCTTTATAGTGATGAGTTATTTGTTTGGAAAGAAAATAAATGATCATCTGATTATAGATATTGTGTAATTCTCGTTGTGTCTTTTGAATAGTAAACATACATATATCCAAATACTATTTTTACAGTGCTATAGTGAAAGTAAAATGCATGAAAAAGAAATACAAGACAGAAATTTAAATATGAATGTTTAATTATATACAAGACATATGTCAATGAGAGAAGACATTAATGTTGGTCCCAGAACAAAAACGATGGTACATATTTTAAAGCAGTGTTAAAAGTGATAAATCTAGGATAAAAAGCATACTGGGAGTAGAGATGAATATTGCAGTGTGCACATTAAAGAATTTGCTCCAGGGCAGAGATATTTACTTCTACATTATACGTAGATGACTGGACATAAAATAGTGCGCGCTGAAATGTTCACAAATGTTCGTGTAACGCCCAGACATTGTACCGAACGGAGATTCTCAAACGAATTTCGACCGAAATGAATTTGATTCAATTTCTTCTGGTAAGTGTGGTTGATATTTGAAAGAAAGCTAGCTCTATCTTAGCAACAAAACGTGTATCCATTTTTTTCTAAATGACTTGAGTTTCATATTCCAACAGTTGATATTGTGTAAAATCTTATATTTAATGAATATTGACACGATAAAAATGTTATTTACAAACTATTTCCAGTCGTTACTGTTATGCTGTTACAAATACTCCCCTTGGCGGACAAATTTCTGGTATTTGAAATTCTGGCTAAAAATAGAGATCGCAGAAAAATACGAGGTTTGAAATGTTGTAGAGTATTTCGAAAGATAAAGTAATCGACAATTTACGAAAAAATAATTCACAAAAAATGTAAAAATCGGATTCATTGATAAAAAATACAACAAAGCAATGCGTTAGTGAAAATCTATCTCTCATTTGCCAAGACAGTCTCTAATCTTCATGCGTCCGTTCATATGTTTATTCTTGTATGTATAAGAAAGTAGAGGTAGTAAACAGAACGCTGAGTGAAATATGTTTGCAGGCTACGGACAGTTCAGTAGCAGGTACAGATTGGCCACTTGATACAACATTTTCGATGCTTGAGAAATTTGAAATCTTTTTTTATGCTAGTTTCAGCTTGTGATTTTTTTTTTTTTACAGTAGTGAAAGTTTTGCAGAAGTGAATAAGTGAATCGGTATATTTAAAAATCTCCCTTTTTGTTGAGAAAATTAACCAGTTATTGATTTTTTTTTTTTTTTTGATAAAAGTTTTGTGTCCATTTGAAGCAGAAATCAACCAAGATGTGTCTGGGTGTAATTTTTGCTTCTTTTGTTTTTTTTGTTGAAAAAAAATTGAATACGTTGCATCTAATTAGATTTTAAATAACTGTAATTATTACTTACTGCCATAACCGTGCAGATTTTGATTAGATTAGATTTATCAATTCATACATGCAATTTTTTGGAGTTCCTGACTTGAAATCAATTACTTTAAACTGTAAACCAAAAATGTCACAAGAATTCTAAACGGAGTTTTTTTTTTCAGTTTTCAGGTTGATCTGGATGGCTATGTATATTTGTATGGATCACTCCGAGGGAGCCCACCAGTGGAGTTTTAAGGATGAAAATTTAAACATCAACTTTTCATAGTCCTTTGTGCATCTGTTATTAATCACAAATCCTGAATTTGACCAGCTGTTTTGCCAATCCAAGGAATTCTCTTACCCCTCCCAAGCTAGCAGAATGCCTTTGAGCTCTTTTGTCCTCGCTTGTTGGCATTAACAATAAGTACTCCTCTCTCATTTTTCAAATTTCTTCAAACTTCATTTAAAAAATATAAAGCTAATGAGATTTTCTAATTATTAACATTATGTGCATTTTTACACCAGTTGTTCAGTGGTCACCGCTACAACAAGTCTCCCAAAGTCTTCAGCCCCCCTCTCCGCATTCTCACAGTCCACAGCAGTGCTCTGGATAACAGTTTCACACTTGTTGCCCAGTGGTTATTGCTGGAGTCACATCAGGTCCCCAGCCCTCTGCTCATATTGCCATCACCTATCGGAGCAAAGCTGTGGTTTGTATCGTGTTCGCCATGCCTTTTACTTGGTTGTCTGGCAATGCTAATAGCTGGGGGTTGTACATCTCATATTCCCAGTTCTTTCCTCAGTATTTATACAGTCCTCTATAATGTTGAGTTCTGTATAGTCTCAATCCTTGCTTTCATTCCAGATTCCACCAATCTCGTTCTCAGATTCTCTGGTACGGT
The DNA here is from genome assembly GCA_963457665.1 of Thysanoteuthis rhombus. Lineage (NCBI taxonomy): Eukaryota > Metazoa > Mollusca > Cephalopoda > Oegopsida > Thysanoteuthidae > Thysanoteuthis > Thysanoteuthis major. The sequence goes on along the minus strand of OY735211.1, from coordinate 27,354,339 downwards.
TCCAAGCGCACCTATTATATCTGGTACAACCCTGAAGTTCATATTCCACACCTTGTTCAGCTCCCTTGACAGGTCCTGATCTTTCCCCAGTTTTTCACTCTCTTTTGTATTCAATCTCTGATCCGCTGGCACAGCAATGTCTACCATTTGGCAATTCTTCCTTCCCTTGTCAATTATGACAAGGTCTCCACACTTCGATTCGGCGATCAGTATGGATATCAAAGTCCCTGAGTGATTTATGGCTCCCATTTCCTCAGGCTATGTCGAGTTTGTACTGATGCCACTTGTCCGTATGGTCGAGTCCAGTTCGTTTGTTAGTTCCCACTGTATCACTGTTGCTACCCTGTCATATTTATACTCTTTCTTGGACAGTTGACTATATTCACTTGTTATATGGCTTACAGGTTCACTCCTTTCTCCATATAGGGTGCATTTGCTGTTTGTTTCGGTTCAGTCAATTTCTGCCTCGATATAGTTTTCCCGGTGCATTTGTTTTGGGTTTTCATGGTGAGCAATTCTGTTTATCTCGCCGGGTCTAAGATCTCCTGCCAATGACATTTCGTATCCGTCTTCTATATTCTCTGTAGGTTTTTATTCTTCCCTTGTTTGCTGTCCTGCACCTTCGATCACTTTTTTCTGTTTTTTTTTTTTCACTGCTTCAGGCTCTTTTCATAATGTCCTTGCTATTTACTTGCACATACTTTACTCATCCTGTTTTGAACTTTTTGATACAGTTTTCTATTCTGCTGTCCTTTACCACCGTCTCTCCTCTATATATGCATCTGTGTTATCACTGGGGTGTAAGGCATTGTGCATTGTCATAAGCCTTCTTGTTCACCGGTTCATTGATTAGAGTTTCCCGTTCGTCCATTCAAGGAATGGCCTTGTGTATTACACTATTGATACTGCCTATGTGTTCATCCAATTCATGCTTTTTAGCTTGGTTTCTGATACTTTTCATATCCACCTAAGATATTCCCTTTTTATCTTCTCTTTGATTTTTTCCTGTTTTATCATGTCACGTTCTAAAACTCCAAGGTATTTACACAAGTCCTATATGGTCAATGCTCTGATATTTTTTTGTCTTGTAATTTGATTCCTTCTGCTTCTGCGTGCTTCCCTTTGATCATTGTCACAAAGAAGCGAAATACACCGTGGGATTATTACAACAAAATATAGCAATGATCACTATATATATCTATATGCATATACTCCAAGCATATATATATATATGTGTGTGTGTGTGTATGTATAAACTTGTATATATATATATATATGTATGTATAAACTTATATATATATGTATGTGTATATATATATATATATATATAAATATACATATATATATATATATATATATATATATATATATATATATATATATATATATATATATACCAGCTTCTGTAGACAATCTGAGTAACAATTTTCATTGTTGTTACTGACAGAGAAATGTTATTGGCTAAGGATTTGCCCATCTGCTTACTTACATACTATTTTTCTCTATCAACCAACGTGACATATATTCATTCAACGGTTATGTGCAATAGAATATCGAGTTGCCATTCTCTCAATAGTTATGTGTGAATAAAAAAAGCAAACAAAATCTTTGCAGTACATTCAGCAGAAGAAGGTCTATTTTAACAATGGCGACTTCAATTTATCAATGTGTTTTCCAGGATCAAAGTTTATTAATTAAAAAGATAAAATAAACACTAAAGAATTGCAATAAACACGACTCTCTTCCTGCTGCTGTCTGAGTAGTAGAAAATCCAACAATACATCGTTTGATAACTGATAATCTTCGCTTTGTTTTGGATTTCAAACATAAAATGGAATGGAAAGAGAATTCTAGAAATAGGTATGACATGCGGTCGAAGAAAGGGTTAGAGTTTCCTTTTTTTTTTATCATCAAAGCGTTTCCAACCACGTAAGTTGCTACAGCTTTCGGGACAGAACGCTAAGCTCTCGAAAAGGATGAAAGACTATAAGTTCACAATGATGAAGCAAATACTTACCGGTGGCTTCGTATGCGCCTTTTCTGATTGAATCTCGATCAGCGCTTGGAGACGTGTACTTAGTCACGTGATTTGGGTTGCGGTCATAGCTAGTCTCATGTCATGTCTCCCTTTAATGATGTCATGTTAATGAATATGGGAGACTGACTCTTTGCTACTGATGTAAATCTCTTGAAATTTAAAATCTAAATTGGTAGTTCTGGCGCTGTAATAGAGCCCTAGGGGAATTTTCGAGTTGACCAATGTAACTAATTGGACATATTTGAGGAACTTTTAGTTAATAAAAATATCATTGGTAGACATTCCAGATCAGTTGCAGAAAAAAAGCATCATTTTTCATAATGGCAGATTTTTTGCCGTGCTGCCCTGCTTAAAACAATTGTATTCCCTGTGCACTAGCTAACTACCCACAACCACGATACCTCTCCAAAATATGTATTCACACCATATTTCAGAGATTTCTGAATGGATTTTGAGACAATATTGTGGAAGAAAAGGCAATAAATTGGGAAAGAATTATTAAATTCGGGAGCGGATGCACAAGTACCTCCTCTGCATTGTAGCTATCATTCCACACCACACAAGATCTGCAGCGTTTCTCAGTCTGAACACATGATATCTCCAGGAATTCCCAATGAATTTCCAATGAAATGAATAGCTCGAAATGACTTGCTCTAGGGCACATTGTTCTTTTGTAAACCTTTCTCAACAGGAAATTTCCTTTTCATAGATTTACAATACGCTGATATTTGATAGGGAAACTATTCGTCTAAGACGACAGAGCTAAAACCACCATTATGAAAAATGATGCTGAAAAATCTTTTGCAACTGATCTGGAATGACAACCAAAGATATTCTTATCCAGTGAAGGTCTCTTTAATCCAATTGGCTTCATTAGTCAACTCCCGCGGGGATTTATTACAGCGCCAAGGTCATGAATAATAGAAGTGTCAATTTGATTTGCATTCACTAATTTATCATGAGAATTATTTTATCAATCAAAACTTTCGTTTTTACATTGATTACATAATAGTTTGAATTGCCATGAATCAAAAACCGTAATAAGCAGCATATAATTTAAAACAAAGGCAGCAGAACGTTTGGTTAATAAATTCAAACAAACATCTCCCAACCAATCAAGTAACATTATCCAAGCAAAAAATGACAAATGACTTCAGTTCGTTTTGAAGAACTAAGCAAACAAAGCAACTTTACCGATGGGCAAATATTGCCCTTGAGAGAACAGATAACAGGGCCTGGGAAAATTAATGACATGCCATCAGAGAATTGGAAAATACGAGGACAAAAAGGAGAAATCAAAATGAACTATTTCTTCTGTGTGATAACTTGAGGCACACGAAGTATATTTGGAAATTGGACTCTAAAGAGCTTATCACCAACAAAATACGCAAACATTGTAACTATGCCAAAGCAATCTGAGATAACAAGAGAGGGAACTTATTTCCTCTTCATGATATTGCACTTGAATTTACGGTCCTCTTGAGCGACGTGAGCCTTGATTGTATTGAGATTGTTAATCTTAATAGTTCGTGCAGAGTTGGCAGAGATTTTAATTAATCATTTGAATGAGTCCAAAGAGAAGATGCCAACGTCGGAATAAGTCTCCCATTCTTTCATAGCATGAATTATATGTTAAAACCCTAGTTTACTGATATAGGATATATAACCAACTCGATGTTAAAATAATTGAAACGGATATTACTCACTGCACTAGACTAATTATATGAAATATTGTGGAATTTATATAGTTATTTACGAACCTTAGAAATTAGGCAGCCAGTACGAATCAAACAGTATACTAGTTGCTTTTTATTGCAACTGTTCAGACCATTGGTCCAGGACAATTAGTAAACGGTAGAGATCAGAAATAAAGATTAAGCTCTTGGCCACACTTATCCATGATAAATATTTATAAAAATATTTGTCAACTAACGCGAAGCATCTGGAGATTGAAATGAAAAAAACTGGTAAAAAAATAATGTTTGACGATGCCTTGTCAAATGAAAAAAATCAAGATGTTATTAATATCATGATATCAGCTTTTGAAACACAAATTTGCAAACTATTTTGCAGCAGCAGACGACTCTGATTTGTTTTGTCAGCTTAAAATACGGCGAAATATGTAAACAAATGATTTTTTCACACATTAACACGTAATTCAACTCAGCATACAACCTACATCTGTAGTTTTAGATTTAATTGCGAAATATTTCCATCTTTATTACGTCTGAGATCATCTGTCGACGAGTTAATTCGTTTTATTTAACTGTTTTCCGTCTGAGAGAGACATAAAACCTCTTTATCAGTAATGAATTTTATTGCAAACGGAAAATTTTCCTTTTAAAAAAATTGATATTCTGTTTTAAATAAGAATGTTGTATTGTGATGGTATTGATATAGTCTAAATACATTTTGTCTTGTATTTAAATGCTATTGGTATAATTTATAGACTCTAGACTGAATACTTGCACTAACGAACAGAGTAAATTGATGTCCGAAAAAGGAATTTATAAAATATTTGGATACATAGATGACGATCAAATAGCTTTTACCTGAAGGGAAAATAGCAATAAATACATCAATTCAAGTTGTATTGTCATTATTATTGATTTGTTTCTGCTATTAACTTTCATATCAATTGTTGTTGCTTTTTATCGCAACTAAACTCAGGCTGAATACCTATCAACAGTGAGTAGATAAATTGATAGCTTAGAACGGAATGAAAATTAAGTTCTCAGGGAGAATCGACATTATATTCTAATCCAAAACACAGTCTCTATCTTTATACATCAGGATGAAAGTAAACATCAGCGAATTAGAAATACTTACTTACAGTATTTCATTCGATAAAATGAATAAAAATGATATAAATTTTGATTGAACTGAACTACCATATAATAGAAAACAAAGAAATGATCGGTGAAAGGGGGTGTTTAAGGGTTTGATTGAACTGGCGATTACCACTGAGTTTCAGTAGTTCAGTGGTAGGAGTTCCAATCAGCGCTGATAATCCATTTGCTCACTCCTGAAGGGAACCCAGTCTGAGTCCCGTTGCAATGAAAAGAAACGACAATTAAAGTGAAAGTAAATTGTAGTGAAAAAAAAAATGATTAACCATAACCTCATAAAAGGAATAAAAATAAAATATGCTAACAATGTAAATACACCTCTTCTTAAAGAAAAAAAATCTATTTGAAGTTGAAAAATCGCTATTAATTTTTGTCAGCATAATTGAAATAAAGAAACACAAGTCTCACATTTTTATACAGAGATAGAAAGTGAGAGTAAAAGTTCGTAGAGAGGTTGTAGGAAGAGTAAGAAATTTCTATGCAGGTAACAATCTGATGTCATGTGAGGAAGGTAGATCCTTTCTAAACTAATACGTTTTCCCTCTTACTCTTTCATCCTTTCCAAAAACGATAGGGAGTCATCATCATCATCAGTCTTTTAATGTCCGTTGTTGGACATAGATTTTAACAGGATCTGCCACATTTCTCTATCATAGACGTCGCAGAGCCAGTATTTTCTGAATTTGTCGATACGAAGTAATCCCTACTAGTTGACTATAGCTAAAAAAGCAATCGGCTACAAGAATTTTACTGTTGTTGGCTTCAAATATTGAACCTGTCCTAATTTAGACTTTCTATTTTGAATCGATCAACCCATCCCCTCAAAAAAATATATATTTTAGGGCTGATTTCAAGAATGTAACTCTCTGAGAATTTTTTACGGGATTATGTTGAGTAGTTTTTACGCAAGGCAGTCTACTACGGTCAGATGGACAGACACTTGGTGAATTGTAATAAGATTATTTTACATTTCATATCTTTACAGACGATATCGTCCCTTTTGCAGAGAATCCTCAGGACATCCAGCTAATGCTTGACGAACTGAACGAAAAAAGACCAAGAAAGTTAGTTCTCATATAAACTTCAGCAAAACAAAGGTCATGACATGTCGATAATAAATAAACAACGATCGAAACTAAAAATGAAAAGCTGGAGAAAGTAGGCCCGTACATTTACCTAGGACAACAAATCAAGATGGTTTCCTCATAAGGAGAAGAAAACAAGCAAAGAAAACGCCAGAATGACAAGCTTTGGGTAGAGCAAGCTAAACCTTCAGAAACCAAAAAATTCCATTAGTTCTAAAAAGAAGGATATACGACCAATGCGTCCTCCCAATAGTCACCTATGTAGCTGGAACATTGAACGTAACCGTGAAATTGACCCTCAAACCGAGGACTATGCAACAAGCACATGAGAGAATCATGCTCGATATCATATTAGGAGATCAGAATACAGCACAATATATTAAAAGGGGGGCAGAAGCTCAAGATATCATAGAATCCATGAGAAAATTCAAATGGCAATGGGCAAGACATGTTGCAAGAATGTCAAACAACCATTAGACATAGTGACTTATAGATCCTTGTATATCACATGAAAAACCAAGACTGACAAAATATAAGATGGCGTGACGATCTATATATGTTTAGAAAGTACTAGCTCCGTAACACCCACAATAGAGAGATCAGGTGAATCTCGGGAATTGTGCTGTTATAGTATGTTTATCTGTGTACATTTCATATGCATTCTATACATTTTTTTCTATATTATATTTCATATTATGTAGTATTAGTATTGTTGTATTCTATATACCTACAATATGGCTTGTCATATCATGTTGCAATGGTACTTTTATACTCAATACACTTTTTATATTACATCGTATATGATATTACGTTGTAATGGGATTATTTTGTTTTGTGTACATTTTTCTACGGTCGGAGTATTTTTTTTGTACAAGTTGTTTACTAACAAGGTAGGTGTTTGACTTTTTTTTGTCTTATTTAGCTGTAAACATGAAAACACGATTCCAGTCAGACAAAAACTTTTTAAAAAGACTGTTCATTTGTTTTTTTACCATAATTCCGGTGACGGCTAGTAAACAAGTCGATTTGGAGCAATAAAACCATGGAGATGTTTTGGTAGACTGTTTATAAGTTATTGAGGACTACGTAAAAAAAAAGTTTAGGTGAGCTTACACCGAATTCATAAGCCTACAGTTTTAAATAGAACTGTAAAAGGTTTCAGGTTTATTGATACAGAGAAGCAAGATTTAAGTACTGCAGATAAATTCCTGAGTGCAGGTAGGAAAACATACTTAATGCAGCGGTGGGATACAAAATTTCTGGGAACCGTTTCACCCTTTTTTGTAGACTTCTAATTCTCATGTCTTTGGAATTGAGAACCGGTTTTCTATTTCTCTTGGGCCCACACACACTACCGGGCAGACCCACATAGGCCCAAGCACAACCCCAGACATCGGCGTAGATATCCTTCTAAAACTCAAATGAGAAAATAGAAAATTACTTGAGAAAAAAATTCTGATCGCCGAAAAAAAGAGGTAACCAAATACTCTGAAGCTTTATGTTTGTGCAAATGGCAGAAAGCAAGGGTCCAGTTTAGCATGATAGTTTCAGCTCAAAATGAGATATATCTTGAAATTAACTGCATTATTCAGTTTTTGATGTCGTGATTAAGTTTAACGAACTTGGAAAACAAATCCTCTTTAGAACTTCTTGCTGTAATTCATAACAGTTAATGAAAATAGAATAGCCGCTTGCTTATTCCGACAGATTTTGGAGGAAAGTAATAACGGGCACATGGAATAGCCAAGGAAATTCAAGAAAAGATTTTGCAAACTCCTGACATTTCTGTAACCAGTCTGTATAAACAGTTGCAAACCCCCTGAAAACTCGTAATTGGTTTTTGTTGCTATGACGATGATCTAACGAGTAGAGGCACAGGAAGTTCGTTAATGTTTACTATGATATCGACTAGACGAGCTTTAGTAAGTTCATAGACGCACTCCAACAGGTTATTGAAATTGGTATAAACATTGTATACCCTATCTACAACCAATCAAAGTGTTCCGTCAAGATAAAAGGTGATAGGTGAAGAAAAACAACTTTCACCACGAGTGGGGAAAATTTCGTCTCAAGTTTTATTCTTCCATCTGCAAATGGATGAATTAATTGATTTTCACATTTTTTTAGGATTTATTAAAACCAGGTAACATAATTATTAACGTCCCTGAACATTTAAAAAGCTTGACTTAGTCTGGCAAGAGGTTACAAGTGTAGGATGAGATGTAAACACATTTTATTTGTTCATTGGTGTGCGAATTCAGTGCATTACTTATGGTCTGACGAGACGCGCTTTCAAAGGTGATCATGATTCTTCTCCATTTGAATCCCCAGTATTTATTTGCTTCACGACAAAAGCAATATTTTTCAAAGTGAGAATGGCTCAAGGTCATAATGTGTCGGCAACCTGCGAGGATCGAACTCACTACACCAAAAATGCTCGCTGAAATTACCAATTACAAGCTGTATATGCAGCACTTGATATCACAGGTATGATTTATGGAACAATATTTTTCTAAATCCATTCATGCTAATGATTACTGGTACACCTAATGTGACACACCTGATTTTCGATGAATGGAATAAAAAACAGAAAAGATCGTTTGTATTTAAATCGGTATAAGAGAACAATGTATAGTCTTTTATACAAATTCCCATTGAATTCAAAGCTGCCCCGCCCTTGTGTACCTTTTATAAGTTTTGCTATAACAGACTAAATATTTCTGAAGACTGAAGAAATTTTGAAATTTTATCAACGAATCTTCAGTATTCAATCGATATGTTTTGCATTATACATGAAGAACTAATGAATTGTCAGTGGTCTGGTATTCAACAGCTTCTGCGGGTAGCAGCAGCAGCCTTTCTGTGTTCGTCGTTGGAATGACAGCTCGGGTAAATAATATCTACTTACACGATAAACAGTGTAACTTTTTTGGTTTTCTGTCTGTAACAATAGACTCTCTTTCTCTTGACAGTAAAAGTTTTACTCATAAAAATACCTCCTATCCACTACTATGAACTATATACTCAGCGAGTCAGCTAATCTAGTATTTTTAATGAAATTAAAACATATCTGCGTATTTTTTCACTTGGATCAACCGGTAAATCACATAGAGAAAAAATCAGAACGGTCGTCGTGTACCAATAATTAGGAAATCATCATTGATGGCTTGGGATGGGTTCGATCCTCATTAGGGCTCCAAGTATTTATGGTAGATACCAACTTATGCTAATTTAATCTACTCGTATAATGAAAAGTGAGATTTACTGTGGTAATCTATCTGTAACTACGGGCTCCATTTAAAGGTAACGATTTTGCTAATATGAAATCTCTAACACACCATTTAAAACTATGAACTCTTCCGATGATCTATTTTCTTCATCTTATTGAAATTCGAATGTATCCGTGAATTTCTATTCACTGGGATTAACTAAACTATCTGTTCGTGACATCTTTCAAGTCATCATGAAAAATAGTGATGCCGCAAATTGCGACGGTAAGGAAAATTAAATAATATTCTCAGTTCCATCTTTGCCTCGGTTGCATTCCAATTAGGTATGTGTGGTCAATGTTTTGGCATTCTAGATTGTTGGCTTAACCTCAACAACAATACACTATCAAATAGCTTTCAACATTTCAGCAGTAACAAACTATATACTTTTGGAAACAGGGTGATAGATCGACATCAAATGAAAGATTTTGCAATTATTTTCTAATGACGTATTGTAATAAGTTTTGGCACTCAATCTGTGTGTCATGCTTTCAAAATAAGTTAAAAAACTAAGATCCCTTCTCAGGACTTAATACGAGTATTACTGATAGGATATGATTATTATATGTATGATTTAAATGCATTGCTGATAATTTTATTAATGAAACGCACCACAAACATGCAATATAAATGCTCCAAAGATGAAAAAATGGATTTTCATTTGAACAAAAAGGGGAATGGACGGAAAAATTATTATAATGTAAGATAATTGCTTTCTTTAATCATCAGCACTTATTGATGTACGAAATTGCACGTGTATTTTTTATAGATTCAATGTTTAAAGCTGTAAAGCTTTCTAGACTTTATATATATATATATATATATATATATATATATATATATATATATACTGTCATAAATACTGCATCACGTTTATATCAAATATCTTCTTTGAAGGCTCTCTTATAATCAATGGTCTTCAGTCGATAGAAATTTTGCTAACTCTCTGTTCTTCTTTTCAATTATGCAGCAAATTATGATGACAGTGAAAATGAAATTATAGACAAAGTGATGCCTTGGGGTCGGTTTTTCAATATCTTCAAAAAAGTGGTTTGTCCAACTATTGAATAGAGGGATAAAGAAGATAGAATCACAGTTCACAACCTTCATAAGACTGGTCATGAATCCTCTGCCATTTTCAAACTGCTCAAACCACTTGGGATTAAATGGATATTTGTGGATCGTACCATAAAGAGATTTACTGATTATCTAGTACAACGTCTGGGACCTTTAGTGCCATTAAAGCCAGAGAAATCCTTTGAGAAAGCAGAAGATCATAGGTACAGAGATGTATATTTTATCAAGATCAATGCCGTAGCAAATCGAAAGTGATCTTGGACGACATGCCAATAACTGTAGAACACATGCTGACTACTGATCCGGGTAATGGTCAAAGAAGAATCAGTTTCACAGACGACAAAATTTTCCAAATTGAAAAGTGTTTCAATAACCAAGATGATAGAATCTATGCCCATACTTCCAGGGAAACATTTGCAGTTACTAACAAAGTCATAGTATGATAGTTAAGTAGGTGTTATTTTGCTTTTTCGTGAAAAAAGAATCGGAAAAAAACTGCTCATGTATTTCTCAATGATATCCTCAAAAGTCAAGTCAAATAATTCAATGACACAATGTTCTACGGAGAGAATCATATATTCTAACAGGACTCTGCTCCATCTTGCTTGGCCAAAGTAACCCGACATCGGCTCAGTGACATCGTTCCAGACTTAATTTTTTGAGGATGAGCCCTATGGAAGATATAAGCAGATTCTTTGTGGTTCCGATGACTTTAATTCTCGTCTAAAAACCATTTTAGTGTTTCCAGGTGAGTGGAAGTAACTCTAGCATCACTTGCACACGCACAGGGGAAATATTCTTAAGAGAATCATTATCATCAGCAATTTCACATCAGTTGCCTGGTGATTACAACTTGAGGTTGAGTGACTGCAAGTCTCCTCAAGTCCTCAGTCCTCCTCTGAACACTCACACTGTATTACAGTTTCACACCAGTTGTCTAGTGGTTGTCGCTGGAGGCTGAATTACAGTAAGTCACTCCAGGTCTCTAGCCCTCCCCCTCGAATCGTCCTCACCTATCGCAGCAGCGATGTGATTTTCATCGTCTCTACCATGCTCTTTTGTCTGTTAGGCAATTACTAATTACCGAGGATTGAAGATCCCATATTCCCTGTATCCCCCTTAGTATTTGTACAGTGCCAGTATTGCTATGATATGTATTATCTCAACCCTTCCTTTTATCCTGTTCTTCGTATCTTGTTTTCCGTATCTTTAGTACGATTCCTAGTGCACTTACTATTACTGGTACCACCCTAACTTCCATGTTCCTCTCCTTCTTCAATCCTCTGGTATTTTCCTAGCTTTTCACTCTCGTTTTTACTCTGTGATCCGCAAGCATGGCCATGTTTATCATTTAGCAGGTTTTCTTTCCCTTGTCGACGATTATCAGGTACAGTCCTCTCGCTTGGCCGGGGTGGTTAGTATGGATGTCAAAATCCAAAGATAATTTATGGCTTTTATTTTTCAGGTCTATGTCCTGTTTGTATTGATACCGTTTGTCTGCATGGTTGAGTTCCATTCATTTGCTCAGTTCCTAGTGTATGCTGTTGCTACCCAGTCGTCTGTTTTTTTGTTCTCTTTCTGGGACAGTTGACTATATTCACTGGTTATGTGGTTTATGGTGTCATCTTTTTCTCCACATGAGCAGCATTTGCTATTGGTTTGGGATCTGTCGATTTCTGCCTTGAAATAATTTGTCCTGCTTTATTTGCTTTGGTCAGTCATGAGAAGCTATTTTGTTTCTCTCTTCAAGTTTCCATTGCGTCCTACGACATTTTGTATCCTTTTTTTTCTTTTTAATCCCCCGTGTAATATTTTTTTTCTATTCCTATTTTTCTTTTTTTCTTTTTCTTTTGCTGTGCAGCTCCTTCGTTTGCTACTTTTTTTGTTGTTTATTGCCATGCCTCGGGCTCTATTCATATCGTCTTCAATATTTTGCTTGCACACACTTTTCTAATCCTGTTTTGCCTTTTGGACACAGTATTCAATGCTGATGAGATCTGTACCACCTTTTGTCCTCTTTATATTATTCTATCATCACTGCGGAGCAAATCCTTGTGCATTGTCATAAGCTTTCTTGCTCACCGGTCCATTGATTGAAGATCTTCCTTTGTCCATCAGATGAACGGTCTCTAATATTTTTCTTATCATCCTTTGGTTTTTTTTTATTATTTTCATTTTTAATCCCTTTCCATTTTATCGCGTCACATTCAAAAACTACCAGGTATTTATATTGGTCTCATGTGGTCAAAACTCCGATTTTTTATTGTCTAGTAATCCGTTTCCGTCTGCTGCCGCAAGCCTTCCTTTGTGTATTACTATTTGTGCACATTTTTCTATTCTGAACTTCATCTAAATATCATCACTGTATTTTTTCACTTTGTTGAAACTGAATTTGAGCTCTCGCCGGTTTTTTGCAAGTTTTCTGCCGTCCATGTATACGAAGTGGTTAATTTTCCCCCTTGTTCCAGAGTATTGGTATCATTGGCTGTCTTTGAGGATTTTATTAAGGTGCATCTTAGTTAGAACAAATAGTAATGGGAACTGAGAGTCTCCCTGAAAGATCCTCTTTTTTATACTTACCTCTGCTAGGCTTCCTCCTGTAGCTGACAAGGTTGCTTTCCAGTTTTTCATACATTTGGCTATGACTCTCATCACTGGGGTATTTTATCATTATTATTATAATAAGTACTTTGCTGGTACTTCACTGACTTTCATTATTATTATTATTATTATTATTATTATTATTATTATTATTATTGTTGTTGTTGTTGTTGTTGTTGTTGTTGTTATTATTATTATTATTATTATTATTATTATTATTATTATTATTATTATTATTCAATCTCACACCAGTAGCCTGATGGCTACCGCTGGAGGTTGAGTGACAGCAAGTCTCCTCAACCTTCCCAACGCACACTACCACCATTTTTTTTTAATTTCATTCTATAGGAAAAATTTTCTTTCAATGCAGTTCATTTTATCTGAAATGCCTAAAAGGTGACCGTTATTTTTCCATGGTCTCTCCTAAAATAAAAGCACATCTTCATTGTCTTCCACCAATTTTTTATGGAATTCATTGAGAATTTTTGGAGATAACGTTCCACATAATTTTACTTGAAATTATGTGGGCTGAAAGTAAGGGTTCAGTTCCTCATTGTGATTCTATCATGAATTGGACCCATCTTTAAAACATAATATATTCGGTAAAAACCATGTGAATTTAATCTAATCTCGATATTAGAGCAGATGCAGAGCTAAAAAGTTTCTCAGCACAGTTGGGTTTTTTTCAGTGTTACAGTAATATATATATATATATATATATATATATATATATATATATATATATATATATATATATATATATACATACTATAAATACAATCATTATTATGACGATCAGATAAGAGTACTAGTCTTCCAGGTGATGAACCTCAGGTATAGGAAGTGTATATCAAATCATTGCTCGTCTTGCAATTTTACAGCTGTGGGGTCCATTAGCTGGGGGCAACCGCTCGGTTGCTGGATATTTTCAGTGTTATTGAAAATTGGAGGTAAATTAAATGTTGCTTTCAAGTAATTAGGAGACACTTACTCTATGTCACTTCAGTTTACTGTTCAATCTACTTGAAACAAACTGAAACATGAGAATAGATTCAAATAAAAACTGCCATTTTTTTAACTTTTAGTATCGTTTACTACGGATAAATTGAAAACAATTATGAAATTTGAGTAAATGGGAAGCAACTTAATTTTCAGTACGGAGAAATAGTAAGAATTAAGATTCGATTTAAACTTTTCTGTGTGTCTTGAGATCATTTAATGACAATCGTCCTAAAATTTAAAGATCAAATCTTCATTGAGGTAAATACCAATCGTAATCAATACAACTTGCTTCTATGAAAAATCAGTTCAGTTTACAGTGCAGTATTCGTGGAAATTTTTTTTCACCTTTTATGTAATATTAGATTATTAATAGAAACAAAATTGAATCCCTATATGGATGCTGTGAACATGAAAACCCTTTGATAATGATTTTGACTTACTTAGTTCTAATTATAGAAACAAAAAAGGATTACTATGTAGCCGTTTTAGTCTTCCGTACTTGAAAATTCTGAACGTTACTTCTTGTACAGTCTTAAAAATGCATTTCTCCAGTTAGAAATCACTGAACTCTCCGGAAATTGTAGTCTAAAACTAGGAACAATGAAATATTTGGTTGGGGTGGGGTAAAACGCTCATTCACAGAGGAAAAAATTATGACACACAGATAAAGCAAACCTTTAGTATATATAAAATGTAGTGAATGAATCTAAGAATATAACTGAAAATGGACAAATAGAGAGAAAGATGCATGAAATGAAGGTACATGAAGGTTATTCGTATATGCTATTATAGAAACTAGACACTTCACGTAAGAGCTCTTGCTAACAATCCCAACGGCTACTTGACATCATTACAGCCATCACTATATTGAAACTTTCCATCTCTTTCGATTAAGCGATGAAAAAAGACGATGGCTGAGTGCATTTGACTTGAACGCGTTTTGTGTCGCTGCTGAAATGACAAAAAACAATGGAGAAAAAGCACCCAGCGAGTGCATGCCTCTGCAGAAGGCCATCGTCCCGGAAAACTAGATGAAAATCACTAAACGAATAGACACGACTTAGAGGAAGTAATTATTGATAAATCCTGGATCTACATCAGAATTTAATCGCTCTTATTCAGCAAATGGAGCCCCTTTCTACAAAATGTCATTGAAAATCTTTGAGAACTTCTTCAGATATTTCGTGGACAGATCGACAAAGAAATACGCTTGAATATACGTACGTATCCCAGCTTCATTCGCAGAGTTTAGATATGAAAGGCGTATCTGTTGTACACATATGAACAAAAACATAGCATGACGTATTATATATATTACAAAGGAACAGAGAGCCATATCGTGATACTCTAAATAGGAAATTTTCAAAGACCTTTTACAAAACCGTCAGTTGTAACAAAAAAAAAAGAGATCTCGGCTGCTTTTTATGAATCTTTACGTGAAAAAGAATAAACTCTAAAGATAGGATACTTTTATTTTGTTTATTTTACTCTGGTCTGTCCTGAAAATAGAACACAAAAGAGAGGTAAAATTATTTGGCATCCTACTACTTGCTGAACGTGACAGTCTTGAGACTAATTAGAGTAAATGTTCGCTGTTTCCAGAAAAGAAAACCCAGACATCTCCCCTCGACCGACCAAATCTCCTTTTCCTCTTTACATTCACTTAAGACACAAATCTCTTTTGCTAATATATTTTTTTTCTCTTTGGGAGCTTTTATGTCGAACGTGCGAGCTACACAATTCCTCATTTAAAATACCTATGAGTGAATGATGTTCTAATAAATAAAAAAAAAACAAGCATAGAGCTGGAATAAACTTGATGACATCAGTCTCTGACCAAGAATAAATTCTTTGATTCTCTCTCCCTTTTGTATGATGATTTTATCAATGTATTTTCATACCACTAGTTTTGAGTGACAGTGTCTTAGTATCAAGTGACAACAAACTATCGCAGTATAAACTGTAGATATCTTACGTGATTGCCTAGTGTTTAAAGGAGGCAGTGTAAACGAAATCAATGCAAATTAAACCCATGGCGTAAGTATGTTGATGTAAGTTTTTATTGATAAATATAATGATAATTTCTAATTTCAATATATAAGATAGATAAACCATTATTAATTTATAAAGCACTAACTAAAAATTCCAGAACAAGAAATACGTTTGCCAAACGAGACAATATGGATTTGCACGGGGGCAGATTGCTAGGGTTCCTGCACAGATAAACACAGATGAGTTTTGCTCTGTATATTCCGTTTAATTTAAGAAGTTGAATTTTTTTCTGGATATAGCCAAGGTTATATTTGGGGTTCTCGTAATAAGTCTGTCCTTCATTGCAATGGACTATCTTGTTTAGTATAGGAGAAAATAGACCATTTTTCGGGTCCTTAATTTCATACGAAACTTATTTTCGTAGCTTTTGATTTTTTCTTCAAGCTTTTGAAGGACATTTAACTGATTCACTTCTAATTCCATTTCTAGTTTTTTTTTATATTCAGGTATTGCTTGAACAACATCAAAACTTAATGTTTCTTCCTGTGCCTTCTTTTCCTTTGAGTTAAAAGTTTTAAATTCTGTTCAGACCCAGCACACTTTTCTCAACGCGTGTTTTCACCGTGTCGTAACCTTCAGTGACCCACTACCAAGCTTCCGTTGACATTCTTCCAAAGGATAATCTTTAAATGTACCTAAGATGCATTTTATATTTTGTTAAGATTTGCTCCAAAATGTAATAAAAATATTACTCTTTCGGGTGCATCTCGTTGTGAGTATGCAAATACAACCATTAATGAGCTGACTAAACATCAAATACACTTCTAAGATTTCACAAACACTATGAAAGATCCAGATATCTATCTTTTACCTAGCTTTACACAGTGATGCCCTGGAGTGTATCCTTGTTTATGATAATGTAATTTCATCTTATGGCCTCGATAAGGTCAACCGTTTGAACTTGAATGTCCAACTTAATCCTATGTTACATGTTTGTTCTTACACCATTGGTCTGCGTGGTCAAACACAGTTATCATTTAGATGAGGGGCCTCATGAATCATGGATGTGAGGTTTTGAGTAAAGATAGTTTTTTTTTAGTTCGTGTGTTGATATTAAAAATAATTTTTTTCTTGCATCTACGTGAAATAGCATCGATATCAATCAACTTCAGATTTCATAGAAAAACACCAATCATATTGTTATCTACGCAACTGAATCTTTACGTGGGACTTATTTAGTGGTTGTCGGCTGAGGACCAAATGGGAGCAAATCCCCACGAATCTCAAGCACTACATGCTCACCAACTCTAAAACTGCTGTAGCAATCTCAGTCCAAACACTTCTCAGTATCTCTTGGTCCTTGATTAGCGCTTCTAAGATCAATGGGATAGTTTCCAATACGTCAGTACTTAACGTCATATTCAATAGTTTCTTCCGTTCTCTCGTAAGGTTGTGGTACTCTTCCTTTTTTTTTTAATACAAACCAAAATTGTAAACAAGGGTTTCTCTCTTTTAAAATGATTCTAGTGAGCGGGATGGCTGTCTATATCACACGTACTTGCCGCGCCCATCAGACTAATCATTGAAAATTTAAACATTTACTCCTTGTTATGTTGAGAAAAAAAGTATTTTTCAATTCTCTCACTCGATAATTGATAGGGGGTGATTTACAACGTACGTTTGCACTATATGTATCTCTTAGATTGTCTTCAGCAGCATTCCCAGTATTTTTGTGTTTCTTTGTTGTTTTTTCTCGTTGTTTTTTTTTTTTCAAAATCTTCGACATTTCGATGATACAACAAACGGCGAAAAAAGTAAGATTCACTGATCATCCCTTCTCCGATATTTGACTTGATCACTCTCAATGCAGCATGCTGTCAAATGTCGGTGGTCACGTGACAGGTCCTGTCGATTGATTCATTCGTCTTTGGGGTTTTTTTTGTCGTTGTTTTTTTGTTTTTTTTTTGGTTATTTAATTTTCCATACTTTTCAACTAGTGGTCTTCTTAAATAACCACCTCTGCGATTTCATAGAATCCTTTTTCATTGTTCACAAGTGGAGCGGATCCCTTGCCTGACTGTAACTTAACTGTTTTCATCTTCGTTCACATTTATAATTTCATGTTCTCTATCGCTGGCTATGTAATAAGCATGCACTGTCCCAGTAATGTGCAGTGATCATCCTAATATGGTATTTTGTTTAATCACTCAATGTTTTGTACGATTGGAAAATTCACATATGGAAGATTCAACTAATAAGAGTAATTACTTTTTATAATCACAATTTTCCATGTGAATAATAATATACTTTTGATCAGTATAAAACAGTGGTGGACGCAGCTGACAAAAACGCTAAACTGATTACCTGCTAACGTTTTTGCGGAAGCAAAGATAATTGCTAACTGCTAATTTTTGTTACATGAATTTAGCTTTGGTTCGTTTGCTTCTGACAAAAAATCCTCCAAGCAGAAAACTGAAATCTCAATAAGTCTTAGCTTGGCTGTAGAGCTTTTTAATTGGTGTACATTGATGATTAAATGAATAAATGAGATTAAATTAAACATCATTTTATATCCGTCATCATCATCATCATCATCATCAGTCTTTTATTGTCCATCGTAGAACACGGATGATATATAGGATTCGCCACACCTCTTTTTTTTTTTTTAGGAATTGCAGATCTCTTACGATCCATGTTGTTAGTCGTTAGGTCTATTGGTTGTCTGATATTCTTACAACATGACCAACTCATTGCCATTTCAGTTCCTCGATGGTTTTCTTTGATATCTAGGACTCTTGTTTTTATTATCCACTCTATGTGATGTTGTTCTCTCATGTGCACGTTATGTGGATCTCAGTTAATGGATCAATCTCTTAGTTAGGTTCCAAGTTCCAGCTCCATAGGAGACTATTAGAAAGATGCATTGGTTGTATACTCTTTTTCTTTTTAGGAAGAATGGAATTTTTTTGTTCGTCAAGTTGAGCTTGTTCTGCCAAAGGCTAGAGTGATTCTTTGCTTGATTTCTTAATATCTTGTTGAGGCAATGGAGATTTGTTGTCCTAAGTAGAAAAAAACTCCATTTATAAGCTACAATATATTAACATTCTGGCTCTGTAGATTTGTTTTAAGGCGTTTAGAGTAAAATAAAACGAACTAGAGCTAAATTCATATGAGAAAAGTTAGCAGTTAGCGATTATCCTTGTTGCTGCTACCAGTTAAGCTTTTTCGTTGGCTGTGCCTACCACTGGTAATAGATGCATTGAAGAACTCGTTTAAAATTATCGTTTGCATCAGCCACAGCCTCAATATACAATCGACAGTGGTCAATTTTATTATTTTATAACCTGTTTCGACATCTCAATTCTGACGTTGATTTCCATTCGATCCTATCTTTTCGAAAAAATCGTCTTGGCTGCTTTTATACAAGTAAGTCTACTGTTGATACTATTATTCCATCATTACAATTAACTTTATTCTATCATCCCTGTATTCATTGAGATTTTACACGATAGGTTTCAGTAGCTGTCTCTAAGAATTGAATGACAGCGAGTTATTTCAAAACTGCAGCACATTTTCAATTTCTTCGCTGATTTCCACAATACTTTTGTCAGGGTGGTTTCATGTGTTCTTTGATTTCTGCTTTGTCCAGCTCTTTTCCAAAGGCTTTTTGGGACCATTTCAAAATATTCATTAATATTCACTGACAGATTCTCATGACAACATTCATCCCTTGATATGAATCTTATTATACATGTCTGAGCTATTTCTGATCATGAAACGAGGAAAAAAAGTAGCAAATTTCTTACAAAATAAAATGCTCTACGTTTTCAATATTCCACAAGACGCGATAACAGATTTCATGAATTAAGTGTCTGAAACAGTCCAACCTTCAAAGTCCGCTAACGACAAGTCTACAAAATTTTAGATTGAATAATTAATTAGAAAGCACACAAAGAATGCATACCTCAACCAAAACTGAACACTAATTAAAACTGAATAAACATCAAACCATATATTGCAGGAAAAGTAATGGTATTTTCTGGCTTTTCGATTCGTTGGACTATTGTCTCAATATACGAAAAGAATCTATCAGTCGATAAATATTCTTGGATCCGCTTCAAAACACATCAGATCCTTTTTAGCCTTTGGTCCACCATTTAATATGATATCATTGAAATACATTGAGAATTTGGGGAAATATTATGTGTAAAAATATGAGTAAATACATAAATATATCAAAAAAGTGTCATTCCTTGATCCACACCATAATCTAATCGATTGTTTCTTACAGCTCGACCAACCCTCCCAGAAAATGTTATTCAAGTTCATTGAGAAGTTATTGAGTTTAAAACTGATAGAACAGCTTGTTTTTTTTTCTGGACAAACAGAATGGCAATCATTATTTAATGCATTTAAGTTTTTCAATCCCGTTGGTTGATGTAAATATGCTTTTGTCACTTACAACATTGCAGGAAGGTTATTGTTTCAAAACACTTCTGATTGCTCATCGTTACTTTTTGACTGGTATTTCTTTCATCTTAATTATGGCTGCTTTTCATCGCAACGACTCAAACTTCCAGTATACAACAGAGAACGTGCAGCATTTTGTTCCATTATTTTGTGCGATCTTTCAGGCAGTTTTATAATTACATCCTCCCAGAACATTCTATGTTTCTGGGCAAAGACCTTTTTTTATGTGCCCTATGCAGTTTTCGGGGGAATTGAATTTCTTTTTGTTTAGAGGAATTCGGAGGGACCGGAATAAATGGTAATCCGAACGTTAAATATCTGTTGAAGGAGAAAATAGAGAAATTTGATTTAGGAAAAAAAAAAATATATATGGTGGAAGTTTTTTTTTTTTTATTATTGACAACGAGGAGAACACAGCTTAAGTGAATAGATATTTATTCATGGACGTTTTGTATGTAATGACCCCACATCTTCAGCGAGATGAGAAAAGATGATGGGGAAGCTCCTCAGAGCTACAGTTGTGAATCTTTGTGTTCTTTATTGTTGAGGAAAATTTTTGCTATTATGTCGGATAAAACTTATCCATCCAATAATCATATATACATATATATATATGTGTGTGTGTGTGTGTGTGTGTGTGTGTGTTACGTATTTTAAAGTGGTCTTTATCAAGCTGATGTCAGAACCTATAACTTGTCCGTTCAATATCATATATCATTATTATGCCCTTGGGTCACACTAGGCTAAGCTCAAAAAGAAATTCAAAGTATGACATACACAACAAGAGAGTGTGAATATTCAAAAATAGATTCGATTCGAGAAAACAAGACGAAAATGAATAAAATGCATGATAAAAAAAAGGAGACAGTAAATAAAATGTCTCACTCTAGATTTTAGAAATCTCGCCTTCGTCAATTAAATACGTCAACCAGAAACGACGATTCCTCGATGATGCAGTATTTTCATTGTTTATCTCCCAGGTCATCAAGTGTGGAAAATGTATTTGATTTTTGTTTTTGTTGTTGTCGTTGTTGTTGTTGTTGTCGTTGTTGTTGTTGTCGTCGTTCTTGTTGTTGTTGTTGATGATGATGATATGGAATTTCCTTTCAAATTGTGGTAGAATATTTTACACCAATCATACACTAGCATAATATCAAGCATGACAGAAAAAGATCTCGAAAATGATATTTCATTTGACTTGTATGCTTGGAGCGCCCTATCTGCAGACGTTAGACCAAAGAGAAAAAACAGGAGGTGACATATTTGATAGATGGATATAGAATAGGAAGAACTGAAACTGGTCGGAAATTCAAAGTAAGATTCAATATAGATTCAATGTAGACAGCGGGAAAACGATAGTTATGCTCGAGAGGTGATTCAGTAAATGAAAAACGTACCAAATACATTGGAAAAAGGATTTTTTTCAACATATATAGCTTTCAGATAAACGGATATCGATAATGAAGAAAATACACAATGAATACAAGAAGGGAAAATAAGTCTGAATATCGAAATGCACAAAAAACAGGAATCTTTGGTCCAGGCTTTGTTGATTTTAAAGCTGCATGCTAAAATATTGTTTTCAATGCATCGGTTACTTTACTGCTACTGGAAAAACACGACGTAAATTTTTCTTCCGTGGTTCAGAACTCTCGCTTTACACGGACATAGATCAGGAAAAGAAATAGAAGCCAGAAAAGAAGCAGGGCTCCCTTATTTCAAAAGATCAGTTCTCTTCCAAATGTGTGGGTTGTTGCGCCCCTAGTGCCGAAGATGAAGTGCACTCAGTTGTATACAGGATTCTATGACACTAACTCTCCCAAAAATTATGCCATGGCTTCATCTAAATACGTTATCTCACTGAATATGAGGGGGTGTTCTTTGGTCACGCTAGGTATGACACATTCTATACGCGCCAAGTATTGTACAATAAAAAGCTGATCAGAGAAAAAAATAGGAATTGAAGGTCATAATATTGGAGTAAAGAGGAGGCAATGAATCACAATGAGCTTGGGGGGAAACAAAAAAGAGGGGAAATAAAGAGTAGTATATTGTCAAGTCCAACATTATGAATGTTTGCATAGAGGTACAGTTTGGGGGGGGTCAGTTCCCCAACCACTGGAAGCATATCGAGTGTACAAAATTAAAGATAGAGTAGATTAAAATGTCAAAAAACTGAGAGGAAGAACAATTCTCATCGGGTTTCAGGAAGTTCCGGTCGCATAGAAAAAATTGGTCATTTACGGCAAAGACAAATTTAAATTTGGAAAATGCGAGAAACATCAATGATGAGGGATAAATAAGGGGGAAAAGAATCGAATAACAAGAATGCCGAAGAATAGCAACTGATAACATGATATATATCTCTCTATATATATATGTGTGTGTGTGTATATATATATATGTATATATATATATATATATAATATATATATATATATATAATATATATATATATATATATATATATATATATATATATATATATATATATATATATAATGATACCTTATATAGAATAACAAATTACAAGTAAGACATGAGTTATACATTACAATCATAGCCAAAAGGGAGGTGGTGTTTCATCCACACAGCCAGGGTACCATCTTAATATAATTATTTTGTTTTTGAAATTCCCGAACTGGTTACATGGAAAACAGCTGTGTTCCCAACAAGAGAAAATATAGGCATAGTACAATAATAAGAAAGTACACGCAAAATAAAGAAGGATTTGTTATTTAACTTTGGCGTTATTCTGAAATAATAGGAAGCGGACTTGGAAGAACTCCAATGACGAAACCAAAAACGATATAGACTACATCTTAGCAGACAAGAGAGACACTTTTGAAGATATACATGTCTTAGATCAAGTCAATGTAGTGGCCAAAGAATGATAGGATGTAAAATTCAAATTAACGCCAGGATAGAACGCTAGAAAATGTTCCTGACTGCAACTGAAGAAGAGAACGTAAACTAGCTCATCAATAATATATCAACTTACCTGATTAAAGTTTGTTTGTTTAAGCAAAAAAAATCCATAAACAATCAGCGAACACTCTGAAGAAAGACCTCCGGAACTTCAACAACAATAGATAGGATAGAAGCAACAGAGATGAGCAAAATTATCCAAAAGAAACAAAAAAAACACAAAATATTATACACAACAGCAGCCATCGAAGCATCCTTGAAGAAGTTAGGGGAATGAGAACTATTGCAAGAAGAAAGCTAATAACTAGCGTGATCTTAACAAATGGAGAACTGACAACGGATTGGGAAACTACCAGAACATCTCTTCCACAAAACGGAGGGCGCAGAATAATGAACAAGAAACACAAGCCAACACTATTCAGTTCGATGGTTTCCAAGAAGTTACTCTGTAAGAAATGAAACAAGCCATCAAACAAAGAAGAAGAAGACCTTGGACTCAATAAAATCACCATGGACCCTTTTGAAAAATCTGGTAAGACCATCACTAGAAAATTAGCAATTCAATTCAACTTATAAACAAAATAAAGTCCCAAAAGAGTGGAACACTGCAATCATAATGCTGTTATACACAAAATGAAACCTGAAAGACCTCAACAACTACTGATCAATAAGCCTACTGAACGGCATCTACAAACTTTTCATATACTGGCTTCAGGAAAAGCAACTCAACCATCAGCCATCTCCATTCAGTGAATCAAATAGAAGGGAAAACAACAGAATATAGAATACCACTCGCTGTAGTATTTGTTGTCTTTAAAATGCCATTCAGTTCATTGGAAATCCCCATTCATTGACGCAATAATACAAAAAGATAAAGACCCCAAATTATTGCTACATATTTACTGCAGCAAATCCTTTGTTAGACAACATAAAGACTCTGAGTCCTATCCATCTACAGAAAATGTGAGATAAGGTGATACAAGCTCAACAAAACTTTTCACAACCTGCATTGAGATAGTTCTTCGAAACTTAGAATGGGGACAGAAAGAAAGTTAGAATGGAGGTGAATACCTGAGTAACCTCCCTTTCGCTGACGACATCGTCCACTTTCCAAACAAACTTCACAATCTCCAAATAATGCTAGACGAACAAAATGAAACAAGTAAGAAAGTTCGCCTCTGCGTGAACTTCACCAAAACAAATGACATATACAAGAAACACGTTTGGGACACCATGATCGGAATCTAATCTAAAAAGCAGAGCCAGAGAAAGTAGAAAGTACATAAACCTAGGGTAGCGAAATAAAGCGAAGAAACACAGGTTGGTAGGCTTTTGGTGGAGCTATTTCGAATTTCAAGAACATACAAATCCCTCTAGTCCTAAAAACAAGGGTGTACAACGAACGCATCATACTGATAGTCCCTTATGGGGCTAAAACATGAGACCTAACCAAAAGATTGAGCAACAAACTCAGAACAATGCAATGTACTCACGAGAGAATCATGCTTAACCTCACATGAAGGGATCATTAGAAAACAGAGTGTACGAGAGAAAAAGCAAGATTCTGAGATATCATAGAAACAGTTTAAAAAATTCAAATGGTAATGAGCTAGAAATGTTGCAAAGATGTAAGACAACTGTATGGCATCAATACTCACGACGTGGAAATCAGAGATCATAATGTGAAATTGTGGCCAAAAGAAAGTAAGATGGCGTTACTGGCTGGATAAATCAAGAAGATATTATCTCTGCGATACTCTTGATTGCGAGGTCAGGTGAATCTTGGGGGAGATTTACATCCTACAACGGATGCTGAAAGGCTGACACGTGAAATAGGGAGAAAAACACAACAACAAAAACTGAAGAATATCAGATACACTGAGAAATAAGGAACTGGAACAGAACAAAAAAAAGTTCGAAAAAGTTTTTTTAATGTTCAGTGTTTAAAGCTGTAAAGCTTTCTAGATCATCCATATGTGTGTGTGTTTGTGTGTGTGTGTGTGTGTGCGTGTGTGTGTGTGTGTGTGTTTCTGCTTCGATACGAAGCAGTGTCCGTGGTAGATATATGAGGGTACATTGTGCATTTGTGCATCTCCGTTATTTTGCATTTATTGATTTGATGTACTAATTCCAATTTATGTTTCTCTTATAATTCATCTACTTTTTCTTTCTGGCGGTAAACATTCAATATAGTTTCTTATTCTGCAAACATGTTTTTGTTTAAACATCATATTTAGTTTGATATCAGATATTAACAACAGTAACCCTTTGCCACATGGTGGTTTTGCATTTGTTATTTCTATGAGTTGCGTGTCAGACATCAGTAGTTTAATGGGACTACTTGTTGGGAGATATTAAACTTTATAGTAACAATGTGTGCGTTATCAATGAAAAAATGTAGAAAATTATCAACTAGAAATCTTATTTGTAGACAATATAATCGTTATTGAAAACTTGCATAGACTCTCGAATCAGTTACCCATGGGAATTACATTTTTCCAAATTTTCCAATTCTCTGTGCAGCAGTTTGATGAGAATTCTGTATCTTGTTGAGTTATTGTATATAACTGTATACTTCGCTGTATTCATTTTTCGTTTGTAATTTTACAATTTCAGAATGATGAAGTGTTTATTTATCAAGAGGTATATATAGCACAAAATTTGCGTTTTTTTGGAGACTGAAGGGGTTTCTGGGAGAATCAGCAAAAGTTATTTGCAGATTTAATGCATTCGCTAACACACACGAAAGGCAATGGATAACAGTATACTAAAGTAAAAATATCTCCGTGGCAGATTTCTCAGTGACTATCTATTATATCCAAGCCAAATGAAAACATAGATATTTACTAAGATCAATTTAGTATGGGATTGTGCCAAATGGCTGGAATAGCAGGATTGGAAGATTATGTTCAATCAACCTGCCAAGACTTTGGAGGCAGCTTTCGAAATCCTGGCCTTTTACCTGAGGTCGAACACCGCCCACTGAAGCAACTGAGGAATCTGCACGTAAACCAACCAAGATTAATTGCCTATTCGGTAATCCATACACACACACGCGCACGCACGCACACACTAATATATATATATATATATATATATATATATATATATATATATATATATATATATATATATATATATATTAAGTTGTTTCTTATTTTTATAAGTCAGTAAACCAATTATTATCATTGTGTTTTCAATCCAGTGTTATCCGATTGTCATCATCAGAACCCAAGAGACAAGTCTCCACAAAGTTCTTTATTTGGTACTAGTTAATCCCAACGGAAATAAATTATGCGAATATATTTGATTTCCCATGGTGTATTTCCTTGGAAAAGAATTTACTTGACCTGTTTCAATGGAAAGGTCCATTGTTTCAAATAGTGGGTAAGAGATATTGCTATAAACAAAATTGTCACTTCCAGAGGAGGAGTCCATTGTATGGACCGGAGAAAAGAACTTTTCATTGCTAATTTTATAAGTATATTACCATATATGAAAAGAACCATTGTCAGTTTTGTCTCAATTCTTCTCCGGGCCACTACATCTTACAGTCTCTACAGAGCTCTTTCGAATATTCATGAGTACTCCCTTGGGGAGGATCTTAATGGTCATATATTTTATTGCTCTCCTTTCAGTTTCACCCTGTACTATGCTGGAATAGACACACATTGAGATTCTCTCTCTCTTTTCATTGCCTACAGTGATTTAAGTGTATTGTTCTGAATAGAGTGATCTCTCTTTATCTCAATGTACCAAAGACTTTTACAATTTTTATTCACTTCTTGCTTATGTTCATATTCTTTGTTTATATGGCCGAAAAGAGAAACAATACATAAGTGGAAAATTGATGGCAAGAATAAAAGGATTATAAACCTTGAGGCACACAAACTCTAGGGAAAGAAGTCAAAATAAGATATACGATAAGTATAAAAGAATTTTGAATTGTGATCTGGTTCTCGGAACGTCAAGGATCTAGCCCTCAGGTCAGTTAGTGCAGAAATATTAACTGGCTCAGCTTAGATATTTAAAAAAATTGGAAAAACTGGTGAGATCTGAAATTCCCTATCAAGGTATCCGGATGTAGAGGAATTAGAACGGAATACTTGCACAATCCGAAATAAAAGGTTTTATTCGACGTTCCCAGAAGGTTATGAGACATGGCTGACACTCCTAAAACAGTACAGTAGTTGTTAAAAGATGGGAAAACACACAAAAAGAAAACAAGAAACCTCATCCGAATAAATTTATATACCAAAAGCCAGACTACTGCAGAGTCGAACACCGCTGCTCTTTCTTAGCCAAACCTCCCAATCATGGGCGTCAGGGAGCCAATATTTTCCGAATTAGTCCTCTTTCCATTCTGTATTCTGCAGCTGTGGTTATGCATGTGATCTTTAGGGATCAATGCTGTGAGCTGTGGTGTCCATCGATTGTCTGCCATTTCTGCAACATATCCATCCCAATTCTGTTTGAGTTTTCTAATGGATTTTATGATGTCTTGGGTTCCTGTTTTTCCCAGATATATTCTGCTGTCTGGTAATCTTTCCATATGATGTTAACCATGATTCTTTCATGTGTACGTTACATGATTCTTAGTCTGAAGGCCATTTTTTTGGTAAGGTTAAATGCTTCAGCTCCATAAGTGACTATCGAAGGAATGCATTGGTTGTATACTCTTTTTTTTTTTCATGAAAAGAATGGCTCTCCAACTGGTGATCTATATAGAATCAATAAAATGGACACTTATCGACCAAGTTCATTTTGTAAGCCAATGGAGTGACCAAGCTATAGTTTGAACTTATACTATACTTAGTCATTGACATTGTCGGACAATCCATCACCATAAACACAAATTGAGTTATTGCAGCCAAACTACCCAACATTGTATAACAATTTACGAAAGCAAATACCTTTCCCTTCATTGATGTTATGATCCAGGTATCGATGAAAGAAGGAAAAGAGATATTAAGGTACAAGTACTCAGCTTTTCGAAAGTCGCTCACGACACTTTCTGCTTTTACGAAAAAGGTGGAAAACGAAAATAGCGTCCAGTTTTTGTTCTGCAATGAGTGGTTATAGGTGCAGCATGCATTCCCTCCCTTACTCACTGTTCTCCATGCCAGTCTCCTGTAGTTCTCACCACCCCAAACTCTAACAATTCAGCCTAACATACCACGGTCACTATTTTTCTTTTTGGCGTCTGTAGCAAAAAGATTTTTCTCATATAGATATTGCAGTTTTTTCTTTGTTTTACTCCATTTTAGCTCACAACAGTATTTTATAAGTATGCTTTATTATAGCTAAGAAAACCTGGGATATGAAGAACGAGGATCGAATAATGAGGAACAAAGATTGTACTAATTGTCAATAGGGCACTACAGACTAACAATACCTGGTTCAAAAATTTCACGTAGAACCTGCATAAAGCATCTTTTTGGTTTTTATCAAAAAGCTACAACACCTTATCTCTAACCATGAGAAAATACATTCACATTCGAAATTCTGTTCTGACAATTCAACACTTCATCCACGGTCCTGATGTTATAACCATTTTCAGGCTCCAGATATATATTTCGTAAGAATATAATGTTACTAATGCTTATTAATTATATTACAGCCTTTGTCTCAAAGGACAGGAAAGCAGGATCAGCATAATCATCATGAAGACATCAGCAAATGAGCAAATCAACTCGTCTGATCGCTATAGCCAGAGTTTATGTAAAAAATCTGGTATGATTGACCACATATAGAGAGGAAGCATAAATTATCTCCTTTTCAATTGGATACGGATAACTGACAAGCAGGAAAGTGAGGGAATTAAACGAGGCAGGATATGCCAGCTTGTCAGACGGTGGCATAAATCAGGCGAGTATATATTTTCATGTGGTTTATTTTGTTTGGCAAGGAAATTCTTCAGAAACTTTTCTGTGAATAGATTGGAACTGCATACGTTCATGGTTGGCTGTGTGATTTTATCTGAGTATCTACCGTTGTGAGAATGAAATGATATGGATGGCATATGCCTAAAATAGAAACAAAGGGAAATTAACATACAATTGCTATGCAGCAAAATCTCCAGTCGACTTCCTGGTCTAGAAAAATGTTCGTTTTTTTTTCTGTTCCAATGCGTCATTGAAACGAATTGACTGATTCACATCTATTTTTCTGCAAGTGTTGTTTGTATAACACCCTCCTACAAAGTTTCTCCGATTCATTGTATTTCACTTTATGGGGGTCATTGATGGCGTTATTTTACCATTATATTCTATTTGCCTCGTCTTAGCTCCTGTTACACTTCATCTTTGATTAAACATGAAGCGTAAAATGTACATTTTACGTTCAGACGAAAGCGTCACGAATATTATGTAAAATAATTACTTTTTCTGCAAGCGATTTGAGATGAGCAGACTTCAAAGAGACGTAAAATAAAAAGGATGGTGCAACAGACTTTAGCAAAAAAAAACGATCAGCAACAGTTCTCATGACCTAATCACGGTGATTTCATCTTAATCAAAGTCCAATACGACAATGGTCAACTGTCAGAGAATACCAGGTACCATTAGCGAGAATTCTGACGTGTTTATTTCACATCTCGTTTGTCTCGAAGAACGAAACCTGTGATATGGGAAGCCCAGGCTGAGACGACTGATGCCGTGGCCAGTATAAGGGCAGTTGTTAACGATTAGATGCAGAGATCTAACGATGAAAACAAACTTGTGAAAACAAGTAGAAGATAATATAGAATGCTTTGAGTGATGTTTTCTTCAATTATTCAGTGTGTAATATGTGTAACATTTCCATATTGCATTTGAGGCTTTATGTTTGAGAATATTATCGTTATACATCAATCTAGCCGCAGTGTTTTCATCTTGGTTGTTATTGTCACATCATTTCAGCATTGTTATACCACCAGTCTTCATTTGGTACCGTCTAATTATGTAACCTTTCGAAATTTCGAATTAAATACTTTAAAAATCGATAAAGATCGGATTTATTCAGCTGGCCCTTCTTAAGGGAGGGGCTCGTATCAGCTATTCTGCCTGGTTAGTCCGCTCACGGGGATAAAAGCATTGGTTGAGTTTATCGGGTTACTTGTTGACAATGAGTTAAATTTCTAGGCCAGGCAGCATAAATCAAATCAGCAAATCAGCAACTTTTGGACGTTTCGAAAAAAAAAACCCTAAGACGTTAGTAAAAGGTCTATACGTAAACCAGGAAAAATAACCAGAACATTCAATAGACAGAGTTCGTCTGTTACTTTCAACAATATATATATATATATATATATATATATATATATATATATACATACAAAAGTTTTTTTCCATCAATATGCAATATGCCTCGGATTTATGACCTTCGGGATATCGGAATAAGAAGATTTATCCTTCATTTTGGGGTAGAAATGGATCTTTCATGCCAAAAAGAAAAAAAAAGGTCATCTTATCAGTTCCGAAATAATTGTTTATCCCAGTTTCCTTTGGATTTATTGCTTGAGCAAAAATGTTTTTCACGCAATCAAAAAACAAATTTTGGCAATGCTTATGGAAACGAAACATCTGAGTTAGAAAATACCACACAAATTTCCATAGTGACGGATGCAAAGCTAACCATTGAAAAAATACAATATTATAACTTGGTAATTGTACTAAAGCTTTGACTGATAAAGTAGATGATCTCAAAATGATGCATGTCCACTTCCTTAAAGCCACCATCTGGCTCAAAGTTTCCAATACAATAACAGAAAAAAGAAGACAAAATCAATAAAAATAATGACACAAAGATAATCGAATCATTATTCTTTTGAGTCTGATTGAAATTCAAAAATTTTAAGCTTCATCCCCAAATAATTGCTTTTAATTATTTTTGTATGACTTTGTATAAAGTCTTTTTATCTTGAAACAGAATTACTTCCCGAAGAGAGTGTGGGAAACTAATAATTGTGCGTATGAAGAATTAGTGTAGGAAAGCGTTGCTGCTCACCTAATTGCCATCTCAACAGTCTTAAGGTCTTCAGAGTCTCATTAAGTGTCTCTCACCTTTTGGTCTTATCAAAGTCTCCGAAGAATCTTAATGCTATAAATGACCCATTAGAATTACCCGTTGATTTAATAAATATGGTTTCTTCCATCGTAAATTTAAACATATAGTAATAATAAACATATCAAGTGAGATGCTTTATGTATATAACCCACATATATCCAAGGAAATAAATGATTAAATTGGAGAAGATGAAGACGTAGAGAAAGTGTTGAAGAACATGGGAGAAGTAAAGCAAAGCAAATACGGATAGACAGACGGATATATATATATATATATATATATATATATATATATAGAGAGAGAGAGAGAGAGAGAGAGAGAGAGAGAGAGAGAGATGGATTTGAACTTCCTGAAATACCTGATCCCACTGACATATATGGAGACTCTAATAAGTAAACAGTAATACAGATAATTTAAAAAAGAAGGGCATCTTGTATAAAGCGTAAATATGCTCAACTTGGAGGGTTAGCGACAAAATACTGAACCAAACTCAGTTCAGGAGTGTTTTCCAAATTCTCCCGACTGAACCAATGCGTATGTCTCCCAATAGATAGAAAGATCTAAATTTATTAATTTTAGATTCATATGCAGCGAAACATAATACGAGTATTCCATCAATTTTTCAAGTGGTGGAGGCCAGCCTGCCAGCCTTGAAAATCTGGCTTCACCAAGGTTCAAACACCAATCAATGGTCCCAGTATGCATTATGCAACTCTCCCACTCGCGGGACGGGTCCCAATTTGAAGGCGTTTGCTCGGCTTAGATTGACTTGCCAATGTCTCTGAAGTGTTGGACATCCAGGGAGACTTGAACTAATACAAGTAATCATAGTTGTCGAAGATATACGAATAAATCAATACAAACCAATGAATACAAATGAAAATATCATACATATGTATACATGTATGAACCTTTATACAGGCGCATGCAAAAATAAATAGTTACCAACGGTTTTGCCATGACTTTTTTTTTAATATTCACAGTACAAAATGAAGTTTTCGCTTTTCTTTAGTAGTTTATAGAGCAGCAACTCGTCCTGGAAGAGAATCATTATGTTTTGACGTCTAAATTTGAGTTATTTCAGGCTATGCTCGGAGTGAGAGATTCAGCAAATGTGAACGTGATGCTGTCTTATTATTTTTTCATAGCAAAACAGCAGGTGTAATGTACTCTACAACTTTTGCCAACTCGTATTCCTCATGTTTTTCCCCTTATTTACTTCCAAATGAGTGGAATAAAAGTTTTTGACGATACGCGACATTTGAGAAAAATATCCAGGTTCTTTTCATTCAATCTGGCAAGCAACTCTACACACCATAAAATCAGGCCCCTTCCAATCATGCACTGATTTAACAGGCACTGTACTTATCATCATCACTCAGTCAGCGTACATCGTTGGACATAAAATTTTCCCCAAGATTTGTCTGACCTCTGCATCATGGGCTTTGCAGGGCCAGTACTTTCTGGATTTACCTAGCTTGTAACGCCATCTTACTTTCAGTTAGTCACAGTTTTTGCATATCATATCTGGGGATCTATGTTGTAATTCATGTTGTCCAGCAGTTATTTGAGATCCTTTCAACGAGTCCAGCCCCTTGCTATATGAGTTTTTTTAAACAGTTTCTCGTGTTTTCTCTGGTATACTGTGCTGTCATGTTCTCTCCGTGTGAGGTTGTGCGCGTTGTATGATATGCAGTTTGAGGGTGAATCTTCTGTTTAGGTTCTATGTTTCAGCTCCCTAGATGACTATCGGTAGGCACTGTTCAATTCTAGTTTACAAAGATCTGGCAAAAATATCGTATATACAAAAATATGCCATAAAACCACTTTACAAAGTACATGTAACACATTTATTCCACCAAATTTTGGAACTCTCGGAGACATAGAACAGCTAGAACTCTACTGAAATTGTTCTACTGTCCTTTCGGATTTTCTATCCACACAATATCTCAGAGATTCTCATCAAATTAAAATGAGATTTTGTCAAATAGTTGAAAATGACTTACAATGAAAGACAAGAAACTTTTTGAGCAGATCTATGCACAATTAACCCACCTTTGAACTAGTTTACCGTTCTTGACCAAAGTCTCCAAAAGTCATCTGTCCGTCCACACGATGTCTCCGAAAGTTCTTAGTAGATTTCAATGAAATTTGTGAAGTGTAGGGCAATAAATTCGGAAAGAGTAATTGAATATTTGAACTACTCCATCACAATCACCTTCCCTGCAGTGTAGCTATCTGCTAACACTATAAAATATCTTCCATGAATACACTCGAATCTCCCGAAAGTTCTCAATGAATTTCAGTGAAATTTCGTGGAAGTGTAGACTAACTACCAAAATGTAAGAACATATTTCCCGACGATTATCTCCCCTACGTCTTAGGTAACAGTCGGCAACTGTGAGATATTTCAAGAAATTCTCCATCCGTCCTCATGAGATCTTCAAAAGTTTCCAGTCTAATGTAATTTTCGGCTGAGAGGATAATACATTTCGGAAGAAGTGAATAAATTTTGGAGTGAATCCATGAAGATTATCTCGTTTACGTCTTAGCTAAGTATTGGCAACCACGCACAATTTCTCCAAAGGTTTCCAATGAATTTTGATGGAATTCTTTGAAAGGCCAGGCATAAGCTTCAAATTAGGCATGGTCGATTACCTCCCCTACATCGTCGTTAACCACTAAAATATCTCCAAAAGTTGTCAGCTTTTACACAGGATATCTTTAAAAGCTTCCATTTATTTCAATGTAATTCTGTCTAGGGCCACGAATGAAGTTGGGTAAATTTTTGAATTCACAATGCACAATTACCTTCCTAACTCCAAAGTATAAGTCAGCATTGAATAATATCTCTAAAGGTTCTCTGTCTGCATTACATGGCATCTCCAAATGTTTTCAATTAATCTCGATGCTAGTTTGTTGGGGGACGGACAATTGGCTACAGAAGAAGTAATCATTCTTTCGGAGAATATTTTACATCTACCAATCCATGTCGGTGTTTCACTTTAAAACGAGGGTTTCTGTCACTTTATCGTATGGTTGAATTAACTTGCTCTTTGGCATATGGTTCTTCTGTAAACTTCATTCAGCATGAAACTTCCTTTCCAACAATATACAATATAAATAGGAAGATTCTAACTGGGGCATCATTGCAAAAATCTGCCATTATGAAAAAATGGCTCAATTTCTTTCGCAACTGATCCTATGTGTTTACCAAATTACTCATTCGAGGTTATTCCATTTTAATTTCCAATAGGTTCCATCGGTCAACTCAAAGATTCTCATCATGCTCTATGAATGAACCAAAATTATTCTGGAACATACTCCCCGAATGTGCAAAAGGGTATTTTTCCCAAAGTAATATGTATTAAATTGAATTGAAAAGAAAACATGTCATTTTGGTATATATTTTGAATTCAGTTAATTAACAAGTAAAGATCTAAACAAAATTGAGGAAACAGATTTGGCAAATTATGCACTGTAGGTGTCAAATTTTAGCACCACCTATCTGACTATTCCACAAGTTCTAATCTAATATTGAAGCATAATAAGGGAATGATAAAAAGGGACTCCAACCCAAGTGCTTGTCAATAACAACCAAGCTAACAGAGATAAATGTTTCTGTTCATGGTCTTATTTGAATTTTTCTGTCACTTCTGAATCTTTTAAATGAGGGTTCTTTTCGATTGAAGAAAAACGGTGTCTATTTACATCTTACACCATTATATATATATATATATATATATATAGAGAGAGAGAGAGAGAGAGAGAGAGAGAGAAAGAGAAAGAGAGAAAGAGAGAGGGGGAAGGGGAGAGAAAGAGAGAAAAAAGCATATAATGATTGTCTAAGATCGTCTTAGCCCGGATGAAGTGTACATTAGCGATGCACCTAGTGAGATTTAAATCATATTTGCACTGTTGTCACACACACACACATACACACAAATATATATATGTGTGTGTATATATATATATATATATATATATATATATATATATATATATATATATATATATGCTTGTGTGTGTGTGCGTGTGTGTTTCTACATGCATGAAAGGACAAAGACACCTTATGGAGGTCGCTGAATGCAATGCAGATGTTCACCTTCACACTGATCTTCTTCGCTCTAATGGAAGTGGACAGTGAACTTTGAACCCTAGGGACTCCACATATGCTACGTGTGCACGAACAAGAGACATTTGTGAGATGAGGTCATCATGTTTGTCTAAGTGAACGATCATTCGGTTATGGAGAAATGTCTGTTTAACTGCGAATACACGTCATTGATTACCAGCTTTGATTATTTAGACTAAGTTGACAAATTCAGCTGCTCAGTTTGCATCTCTAACAATCGTCCCTTTGGGGGCCTCAGCTCACTGGTAAGCATGGCAATTGAGCAGACTATGTGATACCTTCGGTCGTCACGGTGCGCTCTACATATGTGGATTCGTACCGTACCTATCTGAATATCTGAATATATATATATATATATATATTTATATATATATATATATATATATATATATATATATATATATATATATATATATATATATATTATGTGTACTTTAAAAAGTGAGACGGACTCGGGAGTGAAGTTTTTGGTGGTAAGGTTTATTAATCCTTATATGTCAATAGTCCATACATGTTTCGGGATTCTTCCCAACATCAGTGGTGTGCGCTGTTTGAGTGTGAATTAAAATGTACCATATGTATATATATATATATATATATATATATATATATATATATATATATAGTAAGCCCTCCCTATGGTAGATCTTTATCAAACGTATTCTGGCTCTAACGAATATGTGGACCCTTACGGACTTTCTTCCCGTTTATTGAACTGAGCTTGATAAATTCGGCGAACAGGTGGGTCATAACAAATGTGGCTTTATCATAGTTTCCTAATTCAGCCTCTGAGAGCCATTGAACTATGATCAAAGTGTGTGCGGTGTCTGTGCTCTCCCTGCAGCAACAAAACATAACATTTACTTCTTGCTTCCAGCTGAACGTTATTATGGTTGTATCTTAATCGTTTTTGGGTTTTTTTTCGTAAATCCTAATTCAATTTGAATATTTCCTCAATTGACAAAAACTGAAGCTGTTATGAATTTCATTCATTGTTGCTATTTGAAATGTTAGGTGATTTTGCTTTCCCGTTTTAATTTTACCCAGCTTGCATTTTACCATGGAAGAGTCAAGTTATTGGATCTCATTATATCATTTCATTTTTTATTATCATCAGATTTTTATCAAGATGAATTATCCTTTGTTTTGTTTTCTCGTAATTAAATTATTATGTTTTGTATGTAAATTATCGTTTTACTTAGTTAAAGAAAAAATGTTCAAGAAAACAATTGAAATACAACCATAATATGACGTACTATAACTTAGTTTTTCTTTGTCAATCGAGAAAAAATTGAATCAAATTAGATTAAAATTCACGAAGAAAATATTTAAAAATACTACTAAAATAACATTTGAAAATGAAAATTTAATGTTTTGTTGACGTGGGAAGAACAGATACTGCTCTTTGATCTTGAACTTGATGCCACAAAATCTTCGACTAGGAAACTAAGATTATGTCACAAACTCTTATTATTTTTTACCGAACGATGTAAGGTGTGGTCGAAAATAGATAGAAATACAACCGAACTGCTTTCGGGATAACCGAATTATGTTCGGTAAATGCGTCCAACTACCAAACTTGCTTCTTATTTACTAAACTAGACCTCAAAATCGTTCTCGAATTCTTATTCTGTACATATTGTTATTACAGTTTAGAGATACTGCACATTGTTCTTGTTATGTATCAATTGTATTGTGATAAACTCTGAAGTAATATTAAGAATAGAGATTGTGGAAGATTGCCATAAAAATATAGTTATTTTTTTTTTAAATATTGCGTACAATTTTTATCTCTACAAACATATCTGCTGGACAATTTTGCTTTCACAGGTTCTTAAATTCTTTCTCATTGTCGATTTTTAGAAAACGTGTCCCTGGGCATTTGGAAAAAATGATAATTCTGCAATCTCCGATATCCTTTTACACAAAATCATTGAAAATCTGTGTCCAAGACGAAGTGAACGGTCTCCATCACTTTTTACCTCTCAAAAAACAATTTATTTGTAAACAAAGAGAAAAAAAAACTATGTCAACGTAAAAGAAAAGGTGTGTCAATGTTATTTTTCCATTGGAATTAAAATGATATCATTTGTTCATTCTTTATCAGTAGTATTTTGGAAAATTTTGAGCGGGATATGTCAGTAATGATTCACATGTTCGTGAAAGTCGAACTATATCATATTGAGATTAATTTATCGAGGATTTCATATATATATATATATATATATATATGTGTGCCTGTGTGTATGTCTGTGTGTGTATGTGTGTTTGTGTGTTTGTGTGTGTGTGTGTGTGTGTAGCATAAAGAAGCAACCACTATGAGTGCTTCCTCCGCTGATTGTATCGGGGGGTCGTCAGCTCAGACGGAAAGAGCTTCATTCTTGGTGGACGCAGGTTCGAGTCCCGAGCGATGCTCATTTATTAATGTGGTCTAAGGCTGTTCAATTTGCTACTTTGTTAACACAAGACGAAATATAGTTCCTTCTCACAATGCCTTTATAATAAAACACATTTTATCAGACATTAACTACTAGATGTTTATATGTGTGTGTGTGTTTTATCTGCATAATTCAATGTATCTGACAGAAAAACACTATCCAGTCATTGGGGAAATTATTAATTCCAATGAAGGTATTGATTCAAATGGTCAATGGAAAAAAAAGCAAAAGGTTAATATTCAACTATGTATATTGGTTGCTTCTAGAAGCACGAATGACCTTGAACTCTTTTTTCCAACAAAACTAAACTTCCATTGTCCGAACGGTTTGTTGTTTTTTGCTTTTTGTTTTGTTTTTTTGTTTTTTTGAATGATTGATTTTCAATTCATCAAAAAGACGTGCGTAATGTGTACAATACAATGAAAGGATTCATAAAAGAAAATATTGAACTCTGTGTGACGACAACCTAACATATCTCACCAAAGGCAGGAAGCCAAGTTGCTATATCGTCGATGATATCCAAAAACCAATACGCTCTCCAGAGAAGTAATTTTCTTGAAAGTCGTCAATGCAACGAATACTAAATCAAGAAATTTAATTAGCTCATGTTTTAAACTCCAGAAGAACGTGTAATTTATAAACAGCCTTGGGGATATCGAACTGTTCATTGTCAAATCTTGGAGGTCGGTTGTTGCTTATCAAAATGATGTTTTTTTGGTTCATTTGTTTTGGGGTTATTTTTCTTCGTTCTTTTTCCGGTAGGGGCTTGTCTTCGTTGATTTTGAGATTCGAGGGCAGGGGAGAAATCAAATAATCTATCACTAGGTGTGTATGTTTTGTCTTTCACTTCCGCCAAATGAGTTGGAAGAGGTATATGTATCCACTCGTTTCCGTCAGTGCGTTCGTCCATATAAGACCTCCAAGGGTTTCGGATGAAGTTCGATGACATTTTGTCGAAGGTTGGCCCGTGAAATACAGGATGATTGAAGAAAAAATCTTTACCGGAGCTATATTCATCCAGTATTGTTTACAACGGAATACGTTTCTTTTTTCTTTTCTTTTTTTTTTTTTTTTTCCAAATGTCTCTTGCGATTTCCTTAATGGGATAAAAAAAGGGCTGAACCTTTCAATAGATCTGTGAGTAAAAACTTAATTTGTACTTTTTAAGCGTCTGAAAAATGATACACGCAAAAACACTCACAAACACACGTAAGATATGTATTAGGTTTTAGTAAAATTAACTATAGTTTTTATTGTTTGAAGCATCGTCCATCATTGGAAACTTTTGGATATCATCCCTTTTATCTTAATTCTAGTTACTCACACATTGCAACTACATAGACCATCAGTTCATGGCAATGCATCAACAGTACAGAATGGAAAATACAGATGAATCACCGGTGAAACTCGACTATGAGCCTTATATTTCTGATACACGCTGCTTAGTTTGTGTTTTGAACTGAAAAACGGAGAGAAGTATAAAACACAAATAAATGATAATCGCAGAATTACTGATAAAAGCTCAATTCCATTAACCACATAACATGGTGATGTACACACAAGATCGGTGCCTATTTTAAATGAACATATTTGGAAGGGGTCAGACATTATGGTGTGAGGAACAGCGTGCCATAATCATCATGTGAAAAGATTTTGAATGAAGTGCATGTATATTGCCATTATTGGCATTTAGTAATATGCAGTAGCTATCGATGCCCAATGTGTTCTGAAGAGCGATAGTCAAGGGAGATAATTCATAATAACTGGTTGGAAAACGATGGTGACATTGTTGTCAGTGGTTAGTCATAAGAATTTAGTATTTCTTACACCACTAATACGGGATTGTTGATCGCTAGTGAGGCAAAGGATCGTTGCGGTCTCGTTTGATGGCCAACATGAAGCTAGTATTTTAGAAGTGAGTTGCAACAGTGACGCTAGGAGGGACGGAGTATCCTCGTGTATTCGTTTAATGGCCGACATGAAGCTACTGTTGTACAGATATATTTATTTTTATTAGATTTCCCATGAATGGCTGATCCAAACAACTTCAAACTCGACATTGCTATGCTCTGTTGGTGAGTAATATATCTGGCGTGGGTAATTTCCGTATAGTAACCAGTTTTCGAGTAATAGCTGCTCCCACATAGCCAGATTCCATCAATTGTAGTGATATAATAATACTGTTCTCTAAGGAATGCTTAAATTGATTCCTGAACATAGATAGATAGATAGATAGATAGATAGATAGATAGATAGATTGATTCATAGATTCGGTCATGAAGGAACGCCTCTGAAATAGTTCATATACCGGCAGCAGCTGAACAAAATATTATTCACTAAATCAGTTTTTTTTTTTAGCCCTGCTCCACCTTATTTTGTATAATTGGATGTTTGACTTATAGAACATTACGGTAGATAATATTTGGTGCATAATTCCAAAAAATGAAAAAAATGAAAATGTGAATTTGACGGAATTTATATTTTTATGTTTAAAATGATAGTTTTATTTGCGCATAACTAAATGGGACATCGTGAACGGCAGTTGGGTCGAAATAAATTGATATTTTGAGTTTGTTCAAGTTTGGTATCGTGAATAAATGTGAAAATATAGTTGTATGCCCGAAGTACACTCATATAAACGGATAAATAGATAGTTAGATGGATATGATCAGACTGAGATACAGACATACATATTAACATTGAGTGATTGAAACAGATAGATGGTTCCATACATACACCCATCCATATTAACATATTGAATGAGACAAACATATATATACATAGGAATCAAACCTGATAGCTAGTCCGCTGGATAGATAGATAGATAGATAGATAGATAGATAGATCGATAGATCGATAGATGGATAGATACATACATACATACATACATACATACATAGATACATAGATAGATAGATTTCACTGACATGACGAATTGATTCAGAGCACGCCATTTCCCACTCTGTAATTTACTTTGTAATTTTTTGGGGCCATCTCCAAATGAGATTCATTCGAGTAAAGGGGATATCACCGGAATTTCAATAAGCAATTCGACCAGAGTTTCTCGTACGAGGAAATATCCGTGACAAATCACTTGCTATTCTCTGCGAAAACAAAACTGACAACGCCAATGATGAGAATAATTGTCTGATCTAACATCATCATCATCATCATCATCATCATCATCATCATCACTACAACTGGAGAGCCCAACGTTTCTTCATTTCTTTTTTTATTATTATTATTATTATTATTATTATTATTATTGATGATGATGATGATGATGATGATGATGATGATGATGAAGATGATGATGATGATGATTCATCCCGTTTAACGCCATTATTGCCAAACGTTATAGGCCTCTAACAAGATAAAATATGAGGTTACCTCCCATCACTGTTTTTGTCTGTGAAGGAAAGTTAGTTATAGGGTGGTGGTTTCTCTAATTCATCGCTCACCCACTCGACAAAACCTCTGGACCAGGCGAGGAAGGGGAGCGCACGGAGGAATGGGTTTGTCCCTTTTTGAAGAGCTAGATGAATGTAAGCAGTTTTCCGCCGAAATTCGAAATTTCAAAATTAGTATTTTACCGAGAATATTTTACTTGAATATACCCTTCAGAAATGACGGGGTAATTAATTTATGGATCAGCACTGAGGAGCCTAGAGCTATTTTATCAAGCAATTTATTTTTAATTATCCAAGTTGACTTAATCAGACTAGCATCATCTGATGCTATTTTAATGTGTGATGATCAGACATGAAGTCTTAAGAATTTCTATTTTTATTGTTGTGTCTTAATAAGAACGTAAATCAACGAATAAAATCATCCGATCTGAGTGCGAGGAAACAAACAAATAAATGATCAGAAAAAAAAATTACATACAGACTCATTATATGGTTAGATTACTCGATCCATATCATATCGTTGGGTAATGTTCAGCTTGGAGATACTGAGTGTTATTGTTCATGTTGAAGGCACTTTGTAGCGTACCACCAACCTCAACATAATTGAAGGGCAGACACATCCATCAATGGCAACAATCTTCTACGATGACTGGGCCATCTCCCTGCAGATTTCAGGAACATGGAGTAAATGTCACTACATCGCCCTTACCATCAAACTTCCCAGATCTCAACCCTATCTGGCACTTTGGAGTTCAATTGGTTTAACAAGCTTGCTCTTAAGAATCTCCACCACGTAGCTTGTCGCAGTTGCAATTGAGTCAGGTTCCAGATAAAATATTTAGAGGATTTGTCGAGTCCACGCTTGCTTGGATAAGAGCCGTAGCAGCAATACTAAGATGGAGTAAAACTAGCTAAAAAAACAATAGGTTTCATTTTAAAATCTAAGAAAAGACTTCTTGAGCGTCTGAAAATCTGAGATGGATCTTTATCATTATCTCTTTGGTAGTTTTGATTAGAATTCCCTTCCTGTTGTGATGGTCGGAACGTCATGGAAGAATCAGCAAAGATGGAAATAGTAGACTTGATCACCATTGTTTAATTTATCGACTTGTACAGATGGGAAAGGAAATTAATCGTTATCATTGCATCGAAGCTTGTCATGTGACTGTCTTTACTTCTCAACTACCCGCCTGATAAGGCAATGGTCTTCCATATACCCTTCCCCCTTTACAGTTCCTATCCAATTAGGTGCGAACGCTTGAGTTTCTATTTAGAACGGTTTCGATCTGTTATATATCGGTTACCATGAATATTTTGACTGGCCTGGGGCTACGCAGCCCCTCACGCGACAACAGTCTTCCTGACTGTGACACTCGACTCGTTAAGATGAGGTGATTGAGGCTAACTTATATATCTTTGACCCTGACATGCGCAGTTGTTACGAGACGGTATCTGTCATTATTGCCACTTGCCCCTGTTGTAAAATTTTGGCTCATCTGCGCATATTTACATATACATGATTTTGAATAACCCAAAAGAAAAATTTGAATTCATTGAAATATTGAATGTTTCCGGAGAATTTTTTCTCTAAGCTGAACATCTTTATATTCAGTATTGCATGATCATCGGATTGATGCAAAAGTCCAAGCATTTTTCAGCAAAATCCTTTATTCATATAATCTCATATCATTATTATTCAGTCGTTAAATTATTTCCCTGGCCTTCCTGAAATTTCCGCTACAAGTTTCTTTCCATTATAAAATAAACATTACTGAGTTTGTTTACATACCGACAGCTGCTAGACAAAAATATTACTTACCAAATCGATTTTTGTTTTCTCTCTTTTTTAATTAATTGGATGTTTGGCATATACAACGTCATGGTAGATAGCATTTCGTGTATACCCCTGGAAGATCGGAAATTAAAGTGAGAATGAATGGAAATAAAATTCGCTTTCAGAGAATCTTTTTTTTTTCTGCGAAAGATGATTGATTTATTTGTGCATAACTAAATGGGGCATCATGATCTGGTCAAAATAAATTGATATTTTGCTTTTGTTTATGCTTTGTATCTT
Source organism: Thysanoteuthis rhombus (assembly GCA_963457665.1). Classification (NCBI taxonomy): domain Eukaryota; kingdom Metazoa; phylum Mollusca; class Cephalopoda; order Oegopsida; family Thysanoteuthidae; genus Thysanoteuthis; species Thysanoteuthis major. The sequence goes on along the minus strand of OY735211.1, from coordinate 27,310,925 downwards.
GATTAAATGTGAAAATATAATTTTATAGCTGTTATTTAAACTTAGATATACTTGGATAAGATAGATAAATTGATACTTATATCAATTTTGTTTTATACCATCTTATTGAAGCACATATCAACAGAATGTTACCGAACATATTATTTAAAGGATCTGATAAGGAATACTAGATTATAGACTGCTTTTATTCTACTGTTTATTTAAACAAGTATCTTCACTATATTTTTTTTCATTTTATGGCTTCTTTTTACCTTAATCCTGTTTTACTAAATGTTTTTTCTTTTATTAGAACATTCTGCTCAGATCGATAACGCTCCAGAAGCGAAAAAACAACGTTGATGATGAATAAGCCTGAATTTGGATTTTCGCCCACATCCCATTTAATAAAAAAGAAATATTAAATGTATTAGATAGACTGAAATTACCAGGTTATGAACAACAATGGCCGCCGATGTGAATGAAGGATGGTTTTAAGGACGTTTTGGGTTTTTTTTTACTTCCCCCTTCTGTTAACATTTTTTAGTAATATTTCCTTTTATGGACCCACTCTGGAGCCCTGTAGTTTGGCCTGTGTTGTTATTTTTTCCTTCTCCCATAGATAATCTTAGTTCCCTGAGTCAAATATTCTTTAAGAAAAGCGGCAATGAACGAATAAGTATTTACATTGTAACAGACGCGAAAAAAAGCGTGGATACTAAAGATATATCTGTCCCACGGTTCCTGTAGCAAATATCAGAGTGTGGACTGGTTGATCCATCTTCGACTGTGTGTAACAAAAGTTTGTTTGGGTTTTTCTTAGAATAACGTTATCGTTCTATAAGAGCGTAATTCTGTCACTTCAAGTTTGACAACATTAGAAAAACTTAAACTTTAAGGCCTCTCTGTAACTAGACAATTGACTTGACAATGGAAATAATCTCGTAATAACGGAGTGGTTCACCTTGGAAGGATTAGGAGAAAAGCGTTTCAAAACTTGGCCATACAAAATTTCTAATCAATATGTCAAATTCTCCAGACATACGCAATGTAACATTATTCTTCCACCGAGGCTGTTTCACGCGTCAAAAATCAATTGTGACCTTCTGTTACTCTGAGAATGTGAACTACAATTCATTAAGCTTCCCAGTCGAACTGAATGCCGTCGCAGGACGAGAGTTTAATTAAATGCCCTTGACATTTGTCAATAAACTGCACTTGTCTGATGCCAGATTTAATGAAAAGAAAACTGATTTTATTGAGATTGTTAGATTCAAGCTGCCACGTTATTTTTATTATACGGAACGAATTGTGAGTTTTCCAGTGCATTGGAGATCTTAACTGTCGGGGAAACTTTATTTTCTTTATTATTTAACTAATGGTAAAAGAAATAGACGAAGATATTAAAACAATTGCCGACCTTGGAAAATATCAAAAACATTATGATGCTCCGCATTTTTGCCTTTATGTTCAACCAAAATGAACCCGATTTCTTTACGTACATGCAAAAATGAATAGATAAATGAATAAGGGAGGTAACTCTAAAAATTAGTATTTATCAGTTTACTCTTCAAACAAATGTTACACACAAAAACACGGTACGATACCTAGCTAATTATAAAAGTAAATTTTTAATCTGTAAATGTTTGGCATAGGTTTATATCTGCTCGTTTCAACACAAAATTCAATTGACCGGTTCTATTGTAAAATCTGAATCGTTTATCATTTAGGACGATTTGTTCGATTCTTCGAACCTAAGTGCCGATTCCTGTCGCACGTGAGCATCAAAAAGGTTAATCATCTTCGATATCCTTAAAGCAGCGAACTAAACGCTTGAGGGGGTCGGGGATCGACACGTTCTGTCATGCTTTCCTATTGGTCAACATATACTATGTGTTCAACACATACGCACTATGGTTTGATTGAAGTAAGCTTGGTCTCGTTAATATCTTCACACAGGCGTGCGCATGGACACGTACACACACATATTTTGCAATATATATATATACAAAGGCTAGTGCAGATTCTTACTAATTTGGAAATACCATGGACTGCCAGGTTTCAACGGATCACAGAAAGCAGTTTTTTAATGTGACCATTGTCTATTGATTTGGAAATAAAAACGACAAAGCATCTCACACATTTTCATTCTAGTACACGCGACGTGATGCAGTCTTTCTTTCACAAAAGTCAAAGTCACTCCAACACAACATGACACTAGGAAGCACCCTAAAGCGTATCACAGATCCAATGTTTAAAAATCCGATCACTGTTATTTCGATGTGTCATCTTATAAATAATTTCATCTTATTTAATCTTAAAATTTCGATGCAAGTAATTTACTCCTATTTATTACCCCCTAAATTGATTGCCCGACCAACCAGCCAATAGGGCGACAGATTCTTCTCTGTTCTTCTACTCATCTTTGCGTTTTTGTGTCTGTCCCCTGGTTACCTTTTAAGAGCTACAATCTTGGAAATTGGCATGAGTACATTACTTAAAACCATTCAATTTTTTTTCAGGAAGCTTGTAAAGCTCACTATGGTCATAATGGTCGGTTAGGACCAACAATGTTTAAATATTGTGCTGGTGTTTTTCTTTAAATAACTCTAGATGAAAGATCTATTTTTCTTTCCATTTTTTTTTTTTTTTAGATAGTCAATCCATGTACAGGCGCTGGCGATGGTAATCCATTTATACGATGTACGGTTATTTGTACTTCGTTTTTGTAATCTCAATATTTATTATGGGAAACCTCGTCTGTTCTACTATAGCCCTGTTTTGGATGTAGGCACCGACTCTTATGGACACCAATTCAATTAAAGACGGTAGAAAAAAAGATATTTCGTTTTTTCTTAGAGTTGACTTCATCTGCTTCCGTCAAAGAGGAAGCGTGTCTGGATCTAATGAATGTAAATTCGGTTCTGACCATTTGTGCGTTATGATGATATCAAACACAAAGCGAGATACAAAGGAAAATCTTTATTAGACAAAATGTATCTGCCCTTTGTTTAATACATTTAAAATGCCAATTCCGAAATTTAAAATGATTTTTTTAGCTTTGAAGTTCTTTTTATGATAAAAGCTTCAAGAATCTTGTGCATTCTTTGATTAATCTATATAAAATACACGTATTATTTACGAGTATTTAGCGCGCAATACTGAATCAATACATATATATATATATATATATATATATATATATATATATATACATATATATATGTGTGTGTGTGTGTGTGTGTGTCTCTGTGTGTGTGTGTGTGCGTGCGTGTGCAGTGCAGGGGCACAGGTGTGTGCGTGTGTATGATTTTCCGCGTTGGTATGAAAGTTTGTGAATGGTAGTACTTATACTTTGCATCCTTCGATATATAAACAGACCTATATGAATGTGTGTGTGTGTGTGTGTGTGTGTGTGTGTGCGTGTGATTTTCTGCGTTGGTATGAATGTTTGTGAATGATTTTGCGTCCTTCGATATATACACTGACATATATATAAGTGTGTGAGTGTGCGTGGGTGCGAGTGTGTGCGCATGTGCGTGTGTGTGTGTGTGTGTGTGTGTGTGTGTATAAAAGAAGAGAGAGAGATAGAGAGAGACAGGAAACTTTCCGTTCTTGAGTAAATAAGCCGTGTATGGGCACTCCTACAGAGCTAAAGGCCATAACCAGCGGTTTACACAATGCTATCAGAGCAGGCAAGGTTCGGTCAGATCCGGATAACTCCGCCGGTCACGTCAGTTCGTGTTGACGAGACGCGCCCTGCCGCGTCAGCAGGACCAGCTTCGTGCTGCGATGGCGGAGAAAGATCAGGAGAGTGTTCGAGGGAGATGGCTGCACGTTCTCTCTCCCCCCCTTTCCCTCATTTCCCCTTCAAAGCTAGAAAAGCAAAAACACGGTGCTGGGGAAGCGGAGAGGAAAGGTTCTTTTAATGATGGTTTTGTGTAAACATATTTGGTGCAAGAAGGCACGACAGAGACTGGTTCCACACACCTGAATTTGATAAATGACTCTACGGTGTTTTTATCATTCGTTTACATTGAATACCTTGAAGGTGACATAAAGTTGTTATGGAAAACCAGGAAAATACTTTGATAACTGAAAAGTGTTTTCTTGAAATATGAATAAGTTTTGTCATAAGTTTTGTCATGAAATGCTGGAGTCTTTTGTATCAACCTAATAGATAGATAGCTAGATAGATAGATAGATAGATAGATGGATAGATAGATAGATAGATATGTTCGTAGGCATATATATATGCATACATATGAACGTATTGTGATAGATAGATAGATAGATAGATTGATAGATAGATAGATAGATAGATAGATAGATATAGATTGATAGATAAATCGATAGATAGATAAGTAGATAGATATTACTTTCAATCCATTGTAAATATCATCCTTATCTTTTATCATTCTGCACTTGTTAATCTTTAGATACAGGTTGTTCTCGCTGGTAATTGAGTAACATGTCCCCTCAATAGTTCCGAACTTTTCTTAGTATTTTCACCGATTTTAGAAATGCTTTTTTCATGATGTTTTTTAATTCCTTCTTGTATTCAAAGTTCTTTCATTCACCTTGTCAAAATTCTTCGAAACTGTTCCAAAGACACCGATAATGAGGAAAAGAATGGATTCTTTATCCTCACAAGGCTACCTCTTAGTTTGTACCCAAACCACTTCTTGGTATGTTACCATTGGAGTTTGTGCGCATAGAGATTTCAGGTGGATCAAGTGACAGCAAGTTTCATCAATACTTCAGCCCTACTCCCCAGTATTATAGCCTCTGATAATGCTGTCGTTTGTAGGTTTCAGTTCTTCCTCAAATTTCCAATTCATCCAACCAATTTGCTTCAGAACATCCCGGAGCTATTCAATGTTGCACGTGCGCATGCGTGTATGCTTGATGGGAAAAAAAAGCATTCAGGCATTTGATGATAGAAAAAGCACTTCGGGGACATCTTCCCTGATAGTTTAAGATTGCCTTCATCCTTTGTGCATATGAAAGAATGTACCCGTCCAAGCACGACAAAAATTGACATGAATTTGACATTATCAACAGAGCCTAAAAATTCAAACACTCTATCGTTCGATGATTGGGTCCGCCTGAAATAGCAGATCAAACTTTTTGATGTGCACATGAAGTTACGCTGATGGTGATGAAATTTAAATAAACTATATTTTTCCAGAAGGGAAACAGGTGCTTAACGGATATATACTGCTTTGAGGTTAACGATCATTTGATTCAACAAACAGTACGTTGCCAAAATTTCTTAGATAAAGCATTTGCATTATACATTTTTGACTAGTTTTTCTTTCATCTTAATTCTGTTGCTTTTATCGTAAAGAGCAGGCCTGATCTCACATTTTACGGTAATTTAGCAAGCAGCATGTATTACAAATAATAAGCCTCTCACAAGATTAAAACTCAACATCCTTGACAATGTCTCTGACATGGATATTGCTTTACCGATTGTTACATCATTTAAATTTAGTCATACAGTGATTGTTTCATTCTTCTGTTTTTTCCACGCCTTAGTAATTGTTTAAACCTATCCGTATGACTTGAGATGCTTGAGTCTTCTTATCGTTATTAATGTTTGCTAGTTTTCCTTTCATTTTACTTTACTTCATTTTGTTATTTATGTATTGCTAAAATAATAATTTGATAGAAATATGAGATCTATCCAGAAAGGATCCAGTCGTTTATTATTACCAAAAAAAAAAAAAAAAATGCAACAGCCCAAAGTCCCTTCAAAGCACTCCCTATTTGGACCTTTCATATCTATCCCAACGTTCTTTCTACATTTTGGAACGGTTTGCAAAGTTCTCTTTCGGGATTGTCATCAGTTACTTCGTTGCATATTTTCAATCTCGGCGACGGTATCAAATCTACTTTAGAAAAAGTCAGAAGTCACTAAATACTAAATCTTGAGCAGAGGGGACTGCAAGACACGGTTGATGCAATGTTCAACCTCCAAAATACTGCTCAACATGTAAAGAATGACTCATTCATTGTGAATTCGACAGTCACATAGTACACAAACTCACTCAATTGCATTTTGCAGTTGATTGAGTAACTCTGAGGTAAGGGTCAGTTCATGCATGTACTGTAAGTGCCAAATTATATCAGTGTCGCGTAACAAGTTCTCAGGATATCCAAAATGACTGGATCCTTTCCGAACAGACTCCATAGATTTAAAAATGTTGAACTCGAAACAGATTTGTCGATTTATGTCGGACAAGTTAATATCACGAATGCATTCAAAGCTCACAGCAGTTGGCTAGAAGGAGCCATCCATTGAAAAAAAAGTTTTAATTAACGCTAAAGCCTTCAAAGTCAAGGAATAGTAAATATTTCATGCCAAGAGCACGAAAATGCTGATGTCACGAAATTGATAGAAGCAGGCTGCATATGCAGTGGTTGCTCTCATTTCTCTCATCTGACATTAGTCTAGAAATAGCAACTGATAGGTCTCATTTATACACAAACCAATAAATACCAATAAACAAGGTTGAGAAAAAATCTCACAACAAACGTATACACCGGCGCATGCGTAAAAATTAATTAGTTTTTACATAGTGGCTCAGGTATGAAATTAATTAAAATAATTGTTTTTTCGTTTTGTTTTTTTATTCCAATTTTTTAGTAAAAATTTTTTCGAGAGTAATTAATTTTTTCTTGATCTCTTTACAGGGCTTTCAATTTTCTTATTACAGTGCTGGAAAATATCTTGATTAATATTCGAAAAAACTCTGTTGGATAAATCAATGGGAAAGATTTTACACTTTTTCACGTGTCTCTTGTTCTGAAACTTTGATGACTGTCATTTTCGGGAATAAATACAGAGACAAATCTCTCAAATTGTGGAATAAACAAAACAAAATTATCTAAAAAGGAAGTGTCAAGATGTTCATGAGTTTTATTTCTCCTCACACCTGTTGATATCTGATCGTTTCAGTCTTTACTTGCTGCTAATTAACCAAGAGAGTAAAGAAGTCGAAAAACTCACGATGACCAAGAGGCAATGAATTATAGAATCACAGTAAACATTAAAAAGGCCTCAAACGAGGAGGATTCTCAAACGAAAAAACGAATATCTTACAACAAGAATAGTGACCCTTTTATAGTTGATATCGCTCTGGCTGCGAGTCTTCTACAGACGATATGTCTCCCTATCGGTAACGTCTGTTCACAAGAGATGAAAGTCTTTTTTAAAGAAACCCCTGTATCTCTTCCGTTATGTACTCTGCTCCATCAACCAGAGACTACTTCACTGAACGAAAAGGTTTTTGAGAAACGATTGTCTTCCATCGTTGACACATGACCAGCACAGTGCAGGTGAGTCTTATGCAGCATATCCTGAATGTTTGGTGCGCTAGTTGTTTTGAGGACTCTGGGTCACATTCAGGATGATATGAAAGTAATGGTGATGGGAGCGTTCCAGGGGCGTAATTGTTGCTGTAATATGGCTGGATCTATTATCGAATCTTTTATCGAAATATGTGAATGAATAGTAATAATATATGGGGAAAGGGATGAGACTGTAAACAACATAACCAGAGAATGTGGTTAATTGGGAGGAGTATAAACAGAGGCATAGAGTTTATAGAGTAGCAACAGTGATACACTGTGAACTGAACACGTGCAGAAAAGTGGTACCAACCCAAATCGGAGTCAGTCCAGGAGAATAGATCACAGATTACTTTGGGATTCCTACATCCAAACTGACCACCACATCCAAGTGAGGAGACGGACCTAGTAATCGTAAACAAGAAAAGGAGAACTTTCCAAACAATAGACTTGGCCGAGCCTGCAGACCACGAAGTAAATAGAAAAGAGAGTGAAAAGCTGGAAAAATATCAGAACCTTTTAAGAGAACTGAAAAAGCTGCCGAACTTGAATGTCAGGGTAGTATCAGTAATAGTAGGTCTGCTCGGTACCGTACCAAAGACAATAAAAGTGAGATTGGAGGAACTAGGGATAAAAAGAACGATTGAAAGAATACAGACCACAACACTGCTAGGGACTGCACGAATACCGTGGAAAGTACTAGAGATATAAGATCTACGACCCCGGCAGTTAGCAGTGGTTCAAAAGAGAGAAGAGATTAGGGAAGGGCTGAAGACCTGAGGAGGCTTACTGTCACTTAGCCTCCGGTGATAACCACCGGGCCACTGGAGTAAAACTGCAAATGCTGTGGATTGTGAGAGTGTGAAGAGGTGGATTGGAGACCTGAGGAGATTTGCTGTCTATCAGTCTCCAGCTGTGGCTACCAAGCAACTGATATGAAACCGGAGACAGCCTTGAAGAATGGAAACCTCAATTACTCCGGGACTTTGACATCCAAACCGACCACCTCATCCAGGCAAAAAGACCGGACTTGGTAATCGTAGACAAGAAGAGGAAGACCTGCCAAATAGTACACGTGGCTGTACCTGCAGACCATAGAGTAAAGAGGAAAGAGAGTGAAAAACTGGGAAAATACCAAGATCTAGCAAGAGAACTGAAGATGTGGAACATGAAAATCAGGTAATACTAGTGATAATAAGCGCACTAGGAACTGTCCCAAAGACACTAAGGCGAGACTGGAGGAGCTTAGGATAAAAGGAAGGATTGAGACTGTACAGACAACAGCATTGCTAGGAACCACACAGATACTGAGGAGAGTGCTAGAAATATAAGGACTGCAACACTAAATGTTAGCAATGGCCTAACAGAGGAAGGAAAATGGAAGCGGAGACGTGAACCACAGCACTGGCGTGATAGTCGAGGGAGAGAAGAGATTTGAGCTGAAGACCCGAGGAGACTTATTGTCACTCAGCCTTCAACAATGACCAGCAGCCAACTTGTGTTAAACTGTAAACCACAGTATTGTTGTGGTCTATGAGGATGTGGAAAGGAGGGCTGGAGACTTGAGGAGACTTGCTGTCACTCAACCTCCTGCAGGACCCACCAGGCAACTGGTGTGAGATGCAAATAATAATAATAATAACAATAATAAAAATAATGATAATAATAATAATAATAATAATAGATAGATAGATAGATGGATAGATAGATAGATAGATAGATAGATAGATTATTCCTAATTATATTTGGGGAAACTGTTTTCAGGCAATTCAATATAAGTTTTATTGGTGAGTAGTAGATCATTGTGCAATGTAAATTCATGCTAAATTGTGTCCGATAGCGTTCATGCCTATATTCTTACGTTAATTAAATGTATTACACATCAACCTGCGATCAAATGATGCTACTTAGTGAAAGAGTGATAAGTCAATTGCCTCCAGAGCCACGCACTTTCGTTACTAAACCTTTTTTTCTTCATCTGGAATTTTCAAAATCTGAGAGAGGCTTTAAATTTTTTCCCCTGCAGCATAATTTTTTTTATTGTGTGCAATCACACAACTTAGAGTGAGCGCTGATTGTCACACAGACTAGTTCATGACTCGATATACTCACCATTATTCATTCAATCAGAGAGTTTGTTGGGTTTCTTTTTTGTTTTCCACCGTGAGAATGGAACACAGTGTCACTTGGTGCTAAACATGTACAGTTGAGAGATGGTAATAATAATATCTTTTCATCATGTTTTATCCGGAATTTACACGTTTAATCACCAACCTTCTCTCTTTTGTCAAAGAATCTATAGCCTAATGAAGAAGAAAGCATTTATTTTACACAAAAAATATCTGTTGTTTCTTATGGTGGGTGGTTGACAAATAACTGTCCTTGTCATATTTGTTTTCGCGAACCGCTATCTCTCAGATTAGGAACGGTTAATTTTTAGCAAATCAAAAACTGCACTGACCAACATCTTCTTCGATCGGTTAGCCAGAGGAAACAGACTGTCAGCTAAGGTCACCACCCAGTCTACTAATGAGCAAATAAAAAAACAATAATTCAAATCTCTCGTGGAAAATAGTTTTTAACTTGTCTGGCAAAACAAAAATATGACTATTTGAAGAAACGATAAGAAATTTATTGGATACAACCTAGCAGAAATATATTTTTAGAAATAGTAATTGATGCATTGTGTGCCGTTTGGCGATAATTATTAGGTTACTACGAAGGTTTTCAGTAGATTTTGATAGAATCGTTTATCGAATTAAATTAATATCATCATCATCATCATCCAATCATAGCATTTCCTTGGTTTTGTGCTACTTTTCAGCTAAATTCCGTCGTGAAATAATAAATCACGTTTATGCTATATGATTTTTTTTTCATACTAAGCGCAGCAAGATAAGCTGACCAATATAATTCGTCCGGAGCACAGTTTATTTGTGTGTGGGTTTTAATTTGTGTGTGTGTCTTTTTTTTCCTTGTGATAGGAGGTTCTACTAGCGAAAATATCGGAATCTTTTCATACCGAAAACAATATTTTCAGCGTATTTTGCACCACATTGTATCACAACATTACAATTGAAGGCTTCTGCTGTAAAAGAAATAGATATCTGTTTTCATGAACCTGATCTGTCAGATTGGGAACTGTGCGCTAGTTCAACATCTTTTTAGATCTTTTTGCCAGAGGAAACAGACTGCTAGCTAAGGTCACCATCCAGTCAACCAATGAAGAAATTAAAAAATAAAACAATAATTTAAACCTCTCGTGGAAAATAGTTTTTAACTTGTCTGGGTAAACAAAAATATGATTATTTGAAGGAATGATAAGAAATTTTTGAAAAAAAACTTCTACAAAAGTCGAAAATATTTGAAGAGATTGTAAATAAGATGCTGTTTCTTACTTGATAACAGAGTTATTCTAAGTTTATTTAATTATTCATTTACTGGTTTACCCTTGCAGTCAGAAAATGACGCCATATCCTAGTTGTCTTTCAACAGTATTGTATTTATAAGATTTCAAAAATATGTTTCTTGTTTACATGCAATATATATTCTCCCGGGCTGTTAAACTGGAACAATGGAAAAATTAGGTAAACACACAAAAATATTGGTAGTGTTCAATATGTAGAAATGGGCATATTACTTATCGTCACTGTTTCTTTGTTGTTTTGATGTTCGTTCGTTTGTTTGTTTGTTTTTTAATATTTAACTTGTTAAACGCGTGTCATATATGTAAGTACACATATGTCAGTTTCTCAGATAAAAAAAAAGATGTTTTCCTTCTCCGCCCAAATTGAACAATGAAATCCTATTCACCATTGAACAATTATATATATATATATATATATATATATATATATATATAGTTTTACGAAACAAAAAAGCATATTCTATAACGTTACGTCAGCAGACGTCGCTGATGACGTAGAAAGACATCACGTCACTGGTGACATCTACTGACATCGAAAAGTATTACGGGTAAAAAATTATTATGCAAATACACTTGGCATATTACGATGGCAAATTTGTTAATCTATCCATCATGTGAGGTGAAAGGCTCGGCTAATTGAGTTTTCTTTGATAACCAAACGTTGGTGAATCAAGACATATAAATACATACACGACTAAGTTTCTTGCATACATACATGTACACATTATACAACATCCCTGTCATCATCATCATCATCAGTCTTTTGACGTCCGTCGCTGTACATAGATCTTCCACCAGGATTCGCCACACTTCTCCATCATAGGCGTCACGGAGCCAGTACTTTCTGAATTTATCTAGCTCGCCTTTCCATCTAATATTCTGCTGGCCTCGGTTGCGCATGTGATCTCGGGGGATCCATGTCTTAAGTCGTGATGTCCATAGGTTGTCTACCACTCTTGCAACATTGCCAGCCCACTGCCATTTGAGATTTGTGATGGATTCTATGATGTCCCTGACTTTTGTCTTTTTCTGGATGTTCTAAGCTGTCTTGTGGTCTCTCCATATGAGGCCCAGCATAATTCTGTCATGTGCACGTTGCATGGTTCTCACGTTGTGGATCTGTCTCTTGGTTAGGTTCCATGTTGCAGCTCCATAAGTGACTATTGGGAGGATGCAATAGTTATACACCTTTCTTTTTAGGATTAATGGGATCTTCTAATTTTTGAAGGTTGAGCTTGCTCTGCCAAAGGCTTGCCATCCTACCGTGATTCTTCGCTTGATTTCCTCCTTCTTTTGAGGGTGTCATGGAGATTCGTTGTCCTAGGTAGATGTACTGATCTACTTTCTCCAGTTCTGCGTCTTCGATTTTGATCTTGGCGTTTTTATCTCCGATATGGTTGTTGCACATCCAGGTATACGAGATCTATCCGAACAGTCATATTGAATATCTTGAAAACCAGTTCTCCATCCCTGATTTACTTAGAAACCAATCAGTGGACACCTTCTTCATATGCATGAACAAAGACTTTCTAGTGGGGTTACTCAGTCGTCAGTGAGACGCCATCAGTGAGCTGGAGTAATGAGTGACTTTCATGTTGACAATGGTAGATCATGTTTATCCATCATATCTCGTGAAAAGTTTTTGAACAAATATATCGCATCACCAATATTTCTCAGTCCGTCTACCGTCCGGATTTATCACCCTTTGACGTCTAGGTTTGCCGAGAGTAATCCCAAACCATGGATGGAATTAAACTGAGAGGGACAATGCAGATGACGATGATTCCAAAATATGATTTTGCAGATTATTTTGAAAAGTTGAAAAGAGTTTGAGATTCTCGGGGGATGCTTCAAAGCTAACTAAGGCACCATCGGCAATTTAAGTAGGTAGGCTATCTATTTGTTGATATTAACTACCTTGGAACTTTCAGGACAGACCTTGTACCGTGAGTGCAAAAAATATCCCATACACTTCTAAAAAGCTTTTTAATGTACTTATACGGAATTTGACAGAATTTGACTCGAAGAGGTTTGCTTTTTTTAAAGAATTCTTCATATTTATTCCTTTTCTTTCACACTAAAACTACAACTATTCAAGTTTTTCCTTTTCTTGACACCCATAGTAGTTAAGAAAGGGCAGTAAGTAATAGGTCGAGACTTTGTTTAAATCAACATTTACGTAAAATAATCACTATAATCAGAGCAAATTCATTCTTTTATCAAATTTCAAGCGCAAATGTAGTAATATTTTTTTTGATAATCAGTGAAGTTATCGTTGATATAACTAATTCTCATAATAAATTTTCTAAATGACGATTTATTTTCGAAATTATTTCAATCATAGACTTCAATTTTTCCATCAAACGTGTGAACTCCTGGGAAATGGATGAATCAGTTTCATTTTTCCACATTATTCTTTTTTCTTTAAAACAGGTTAGTTTTATCAAAAAAAATTGTTTTTTCAAAAATGGTCAAACTCATGATTTAATTACACTAAAGCATTTTTCTTCTTCCCTAATACCAACTTGGAACTATTTTCTTGAATCCAAAAATAAACTCCAAAGAATATATCGGGTATATGGGCGTTCATTTACTTCAAATATCTCTTCCTTGGAAGTTTTTTTCAAAACGTATGGGTTACTTTATGGCACTCACTGTATACACAAACATAGATAAGAGTACGGGTAAATATGCATACACAATAATAAAGTATATCAATTCAAAGACATTGAGCAAAGTATAATCATTATAGTGTATATAAGAGAGAGAGAGTGAGAGAAATATACGGAGAGATAAACGAGTTTAGCTATGGGCAAGAATCACATGGTTGGCAAGCTTTCGGTAGATGTAGCCCAACTTCCCAGAACACACAAACCGCACTAGTCCTGAAAAAAAAATATACAACCATCGCGGCCGACTGATTTTAACCCATGGAACTTAAACACGGAATCTAATCAAAAGATTGATCATCAAACAGAGAACTCTGCAACAGTCACATGAAAGAATCATGCTCAACTTCATATGGAGTGATCACCAGCGAGAGATAACAGTATGTATCAGCGGAAGGACAGGATACTGAGATATCATAGAAACAGTTTTTAAAAAATTCCAAATGACAGATAACTCGTAGAAATCACAACTCAGGGCGTGGATCCCCAAAGATCATATGCGAAATTGTAGGCGATAGACAGTAAGATAGCGTGGCGAGCCAGATAAATTCAGAAAGTACTGGCTCCGTGATGCCGATGATAAAGGAGTCTGGCGAATATTGGGGAAGGTCTTTGTCTAACAACGGACACTAATTGGCTGATGATGATAATGATGATGATGTTGATGATGAATGTACTGTCTGTCTTAAAATGATAAAAACGATGACCAGATTTGGATTGGTTATGCGAGTGCTGCAAATCAATGTTGAGAAACTTTTAACACACCTTAAATCAGACACTGACCACCGATGCTATTGAAATAAGGGGAAAAATCTATGAGATTACTAGACGAAAATAAATGACAATTATTCAGAGGGTAACAATTATCATATTTTTAGAAATATTTTCAAATAGCTTATCAATAGCTCCAAATTATTCCATCGATTGATCGATGTATCTATCTGCGTGTGTGTGAATTTGTGCGTACATATATCCAGAGAGGTAGAGATAGAGAGATCGACTCAATTGTGCAAAAAAGATCTACAATCGATATGTATACACACCAACGCTCTATAACAGCAAGTATATATATATATATATATATATATATATATATATATATATATATATATATATATATATATATATATAGTGTCATCCACAGACAGCTGTTTCAATATATTACGTCTCTTCAGTATGGCTATAGACATTTTCCCATCCAGTACCGCGAGACAGAATTGAAACCCTCACATCGGATTCGGAGGCTAATATCCTAAGGAACTGAGAGGTCAGTAAGTCTGAATTTAAGCAATATATTCATTTACTCCTCATCCATCAGAGTGCTCTATTCCTATGGAAGAGCATTGCATAAGCTTACAATGAATGTTACCTCACTTAAAGAGTGCTCAACCCTGAATAGGGGAGCATTTATATATATATATATATATATATATATATATATATATATATATATATGGGAGAGAAAGAGGGAAATAGGGGTTAGAGAGTAGAAAATTAGATAAAACTAAACAAGCAAGTGAGTGTTTGGGTTGGACTTGATGTTCTGTCAACCAAAGGCCTAAAGGAGTCATAATACATCCAGCAAACACTCACACCGTTTGACCTTGTTCCATGGCAGAGTTCATGTCAGTGCAGCAAGAAGTGTCCATATGAGAAAACATACTGTTGACTACTCGATCCCAAAATATTTAGGTCACTTTCGACTGCTTTTGAAGTGCTATAACTCCGCTTTTGGGGCGGGGGGCTTCTTTGGGGAGGCATTAGCTTACAGCGAAAGAAATGTCACATGTCTTGACTCAGCTGGTGAAAACCGTTTCTGTGATTCCTGATGTACAAAATATTGGAGTTCAAGCAAGACAGTTTACAACAGGGCAAGAGCATTTGGAAAATATGTATTGACCTAACAGCGACATTCTGCTAGAAATCAGTGAACTTTTCCTTCACTGCAGTAGCTGAGATGGTTGAGGGTGTTCATCATCTCACGTTTTAGATTCTTGTTTGTACTAACAGAGGTTCCCCCTACTCTGTATTGTGTTTTGCTAGGGAGGGCTACATTTGATCAGCTTTCATCAGGTCGTAAATTCTTCTACCTGCACTCCATTATTTTGCGCCACAAGTATCACTGAATTTGCTCCCTCAAACTGAGATTTCCTTCCAGCCGTAAATTTCTGCCATCCAACAGTGGGATTTAGAATTGATGGTGCTCCGAAATAGTTCTCAAAAACAGCTAATAATGGCTGAAAACCTGGGCTCGAGTAGTCATATCTTTTGGAGAAGTTACAAAACTAGTTACTTAAATGGCCTTTAGACAGAAGTCCTATGTATCCTCTGATTTACTGATGACATCGTACTTTTTGTTGAGAACCTTTATGCCCCAAAATGCTTGACAATCTAAATAAGAAAAGCAAGAAAGTTGGCCTCCATAGGAACATCAGTAAGACAAATGTCTTTTACAACAAATGTGTAGAGAATAAAAAGGCAACGATCAGAACATGAAATACAGAGCTGAAGAAAGTAGACAACTACATCTTGGTCAATAAATCTCCATGAAATCCTCAAGAGAAGAAATCAAGCGAAGAATAATTCTAGGTTGACAAGCTTCCGGTAGAACCAGCTCACTCTTCAAGAACAAGGAGATCTCAATAATCACAAAAAATAACATCCAATAAGCACCCATGGAGCTGAAACATGGAACCTAACCAGAAAAATTGAAACTGAGAACCATGAAACGTATACAGGAAATGATTATGTTCAATACCACATGGAAAGATCACAGGAAAACACAGTATATTAGAGAAAAAGGCAAGCAGAGACTTCAGTCAGGAACAATTAGTAAACTCAAATCACAACCGCTGGACATCATGACTTACTATGGGAATCCCCAGAGATCACATGCGAAACTGTGACCGGCAAGAAATGAGATGGCGTGACGAACTAGACAAGTTTAGAAAGTATACTTGGTTTAATCTATTCAACGATTTAAGTAATTTTAATTGATTAAAACATTCAAAAACACAAAACATGTATGCTTGTTATGCCGTTTGCAATAAAATTTGCTTCTTGTATGAAGTTTCAACTCACAAAACCAAGCCATATATTAGTTTGTCCAATTACTTATGGTAAGTAAAGTATATATACATATATACGTAAATATGTGTGATATATATATATATATATATATATATATATATATATATATATATATATATATATATATATATATACTGGTTTGCACATATCAACCTATTTTCTGATATTAATAGGCCATATATATGGCACAGATTGATAATTGTTTTCCAAGTTTCTCTTCGCTCTCAACATAACCCCAGCCCGTAGAAACCCAATCAACAAAAGCACGCAATCTATTACACGTATCTTTCCCAATCTCCGCCGAACACAACCAATAAGCATCTTGGCAGTTCTAGCCCCAAACCCAGCATTGAAAATTGCGGGTCACTACAAATTATGGACTGTTCTGCTTATACCTTTTCCGGTCTGATATTGATGTAATGGCGGAACCGGGTCTAAGATCGGGTGGGGTTTGGAATGCGCCAATCCGAACCTTCCGTGTTGCCTATTTTATAGGAGTTTCCCGATAACTGCAGTCTGTTTCTGATGCGCGTGGCGTAATAGAGTTGTGGGGGATTTTATATTGCAAGCCATTACCTCAAAAACAGCTGCGTGTTTATGATTATTCTTTATTGTCATCTTCCAGTCCGAATGAACAAATTGGCTCCCAGAAGCGTTCGAGAAATGTTGGTCTTTTGCATCTATGGGAATTCGATCTAACGGGACGAAAGTTTTTTCCTTTTTTTTTTTTTCATCTTCCTAATCATCTTCACCATCATCATCATCACCATCAAATTTTTCTCCTCCTCATCCTCTTCTTCTTCTTCTCTTTCTCCATTCTATTTCTCAGTTCTTACATATCAATTTCTTTTTTTCTTTATTCCTCTCTTTCTTTCTTCCTTTCTCTCTTTTCTTCTTGTGCACATATCCCCTGCTCCATAAAAACTACTACAGACAGAAATATACACAGTGAGTGCCAAAAGTATCCAATACAACTTACCAAATTTCCTATAATTCATCTCCCTCAACTTACTCTCCTCAGAACAGAAAAATAAACGAAATAATTTGATGGCATTGTTTCGGACCTAGGAGGGAAATTATGACAATAATGGAAGGCTGTTCCACACACCATAAAGTCTGGTACGCTCCTTACATGCCCTATTGAAACGAGCACTGCTTGAGTTGATAGCAACATACGAACTGGAATTGTGTTTGGAGAATACACTGGAGGTTACTGTTTTTATTGAGAATAAAGTTGCCATTTTCATGAGTTATTCATTCTTGTGGCTATAGCTGTTAAAAATAGCTTCCCAAAAAGCAGTAATTAGTTGAGCCTTTTTTTCTCCCAGAAAATTTATTTCAGATGTCATTTCTCATGATTAACAACCATTGTACAAAGAGTCGAAATACGCACCGGGAGCTTCGACTCATCTAGTCAATGTATCGAGAATATTATCAGTATCAGCAAAAACAGTCCACTGAGGAAGGGATGCATCGCTCAGTTCCTTCCATGTCCACTGCGATTGTGCTAACCTCTACCTTGCCTAACCAGCAAACCTTTCTATCTTATCACTCAGTTTCATTTGTGTGTAAACTATCTCATGGGCACCGATTGACCACCATTTTCACCGCTTATCCTTCCTCGTTGCCTTGTTTCCTGCCCATATCCATTTTTTCGCTTAATCACTTCCATGATATATTTTGATCTGCCCTTCGAGTGTGCATGCGTGTGTAGAGTGTATTAGTATGCGGTCCTGCTCTCTCTCTCTCTCTCTCTCTCTCTCTCTCTCTCTATATATATATATATATATATATATATATATATATATATATATATAAGACATAAGCTATATACATGCATGACATTAAGTATATAATGAACATAATTGAAAGGGGGGTGTTTGATCAAAACTGCCTGAGTTTCATTCTAATATAACTTTTTTTTTTGATGGGGCGGTTTAATCCCCATTACGCTCACATGGTAAACAACTTATTATCCCAACAAGAAAAAAAATTACACATTGTACCATAATAACAATGTATAGTGAAGCAAGAAAAGAACAGTGAAGAAAATTACATAAAAAAATATTGACATATATAGGAATATGAGTGACTGAAGTGAAAGTTTTTTTAATGTTTAGCGTTTAAAACTGGAACGCTTACTAGAATATATACATATATATAGAGAGATAGATAGATAGATAGATAGGTGGGTAGATAGATAGATAGATAGATAGATAGATAGATAGATAGATAGATAGACGAACAGATCCATGAGTATATACAAAGTGATTGAATGGAAATCAATTCAGCATTTAGAAAAGAAACCGAGCTTTCAAAGTATTTTTCATTTCATCAGCTTTGCTTCACTGGTGATAATGAATATCAAATAGACATCCAGGTTACGGTTGCTGACGTTGTTTTTTCGTCAGACATCATATTTGGAGACGTAAGGAAATTCTATCCTCCACTGACAATAAAAAAAAACAACTAATAATTCGTTCGAGATTGTGTGAGATTCCAACAACAGTTTTCATTTGATTATGATTTTTAAACTTTCGATTTTCTTTCTCTATCTTTCGTTTTTCTCTGACTGAAAAATGATATCTTTGTACACACTTTGATGTTCTGTGCTATTTCAGAGAGGTTTCTTTTCTGTTAAACAATTGGACTAATTGGCGTTTTCTTTTTTTGAGTATGTGCTACTTGCGCGTTTTAAACTTCTTATTTATATTTTATCAAATCATTGATTTAATTTATTTTTTTTTACATACTCACAAAATAAATGACTTTCCGCATCTTCGAAAATATGATATACGGTCAGTCTGTGAACAGGGTGAACAGAATTGTACCAATTTGACCTCTTAAACAGAACGGTTAAATAAGAACTTCTCAAAAGATTTTGATCAAGCGTTTCGAGCAGTGTCTTTGGTCATAATTGAAATTTATGTTCATAGATGATAATTGTTTGGTCTATGTTTTAATTCAGTTTTAAATTCTTCAATGCTCATTCACTTACCTTTCTCTTCCTCAACTTTTGTCTTCAGTTACACAAACGAATAACATGTCTGATCCGAAAATTCCCAACGAAATATATTTCACAATCTTAGAGAAATCTCAAGGTGTTCACTTACCACTTCATAGCTCTATCAATTAGTCTGCGCTATTATACTGCTGACAAGTCTTAGAAAAAAATTCAGAATCCAGGCTTTAGACTGCAACTTGATCTTACGAACATCGGTCAGCCTTTGAACATTTGTCTTTCTTGCTCAACATAAGAAAAAGTCATTCTTTGAATCTAAAATATTGATAAACATAAAGTGGTGTTTTGGTCTGGAAATAAATTTGTATGAGATTCCCTTATTTTTAGAGAGAAACACTTCTCAAATACTTCTAAAATTCACCATTTGAACAACCCACTCACAATTTGTATGCTTTTAAAATTCCCAAATTAACAATGCACCCACTATATGCAGATAAAAATTACCATTTGAAGAATTTACACTCTATCTGTACGCTTTTAGAATTCGCGATTTAACAACTTGCTCACTACTTGTATATCGACTTTGCCAGTTCCACATCTCGTTCACTATCTATATGCTTCTAAAATAAACCATTTGATCAATTCATTCACTGTGTATGTGCTTCCAAGTTTCACCATTTGGATGACTCACTCTCTATATATATGCTTCTGAAATTTGCCATTCAAACAATTCGCTCACTAAATATGCTTCTAAAATTTACAATTTGATAAAAAAGGATAACATGTATGTAGCCACATGCCATGTGACCCGGAATTTGTTTAATTTAAAACATTTTCCTCTATTCACGCTTTCACCTCTGAAAGCATCTTTGTATTCCGTCCACTTTTTATTTAGTTCAGTATCATTGATAACAGTGAGCAATTGGCTCGTTTGAATAATGCATTATAATAGGAAAGACATTATTATGGACAAAGGAGTTGATCGTCAATCAAACTGCAAGGAAAGTTCGTCGCACAGCATGAAGCAGGGGTGGGAACTTCTTCAATACCTGAATAATTCCGATTTGTCACCTTCAGACTATCAGTTGTTTTGCTCCGTATAAAACCTTTTTGTTCTGCGATTCATACAAGTTGAAGATTTCAGGATAATTCGAAAAAGATTCCTCGAATTTTTAAAAAAGAAATCTTTGTTTTTATGATGGACTACAAAATTTGCCTTGAAAGTTATGCAATGTCAGATAAAACCAGGGAAAATATTTTGATTCCTGGACGATAATATGAATTTATATGACTGAAAGATTTTGTCAAAAATGATAAAATGATCTGCATCAACTGACTAAACATGTATGTTGCCTGTGCGTTGTGTACAGGTGTGTTTACAAGTGCGTGTGTGTGTGTGTAAGAGAGAGATAGAAAGTATGAAATATTTTCTGCCGTTTGGCGTTGTTTTTTGTCTTATCAAACTTTTTGAGGAAAAAAAAACATTAAAATTTTCAAGACAAAAAATAGGCAAAATGTAAATTATCTCGGCGCATATCGGTGAAGCAAGAGGAAACAAAGGTTTTTAAAAAAAGAGAAACGAAAAAAAAACGTGGGAGGAAAACTGACTAACTCTAAAATCATTGGACCAAATTTTTACTCCGAAGATCAGAAATACGCACAGGATCAATATTTACACGTACGACTAAAATCATACCAGATCAGATGATATCGATTGGATCAAAAATAGACCCAAAATGTCGGTTCCAAAGAAGACCTATAAAGACCTGGAGTTCTTTATCCGCTATTCAAATGATATCGTTTTTTAGTAGTTCGTTTTGTTATTTTTGTTTTTTTGCTTCTTTATTTATGCTCTTAATCTACTTAAAAAATGTACAGTGTAATTATCGGTTTCTCCGTCCATGAGTATTGACTCTTTAACTTAAAGGTAACAATTCTGCTGATATAAATATCTAATATCAGCCATTCGGAACAATGGGCTATTGATACGAGTCAGTTGCTTCTTTTCTAAAAAAAGGAAAATGATCTCGGAGAAATTCAAGCATATCAGTGAATGTTTTCACGGGGATTAACTTTTATAAATTAGATTTACTCTTCCTTTTGTTTCCCTCTCTTACTCTCCCAAAGTTTCTCTTGCCTCGTCATAGACACTGCCTTTGGGCTGTGCGTATTCATTGGTGACATTATTGATGTACGAGACCAGTCTGAAGTTCGTGTTTTGAACAATGATTTTTAAGACAGGCTTCCTCACATGAAATATTTGCAAAACATAATCTACTAGTTTCGCTCGTGTGTCGTAATAAGGTTTGTAAGTATTTGCGTGTATGAATTGAGTGTATACACATGCACGAATCAAAATACCCATACACTGACATATATACATATATATATACATATATATATATATATATATATATATATATATATATATATATAGAGAGAGAGAGAGAGAGAGAGAGAGAGAGATGATGGAGAGATTTGTACTGTAAAAAGTAGTATCAGAGCCGGAATGTGTAATGTAATGGAGTAGTTTATTTACATAAAGTTAATCCGAACATGTTTCGAAACAAAAAGATTCTTCTTCAGTGGGAAGGTCTAACAGCTTCAGCGCTGATAGAGCTGACGATGATCACTTAAAATTTAGTGAAATGACACATTCAGTTTCAAGTTCACTCTGCTGCTGTGGGTCAGCGAACTGAATTGATGGTGATGGCTGTCTTGAGAAATGGTTTGTGGCTTATGTGAGTAGGAGTCACCCTCGGGTCAGGTCTCCAAGAGACTGGTTGCTATGGGGACATTTTTGATGGGGAGAGAAAAATGTGTATTAGAATAAGGGGATTCAAACCGGAAAGGATTGATGATAAGGAGTCATAGTTCCAGGAATTTGGAAAATGTAGTGAATAGTTTCATTATTAGAAAATGTGCCAGTGATTAAAGGTTTTTACCTTATTGTAGACACCGTCAGTTTGGCTTAGTTTTAATCTTCCAATCTCTTCTAAATCAAAAAGAAAAAAATTGTTTGCTTTTGTATTTATTTGTTTATTCATTTCATTCATTTAATGTGATTACAATCAGAATAAAAGAATGAGCATGAGGTTGATTGGGGTGTTTTGGGGGTTGTTATCAAAGAGATTGTTTGGTTTTTGGTGTGTCTGGTGAACCTCTGCTTATGGATGTGTGTTGGTAAGGGCTTGTGAGCAGTTTGGGCATTCTGTACAGATTATGATCATTTTGAGGGTTGGAGTTCGGTGTCAGGTTGTTCAATTTGATATACTGTCCAATAGTGGAAAGAGTTTGCAGAAGTGATATCCACATATTGTTATGACTCTCGAAGATTTTTGAGTCCATGTGAGGTTTAATATTCTCCATCCTTTTGATTATATATATATATATATATATATATATATAGAGAGAGAGAGAGAGAGAGAGAGAGAGAGAGAGAGAGAGAAAGAGAGATAGATGGATGGATATATATATATATGTACGTATATGAAGGGTCATTGAATGGGGAATTATTATCCGTCAAAATATGATAATTATGGAGAAATTTTTGGAGGAAACGAGCAACTTGGATTGTGCAAATTAATCTTCAAAAATGAGTGCTGTGTGGGAAAGCAGGTTCGACGTCCGAATGACGCTCATTCCTTTATTCATTCACACGATCGAACGCCACTCGTTTCGCCACTGTGTAAAATCGGTGCCGAGCGAATACGTTCCTTCAAAGATGCCTTTATAATAATCATATATATATATATATATATATATATATATATCGTTTTTTTTTTTTCATGGTAAATTTCTATAGATTTGGAGAGCGCTCCTGATCAGGAAAGAGCACATGTAAATATGCTTACATAGAAAATTCAGTTCTTCGCGGTGACTCTGAGATTTATACCAGTGGTTCAATTTCATGTAACACAGGGTCATCAGGAAGAATTTAATCTTCTATTTACACTTATTTTTACATTATATATATATATATATATATATATATATATATATATATATATATATATATATATATATATATATATATTTATATATATATATATATATATATATATATATATATACATATATATATATATATATATATATATATATATATATATATATATATATATATATATAAAGGGGGGTTTCTATGATAACTATATTCCTGATAGAAATTTAACGCTTGCTGAATTTGGACAGGTTTTTATCCCTCCTCAGGGAATTCCACAATACATTTTAGAACAACCCAATCTTTCTTAGAGATAACATTTCCTTTTATTAAAATTGAAAATGTTCATTGAATTAGATTAATAGTAAAACTTTCAAAAGCAGAGAAAAAGATCTGTTTAACATCATCACATCTTTTAAGATTTGCAGATTCTTTCAATGAGGAATAAAACAATTACTTTCAACTGTACCTTTGCCAATAATTATTATTATTGTTATTGTTATTGTTTCACTTCTTTTTCTCCTTCTTCTTCTTCTCCTTCTTCTTCTTCTTCTTCTTCTTCATCATCTTATCATTATCATTATCATAATCATTATAATCATTATTACTATTATAATTGTTGTTGTTGTTGTTGTTGTTTTTGTTGTTGTTAATGTATCGACAAATACAGATATTATTACATTTGGAAACAGTTGTACACCCCATGTGAAAATGCGACATCACTTTTCTATGATATCTTGAAGAAAAAGCATTGGTTTGTTTAGAATTGATATTGTTTTCCAAGAAAAGTATCCGGTTTTAAAGTAAGTACCGCCTGGGATTAATAGGTCGGTGTTAGTCCTTCTGATTAGATGCTTAGTCCAGTAGTTATGCAATGAGCTACCAAATTATACCAAGATTTTATCATTGGTGTCTCACAATTGTGCAAGTCAGCCATTCTGATAATATATATATATATATATATATATATATATATATATATATATATATATATATATATATATATATTTATATATATATACACACACACACATAAACGCATACATAATACACATTTGGATTTATATCTGTACGTAGAATCAAAATATTTTCTGTTGTACCAGTAGAGACCGAAATCATGACACCAGTTTAACAAAGTGGGTATATATATATATATGTGTGTGTGTGTGTGTGTGTGTTCGTGTGTGTGTGTGCATATATATATATATATATATATATATATATATATGTGTACATGTATGCATTTATATGCATATGTGTGTGTGTGCGTGTTTGTGTTTATTTACACACACACATATACATATATATATACATATCTATAGAGAGAGAGAGATGGGGGATGGGGGACAGAGAGATAGAAATGTATATAAAAGCCCATCAGTATAGAAACTGCCTAAGATCTACCTAAAAAATCCCCGAACTACATTCAAAGAACTTAAACGCACACAGTAAAATATAGTAAAAAAAGAACTCTTTTATAACTTGTACAGACTTGCCTGCTTAAAATAAAAAGTTAGAATTACAGTTTATTTTTTAATTCCGTTTTATGCTTCATTTATTTCGTCGTTGCATTATTTTTTTCTGCAGATGTCATTTGAAAAAGATATAATCGTCAGATAGAACAAGTAAAAATTAGTTATATATATACATATATAAATATAGGCATGTGGATGTGTGCGGTTGTATGTCCTCGTTGTCATCTATGGATGTGTTTTAGTAGATATGTTATTAAATACATTGTTATGTATCAAAAACATACGTATATTTCTTTCCTATGTGTCTGACAAGCACATACGTACGCATGTACGCACACCCAAATATGCATCTATGTATTCATCACGTGCACTAAATCGACTTTTGCTTTCCAAGCTGGTGACCATTGCCCCAAGTGAGACAAGACTTCTATCTCCATGTGTTGCAAACCTTTTGTGATTTCTACACTAGTAAACTAACCTAACCTAGTAAATTATGACCCTGGCCCAAGATCAGACGATGAGGACCGCCAATATATTTCCAACAATCAAACCGAATTGCTTATATTGGTTTTGACAAATTTTTACCTTCATCCTAACTTTGTCTTGGACCGTAATTCTACAGCAACGACCCAAAAGTGTAATCAGAAATAAATGAACCCAAGGTGAGAATCGGACTCACACCTTCTTTATTTCCGAATACCGTAGAATTATAGTTCGAATCAAAGATAGTATGACGGTAAAAACCAGTCAAAATTATTAATAATGTTACAATACTTCATGGAATAAGTTGGAAAATTAAAAAATATCGTTGAATTTAATTGATGTTTACAGGATAGAAAAGTTATACCTGATTGTATCAATAGGTGAGCTCCATATTTGTATGTGTGTGTGTGTGTGTGTATGTGAGTGTATGAGTGTGTGTTCGTATATTCGTATATAACATAGCTGAATGGATGCCCTCATCAAAAATTGATTTGAGTTTATTTTGGCTTGATTTCTTTTTCCGATTTTCTGTCAAAACTGAAAGACAGTTCGCTTTTTTGATTCGTTCAGTCTTTGTATTAAATTGAAAAAAAATGTGAAAAAACGAACAAATGCCAATGATTTTTAATTCCAAATATAGCAGAGACAAAACAGAAGAAAGAAAAAAGACATATTCCTACATTTTAATCCGATTTCCTGAAGAAAAAAAAAAGAAACGTACCATGATAGGCTGTATACCATACCAAATATTTCCAATACTCTGTAGATATATGAGATTGCTGTAATTAAGCGTGCGTATCTTTGATGTTTATGATT
Source organism: Thysanoteuthis rhombus (assembly GCA_963457665.1). Classification (NCBI taxonomy): domain Eukaryota; kingdom Metazoa; phylum Mollusca; class Cephalopoda; order Oegopsida; family Thysanoteuthidae; genus Thysanoteuthis; species Thysanoteuthis major. The sequence goes on along the minus strand of OY735211.1, from coordinate 27,284,728 downwards.
AGACACACATAGAAGAGGAGCGATGGCCTGTTATTGTAAACATACGTGTGCGCATGTGTATGCGTATGCGCGTGTCTCTGGGTGAGGTGAGGATATTGCAGAGTTTGAAAGTACGCAAATTTACTGTCTGTTTGGGAGGTAAGGAGATTGTTTGGAGACGAGCTTCCAGGATGGGGTGCCGCCTATATTGAAGAATCACTATTCAAAAACCTGCTTCAGTGAGATTTATGGACCATATAAGTCGGTGGTGAACAGGCAAGTAACTTTGCTTCAAAGCGTGCTTCGAAAATAGAGAGACAAATACAAATAGACAAGGAAAATACTTACGTATATACGAACAACGATGTGAATGGACAGATATGATCACTGAGAAAGATAGATAGATGGATAGATAAAACTGATTGAGTGTGTTAAATAGCTTCGAAAATATCAACAACAGGTAGACAGAGGTATATATATACATATATATATATATATATATATATATATATATATATATATATATATATATATATATATATATAACCTGTCTCATAACATCTGTCGTTTAACATAAACCTTCCCCAGGATTCGCCACCCTTCTCTATCATGGGCGTCGTGGAGCCAGTACTTTCTGAATTTATCTACTTTGTCTGTCCATCTTGAATTCTGCCAGCCTCACTTGCGCATGTGATCTCTGGGGATCCATGTCATGAGTAGTGATGTCCATTGCTTGTCCACCATTTTTGTGACATAACCAGTCCGTTGCCATTTGAGTTTTTAAATGGATTCTATGATGTCCCGGACTCATGTTTCTTTCTCACAGACATATTGTGTTGTCTTGTGATCTCCTCTTGCGAGGTTGAGCATAGTTTTTTCATGTGCACGTTGCATGGTAATCAATTTGCAGGTCTGTCTCTTGGTTAGGTTCCATGTTTCAGTTCCATAAGTGACTATTGGGAGAATGCATTGGTTGTTTACCCTTCTTTCCGGGGTTAATGGTACTTTCTTGTTTTTGAGAGTTGAGCTCGTAATCATCATCATCAGTCTTTTAACGTCCGTCATTGGACAAAAACCTTCCCCAAGACTCGTCACACTTTTCTATCGTGAGCGTTGTGGAGGTAGTATTTTCTTAATTAATCAAATTCATCTTTCCATCTTGTATTATATTGGCCTCAGTTTTGCATGTGATCTCTGGGGATCCATGTTGTGAGTCGCGGTGTCTATCAGTTGTCTGTCATTCTTGCAAAATGGCCTGCCCATTTCAATTTGAGTTTTCTAATATATTCAATGATCTTCTAGACTCATTTTTTTCTCCTTGATGTATTGTGTTTCCTTGTGATCTCTCCATGTGAGGATGAGCATAGTTTTTTCATGAGCACGTTGCATGGTTATTATATCAAAAATCATTTCCCTATTTATCTGTCCCGCAGAATGTGTTGCTACCGAATGAGTCTCCAGTTGGTTCTGGTATGGTTTAGTTCAGTAAGGGCAGGGTTTTGAAGCCTCCACATGTTATAAACGGTAATGATTTCCCGTTAGCCCTGCCGTAGAATGCATCATCAAGATGTCGTTACGGTGGGGCCATTAGGGCGTTGATACGGAATAGTGGTTCCATGCATTCTATAATCAAGACATGGTTGTGATTGATTTTTCCAAGTCACTGAATGCTTGCAAGCCATCTCTCCTGGAAACTAGTGACCTAATGGACAGTTTTAAACCGGTATTCATTCGAAACCTTCGCACACATCCAATATATATATATATGTGTGTGTGTGTGTGTGTGTGTGTGTGTGTGTGCGTTTGAGAGTTGAAAGTTTGCAAATTTACTGTCTAAGGGTAAGGAGATTGTTCAGAGACAAGTTTCTCGGATGAAGTACTGCCTGCATCGAAAATTCTGTATCTCAAGTTTTGATTTAATGAAAAACATGGACCACTTATGTCGGTGGTGAAAGGAAAACTAACTTAGCCACTAAGCATTCCCCATGAATAGAGAGATAAATGAACTCAGTGAGAGAGAAGATATACACATATACATGAACAATGGTTCAAATAGATAGATATGGACAATTTGAGATTGATAGATAGATAAATACATAGATAAATAAAACATTGGAGTAGGTGTGACAAATAGCTCAGAAGATATTGATAAAATGTTGGCGGATGTGAAGTGATAGATATTATCTATAGCTGTCAGTTGACTTACCAGTTACGTGTATATATCTCTACCCTATTGTAAATTGTTTCCCTATTTATCCGTCTCACTGGATCTGTATCAAGCTAATGAATCGTCAATTGGTTCTAGGTTGGTTTAACTCAGTGGGTGTAGCGTTTTTGAAGCCAGCTTAGATCATGATCGGTAATGATTTCCGGTTGGTCCTGCCGTTGAAGCGTCATCAACCAATGACAACAAGATGTCGCTACGATGGGGCTCTTAGGGCGCTGATGCGAAATTGTGATGTCATGCACTCCCTGATCAAAACATGGTCGCGATCAATTAACATTTTCCAAGTCAGTGAACGCTTGCAAATTTTCCCAGCCATCTTTTCTGAAAACCAGTGGCTCAATCATCATTATCATCTGCTTAGGTTTGCTGTTTCCTCACCATCTCGGCGTGTTCAACACCTCGCCTTTCCCTGCCGATTGCTCTTCTTTCCAGTGGAGCAAGGGGTAATTCGATGTCCCCTTTTATCTAGGTGACCAATCATTTCATTTGTCTCCCTCTGTCTTTGGAGCTTCCGGGAAATCACCATTATATGACTGTTAAACGGTGTTAGCTAGAAGTCTAGTAATATGGACGAACCATCTGAGCCTTCTTGTTTTGATCAGGTCTATAATGGTAGCCATGATACCTGCTATCTTGATGATGTCTATGATCCTGACTCTGTTTGCAATTGTCAGACCCATGGTATTCCTGTTGTATCTCATTCCAAAAACTTTCATTTCCGTGGAGTTCTCTACTCCCAGTGTCCAGGTTTCTCGGGCATATAGTGCTGAGATAAGTAGCGATGAGCAACGGACAGATCTTCGACTGTTTTGATACAGCCCACGTGTTCTGGGTGGCTTTTTTTCGCATTCTTCTAAAAGCTGATGCAGCTAGTCCTATCCTTCTCGTGATATCAACTGAGGTTTCGGGAACTTGACTGCCTGAGAAAATGAAATCATCAACTGCTTCAACTTTATTGCCATCGATCAAGATTCCATTACTGGAACCTGATATGATCATACACTAACTGACATTCATCTTCGTAGACCGTTTTTTTTTTTTGTTTTTTTTTTTTTCATGTTCCTCTTCCAGTTCCCCCAGGGGTTTGGATTGCAAAAAATTGCAGAGTTATGTCGTGTCGTCTGCCAATTGGATATCAACTGAGAATATATTCTGCATTTCTAGAGTTGATTCCAGACTTTTCAGTTTTTCCAAGAGAATTCGAGAAAAACGCTCTTGGTGGACACCTTGGTTTACTTCAAACCCCTCTATGTTTTGTTCATTGATAACAACTGCACATTGAGTGGGTCTTTTTGTACAAAGCCTCTATTATGTTAAAAGGTTGGGGTTAATACCGATTGCTCCCGTTTTTCTCCATAAAGCCCTTATCCATGCAAAAGCCGTCTTGAAATCTGTAAGGTTGAAGGGGATTTGGACTTTATGTTTCATCCCTTTTTGAACAATTTGCCTAACATTGAATACTGCATACACTGTTCCTTGACTATGTCTGCATCCGAACAGAGTTTTTTATCTCATGTGATTCAATTCTATCTTTCATTGTTTTTAGAATAATCTTGGAATTGATAGTAGTAATGTGATTCTATAGTTTGTATGGTCTTGCCACTCTCCTTCTCGATGAAAAATCCTTTTGCATTTAATCTTTTTTCAAAGTGCATTGAACAATTTCTTCAACATTTGTAGCATTGCTCGACTGCCTACTCCTGAGACCATCTGCCGCGATTATCGCTATTCCTGGTGCTTTGGGGTATTTCAAGCATTTTACTGCTTTTTCATTTTTTTCTGTGCTGATTGGTGGTTAAAAGTCCACATTCTGAGAATGATCTTGGATTTCATCCATTGTTGCATCATCGTGTAGTAATGCTGTGTTGAGTTTTGGTTGAATTATACCATCAAGAATTTTTGGATTCCTTCTGTGATTGTTTTCGATTTAACTTTCATGTCTTTTACACAATTCATGTGCCTTCTAATTCCTTAACTACTTTGAACAGGTTGTGGATATTATTCTATTTCAATACTTGCCCGGTTGTTCAAATTTGAAGTCCATTTGTTTTCTTTTGAGTGCTTGTATGGGCTTGTCCCGTAGCAAGAATGGCAGATAATCGTTGGACATCACGACTTACAACATGGATCCCCAGATATCACATGCAGAACTGAGGCCAGCAGAATATGAGATAGCAAGACGAACTGGACGGGTTCAGAAAGTATTGGTTCCGCGACAACAACGATAGAGATGTCTGATGAATCCTTGGGGGTCTTCGTCCAACGACAGACTATAAAAAAAACTGATGATGATGATGATATTTGCAGCAGCAGTAGCTACTTAATCTAACTGTCCATGCATGCCGTCAGCGAACTAAGCTATCCTCTGCCACGTCTTGCAGACAAACCTTTCTATCTCATCCCATCATCGTCAATCTGGTCTTCTACTATGATAGCTATACGTTGGGTACCATCCGATCAACCTTTTGCAGCATGTGTTATCCTCAATCCCTGGTATGTGTCATGCTCACCTCAACTTTGTCGCTTAGTCAATCTTACATTATTTTTCACTTTGGTTCGCTCTCGAATCCATGTTGATCTCTTCCTATCTCTCAGCATCATTCCTTGCAATTTTTTTCGATTGCTTTTTTCTATCGATGATATATGTTTATGAACAGAGGGGAGAAGGGAGCTGGAGACGGAGAGAAGATGAGAGATACATTAAAAATTAGAAAAAAAAAGATAGGATTGATGTAGATCCTTCATATCCCACTTCCCTGTATATTTTTTCTCCCTTTCTTTGTTTTCCCTTGTTGAATAGGGAGGATGGCTGATATCAACATTCGCTAAGTAATGACACGAACATGTTTTGATGAGGAAAAAAGAAGGGAAATATAAAATTAAGTGTTATATTTTTTTTAACTTTAAATTGAATTTCAAATGAAATCCCGAACAACTGATTTCGAACGAAAAATACATTCAACATCCAATCAGAAATCATGTCGTTGGGAAGGTGAACGTGTAGGTATGTGTAGTGATTTATTGATATAATGACACCTACATAAACATACAACAAAAAAAATCTCTCTCTCCCTCTTTCTCTCTCTCTCTCTCTCTCTCTCTCTCTCTATATATATATATATATATATATATATATATATATATATATAAATGGGTGTATGTGTGTGTTTGTGTATGTGTATGTGTGTGAGTGAGTGCTTGTATTTACATTCATGCACACATGTGTGTGTATAGCAATCATTATTATAAAAGACACAATACTAAATAAGATCCTCTCCAATCAGGGTATTGGGATTCCCAAAGTTTTATCAATCGATTGATGCGTTCTACGTAGGGAGGAACTTTGCTTGAATGTAACGAAGTAACTGACATCAACACAACACACAAATGCCGTAATTGAATTTCTAAAAAAAAGAATTACATCTATAATCATAGTTTTTTTTATATTCTAAAATATATGGCTATGCATCCTGATGATAGGTGAAACGTCCGATCAAAAACTTTTGGCTTTTCTTAGATGTACTAACTAGGAAACACCCGGAGAGCGCATACCTCTGCCGACGCTGTTGTCTCTAAAAAATGGATGAAAATCAGTTGATTAATGACAACGGTGCAGAGGGAGTAATTGTAAATGAATTAATTGATCAGACGCAAGATTTATTCAATTTTACTTTAGCCTATCACCCATCTTTAAAGAAAGTGTCATTAAAATTATTTTAAAGATATTGTGTGGACAAACAGACAATCTGATAGACGAACAGATTGGCACGAATGAGTACACATACCTCTTCCAATTTCATCAGCTGAGGTAAATTACTGAACTAAGATCGGTTACACAGGAAAAAGAATCTAAGTAAATAATTAGATGAATATCCCATGTCTTTAGCCTTCTATAAAATAATTATTATTCGGGTATTGTTGCCTAAATACACATTTTTATACAAAGTACATTTATATACGAGTATTTGTATCAAAAAAGGATGTGGCATAATCATATGTATTCATGTATCTATAAAACAGAATGCCTTCTACGGATAGCTTGGCTCTTCAGTTGGAGAAAAAAGGTTTATGAGGATATTGATGAATTTATAAACACACATCCCGCAGAGAAAGGTACAAATGAAAAGATAACCTCTTTAAAGCTCATGTTTTTCTGCTTGGAAATAAATCCTTTGAAACCCATTAATGTCAGTATATCAGATTTTTTTTTCTAACATAAGATACTAAAAGTTATCAAGAGATATTTTGGCCGGTTTCAGCTCGTGGAATCTAAAAATTGAAACACTCAGTGATATGTCAGGATTTTTCACGAAGGTTTGAATAACCTTGAGAAAGATATAAGATAAATACAAAAGGTAAAAAGATATTTATTTAATTCATTTATTCATCTATGTATTCTTCCAAGTCACCATAGAAGTTGTTTATTTCTTGTTCGGAACCAATGCATTCTCCCGATAGTCACTTATGGAGTTGAAACATGGAACCTAACCAAGAGATAGGCCTACATACTGAGAAGTACTCAACGTGTGCATGAGAGAATCATGCTCAACCTTACATGGAGAGATCACAAGACAGCACAGTATATAAAGAAGAAAACAGGTGTTCGTGACATCATAGAAACTGTTAAAAAACTCAAATGGCAATGGGCAGGCCATGTTGCAAGAATGAAAGACAACCGATAGACATCATGTCTCACAACATGGATCCCCAGAGATCACCTAAGAAACCGAGGCCGACAGAACACAAGATGGAGAGATGAACTTCACAGATTCAGGGAATACTGGCTCCGCGATACCGATGATAGGTAATTGTGGCGAATCCTGGGGAAGGTCTATGTCCAACGAAGGACGTTAAAAAAACTGATAATGATGATGATCCTTCCAATGGGACCTATATATTTGACAATGGATAGTCCATATAAATATAATAATAAAACTGTACAATTTGATCAACGATTTCCAATTCACAAAATAAACAACATCCAATTAGTAAATAATACATTGAGTCCCAATAGTGAAAAGAATTTGGAACTAAGCTAAATAACAGATCAAGAAAGTAATAAAAGAAAAAAAAATCGTATCACCAGATATGATAATGGTATAAAACTAGAAGTAAAATGCAAATGGAGAGGTGGAGTCAAAGCATCACAATTAGAGGATGCAAGTGTAGAACACATGTACTGTTATCTTTTTATTCTAGGAACAGGTCTATAGTGAAGAAGCTGATGGTCCCACAATGGAATTATGTGTATAAGATTGGAACTCAAATTTAGATAATAGAGATAGAATCCAATTATATATAAAACACGGAATATTCTGAGCACATTACATTAACAGCGATCTAATAACTGACTTGCATAACATAACATCGTTACATGACTTACGACTGTAAAAAATTATAAAAAGTCAGAAAGAAAAAATACTTGTCAGCCGTAACGTGCAATATTATACAGGAACGAGATGAGGATATTGTGTGAAAGCGGTTATTTGGGTCTTTGCATTACCAGCGGCTATTTTGCTCAATGGTAAGAGCATAGTTACGTTGAAGTAACAACTTCATTGGTGACAGGTTCGATTCCTGCATCAGCCCCATTTTCTTCCATTAATTATCCTATTTACGTTGTCAAACGTGAGTGATATGTTAACCGTGTAATGGTGGGGAATCATCTCAAATAATCTTTCATTTAATACAGCGCAGTTTGTAATCATTCTGTCAGACTATAATAGTCCAGTTCTTAAAATCCTTTGTGTGTGTGCCTGTGCGTGCATTAGTGTGTTGATATATATGGGTTCATCGGCAAATCTGTATCCTAATGATGAAAAATGTTTAACATAATCTCTTCACATATCAAAGCACTCAACCCAATGCTTCGCCATCAACCAAATTAGGGATAATTGAAATCCCAGCCCAAGCAATATTTTTTCGTCTGAAGGACAAAGTGTAAATAACACCTAATAAGGTAACCTTTCAAATTTCTAAGCCTTGATTTTTTTCTTCAAAAAATTCGGCTATATTTATGAAAGAATTATTCTTCTTGTTTACCTCTGTCAACGGAGTTGAAATAGAGGTATATGAATTCTATCGTATCTCTGCATTTGTCAGTTCATCTACCAGTTCGTTCGTCTGTTCACAAAATCTCTTCGAAAGTACTGAATAAATTTCAATCAAACTTGTGGAAGGGTTGACAATGGCATAGAAGAGAGGTAGTAAATTTAGTGGTCAGGGAAATCATTTTTGATTGAGAGAAATTTTTCCGTTTTTCTTTTCTAATTACATTCATTTGTGCGTTCCTTATTGTCCCCACGATACCTCTAAAAGTGATGAATTAATTTTCATGGATTTCTGAGGAGGTGTGATAACAGGCTTGGGAAAAACTGATTAAATCATCTCTTCCCATCTTTAGTTATATGACAAACCACTGAATATTGCCATAATTTCATGTGTGATGAATTGATATCGCCAAATTTCATCTATGAAACCTCTATGAAATTTTGTGGAAGGATGGACAATAGGTTAGGGAGAAAGCAATTAAGTCTTGAAGCTTTTCAAAATATCTCTCAATGTTGCAGTTATTTGTCAAAACCTCGAAATATTGTCGTTTTCCCTGCCTGCGAAACATCTCCAAGGTATTCATTTGATTCCAATCAGATTTTGGGGTAGAGTTGACAATATACTATGAGAAATCTGCTCAAGTATTGGAGCAGATCAATACATAATCACCTTCTTTACATCGTTTTCATATATCAAAACCATATGATATCGCCAAAATTTCATATCTGTCCACATATCTCCGGGAGTACGTGATAGATTTCAATGAAATCCTATGAAAAGATGCACATCATGGTGAGATTTTGAAATGGATCCAAGAATCTTATTTTGATTGAGACATATTTTACCTTTTTTTTTATTACATTTTTGTATACACCGAGACTGCCTTCACTATATCTTGAAGAGTTATCATTGAATTTAGGTCATATTTAGTGGAAATATAGACAATAGGCTACAAGGGGGTCGATTAAATTTTCGAGCAGATCCATCCCCAAATCTGCGCCCTATCTTGTAGTTATATATCCAAACGGTATAATATCAGCAAATTTCATGTTTGTCAACCCAGTATCTCCAAAAGCTATCAATGAATTTCAATGACATTTTGTGAAAGGTTAGATGATGGGTTATTAAAGAACTCATTGAATTTTGTGGTGTATAATTACTCATCCTGACAATTTCATTGGTTGTGATATGCGCCCTTTGGGGGCTTTCTTGTGTTTACTATTCTTCATTTGATTGTTTCATTCAAATTGATATCTATTTTCAATTCTAAGTGTATCAAGGTAACGAAAACGTTGAAGTGTCGGTGGCCAATTTATTAGCAGCACAAACGATCGGCAGGTCGATTTCAAACACTGGCTGAGACTGGCACTAATGCCCTTTGGAAAGTGATGAATAAGTCTCCTCACCGCTAGCTATGGATTTAATTAGCGTGTGCTTAGTGACACCATTTTGAGTATTAGTCCCCATGTTTAATCAACATATATCAAACTCTCACTAGGTGTTTCAGCAGTGATTACTGCATACCAATGGTCCTCAAACCGTGTGCCACGATACAATAGAGAGCCACAACCAAGTGTGCAACCAAGAATCTTTAAATCCGCAAACATACATTACGAGCCTTGAATGTGTCTATTACGGGTGTTATGCCTGTTCCTCTTCCGTTACAGCAGCTGATCTTTGTTAGATCTCTACCCTCTTAGCGACGGATGAAAGGAAAAGAGGGATGAGTACGTATGCTGCGGTAAAAGTTTCCTTCATCGACTATTGAAATATTTTCATCTGATTCATTTTCCGTACACGTCGACCTACAGTACGCCCCTTGATTACTAATTCAAAATTTATACACAAATGTATAGTGAAGTGTTTACGTGCTGCATGAATCGAACTTTTTTTTTAAAATTGGGCTGTCATATAGAAAAAAGTTTTAGAACCACTGCCGTGATTTAATCTCGTGACCGTGTGCATAGTTAATAGTCTGAACAAACGGCTAATTAATCTGCCACTGAAATGATAGGGATTTTATATATATATATATATATATATATATATATATATATATATATATATATACACGGAATCTTAACATTCCAGAACAAGATAAATTAGCCGTTTGTTCAGACTATTAACTGTGCACAGGGCCACAGGATTATGTCACGGCAGTGGTTCTTGAAAGTAAATTTGAATTCACTAGAAATACCTTTACATTCTTGAAAAATGGCCTAAAATTTTGCCCTGCCCCCACATTTCAATTTTAATATCCTAAATAAGGACTTTAATGTTTTTTTCGGAAGAATTAAGCTGACAGCCCACGTTCAATAATCGAACTATGATAGCAACTTTCCAGATAGACTCAAAGACCCCAATAAATATTTCACTCCAAAAATCATTGTTATCCAATCATTTGAACTAGCAGTTAGAGGAGACAGTAAAATCCACATAAAAAATCGCAATCATCAGCTCTACCCAAAGATAACTACACCTCTAAAGAACGAGGGTTCCCTAACAAACTCGAAAACAATAAAGACTTAATAATCACTGGGGAAGATAAGAAAGGAGTTATAGTCATTCGGGGTTTTGATGAATGCTTCTTAGAAGCTAACATTGAACTAAACAACAGAGGATTTTACAAAGATCTCTCTTGTGATCCATCCCTTCACTGAATATCAAAACATGATAACTCACTCCCCCACAGTGATGTTCAGCAATAACATTATAGATAAAAGTACACTTAAACCCACCTCCACAAAGCCTACTAGTTTTGGCTTACTCCCCCTGATCCACAAGCAAATTAACTTAGGTGCACGAGTCATTTCTCTTTTAACTGACACCAGCATTTATTGTGAGTATGGACGTAAAATCCTTATATTCAATAAAAAAAAACAAAGATGGCATTTTAGCCTTCAAAGAAGCCATTAACAATAGAAAAAGCAAGTAGAAACAATTACAACCTTTATGCAACACACCTAACACTCAATAGCTTCAATTTCAATAATAGACACTCCTTCCCGATGAAAGGCCGTGCCTTGGACACAATAGCGGCCCTTTCATATTCTGAAATCTTCAATGGGAAATTCAAAGAGACTTACATATACCTTGGGATAGACCAAGACTGCATCTTCTATGTCATGTATATATATTATATTCTTTTTATATATACAGGAGTTGAAGGCGAACTAAACATATTCTTCACACGCATAAACTCTACATACAACTCTTTTAAATTTGAATACAAGAAATCCACTGACTTCAAAGCCTTCCTTGATACCTGTGTATACATATATAATGATAGGAAAAACCCCAAACCACCCTCCTTATCAAACCTACAGACTCTTGCAACAAACTTCACTCTGAATACGCCCACCTTAAATACCTGAAAAAATTACCATTTTCACAAGCTCTTATAATCAGAATTTTCTCTACTGATAGTGAATTCAACTAGCACTACTGTAACCTACTATGACATCTCACCAAACGGGGATATCCTGTAGAAGATACAAATAACCAAAAAAAGGCCGCTACAATACCTAGAGATCAAACCCAAACACTCTTCAACATAAACAAACCCGACCGTACACTACTCGTAATCACTTTCCTAACATGCTACTACCTCCGTCACATATTATTAATATGACTTTGAATATACTTACGCTCAAAACAGGGAAAACTCAAACAAATATTCCTAAAACCATATGTCGTCGCCTACCGCAGTACCCAAAACGTTGCAGATATGATTAACAGTAACACAACAAAGTCTCACCCAACACCATCCCTAAAACCGTTAAATTTTCCCAACCCTGCAACAAAAGAAAAAGTCTGTGCTGCAAACCACTTTTTAATACACCAACACCTTCACTAGCTCTACCACAAACAAGACTTTTCCACATCTACCATAATTCTAATTGTAGAAATATAGATATAATCTACCTCTTAGAAAGTGATATATGCGAATTGTTATACATCGGCAAATCTGAGTGGCAATTCAACTTACCGAGCATCGTAAGAGTCCAACGCTAGAATGCTATCCAACTCCCAAGTATCCATGGCAATAACCGCTCTGACTATCAAAACCAATAAAATACCCATAGCTACTGCAACGACTTTCAACAGTTAATCCAAACATGCAACCACATATTTTTCTACTGACAGAATAGAATCCATACTCATCATAATGACCCAAAAAGAATCCTATTTCTTGATTCCCATTTTTATCCCCAAAGCGAAACATCCGATACTAAATTCGTTTCCTATGGAAACCCTCAACCACTGAGAGGCGCATGGTACTGAAGATGGGAAGCCCTCTCGATATATGTACAGCATATTGATTGAATATTTAATGAATCAATCAATTAATAAATAAAGTCACCATACATCTTTACTCCTGATTCTGTCTCATTCCCATATGAGGTATGCATTGACGCTCTCAGGAGCAAGTCTGTAGAAGAATATTTTTCTTTGCGGTTATTTTTTTCATCTGAGATCTACTCACAAACTAAAGACTTAGATCCATGAAATAAAACTATATATATATATCAAATCAGCATACTAGGGTCAAGGTTTTTTGACGTAATACGCGTACATACTCGAGATAATCGATCTATATTCACTGTCATATGAACATAAACTAATCTCATCCAATCTATAAAGTCTTCAAACTTTCCATCAAGTTGTCAGTTTGAAAAAATAAATATAGGTTTCATAAGAAACTGGTTTTCATAAGAAATTTTAACTATAATGCTAAACTGCATCCTTGCATTCCATTTGTTCTGCATGTGTATTTCCCTTTCATTGAATACTCATATGGGTTTTGTGGTATCTTTTCCGGAAATTTCACCCTAATCTGATAATAAGACAACTTTTTCTCTAAAAAAAAAAACTGTAACCCAACTTCTTACTTTAATCAGAACCCAAAAGCAAAAGAAAACTTGGGGAAACTTTAATTCTGAAGGTTTTCTTTGATGTGTGAAGTACTTACACAAAAACGAAAAATAAAAAAAACGACATAGCACTTTCTTTTGGAGCCCAGAACAAGAGACCCCTCAACCAATTCTAATGATAGATGTATTCATGCTTTGGAAGAAAATTGAGCATCTTTTTTTTATTCAAGGACAAAAATAAATCCCTAAATCAAAGGAGGGGGAAGGCTCTCTTATTGCAGTAATTCTGAAAAAAAAAAACGAAACAATTATATGGAATATGGGCATTATGAAATGATAATTACTCATTTTATTGATAAATCTATTCATTTAAATATTTCATGTCTATAATATCATTTATATTAATATAACACACACTTCAAATCTAAATCATATTATTAGTTATAGAAATACTTTATTGAACAACAATTTACTGTGAAATGATGTTCATTCTTTTTTGTCGAATTTTATAGAATAATATAGAGTTCAAATTTGCGTATTTATTTATTTAAAACATGAACATTTATAGATTTTAATTTAAATTTCGAAACGCATCATAATATCAACTTTATTTTCTTAGTGATTGAATTTTAACTTCGGGAATTCGATAATTACGTCATAACCATGAAAAAAACACTTTTCTCCAAACTGAATTAAAACTGTTAGATAATTTGTTGAGAAAAATTTGTATTTCTCGTATCGATATCGCTTCGTTTTTCTTTCCATGAGCGAAAATAAAGTGATGAAATCAATATTGGTTAGTTTTAATCGCTGAGTTCTAATAGAAATTTTAAAAGTAAATAAATCAAAACTAAGGTAATTCACCACTGTTGATAAATGGATGGATCAAGAAAAACATATCAGGTATTTTCCCTCCCAAATCTCAGTTCTTTGTTTTTAAATTCATCTTCAAAAGTCTCCTAAATTGTGGCAATCTGTAAGCCGAAAAGATTTTGTATAAGGGTAATTTGAGCCCAGGATTAACAGGATAGCTGGCGATGACCCTTGGTGGCCTTTGAAAAGTCAGTTCAAGGTCTGGCGAGTCTAAGATCCAAGGCTGCACCCTACAAGCTGCATTTTTGTGCACATGAGTTACTTTACTCAACGATAGACATAGGATAGTTGATGCTGACCTTTTGAGAATCTCTGGTACGAGATCAACCCCGTGTGAATGAGTGGCTCTCAAGCCATAAGTTCACGATTTTATTATTGAATTTTTTCACAGATTTTTGTTGACATTTGTCGGGAATCTGGCAAGACATATCTGTACAATGCTCTTATAGCTCACTTGAGACAAAGGGAAAAAAAACTTTTCCTTCATTTGCAATCACTCGAAATAGCCACAATTTTTTTTCAAGTGGACGCATTCCTGGTCGTATCCTTGATACATCAACTTAACGTAGAAATTTTTTCTAATGAATTTAATTGTAACTTCCAGGCTTCTCTCGTCTTAATCAGCAGAGCGTTCAAGCTTTTCTCCAATGCTTTCTGAATAATCGACATGCTATTAAAAGATATAATGCCGAATGACAAAACCGTTCGGAAGTAATTTTGTTATTGTAAGTGGTGAGTTCCATCAAACAACCAATACGGTACCAGGATGGTCAAATGCAGATGTCATGGCAAAGCATAAAACAGTCAACACTCAAGATATACGTACAGATTTTTACACTCGGTGACAGTTGTGGAAGAGAAACAGGTCTGGATGCATTTTCTGTGTTGCACCTTGAATATGGCGGTGATTAATGTGTCGACAATCGATCCAAGAATTATCTAAATTCCCAAATATATGTTGATCAAACAATTTATAACTGGTGATATACATGGTGAATAATCAAAGTCACAAGAGCTGGAACAATATGTATTACAGCTCCAGAATGAGTAAATAGACCATGATGATGTCACAACACATGAACGGTCTGACTCACTACTCGGTGATGATGGTGAGTCTCCAATAATTTTCCCCGTGATGTTTTCACATAAATGTTTTGCATCGGGATCATTGGTGGATTGAAACTAATGAAAGGTTCCTTTGTAATGCTGTTTTTTCGAAACTTGGATCCAAGGAATGGGCACCCGTCTGGTCATCCGATCACTGTATGCATTTCATTGATGCACATCAATGAAGTGCTCATATGAAAATTGATTCAATTGACACAAGCTTACCTTTCCAACTTTAAAGGCGACAATTCTCAGTTATTTTTGCATTTGCAATGACTATCGTCAAATCTCAATTCCTATCCATAAAATAGGTTTGTCTTCCACACGGTCTGCGAGCAACCATGGTCAACTGTATGTTCTAGGAGTAAAACTAGAAATTAGACCAACTTGAAAGTATAGTAGGAAGATAACAAATGTCAAAAAAAACATCTCGCATTCTATTTACAAAGAATTTCGTTCAATACAATAAATACATTTTAGACTCTGATTCTAAGCTGAACTGCTGCGGGGCAACACTATGATACTGGCAGACTGGACAGGTTCTGATCATGTCAGGCATTCACACTGCTCTTGTGATACGTCACTAACAGATCATGGTAAGGTACACTTAAGGGCCATCTGGGTTGGTGGTAATGATGTTTGGGCTCTGAAAGCATTCTAAGGTCATCATCTGACGTCACCAATCTGTATTAACAAAGTGAAAAGTCATGGAAAGTCATATTGACAATATCTAATGAAGAAGCAAGCCGTGACGGTTCGAGTAACCATGAGGAGAAATCTGTTGCCTCGGGTGATCAGTGTCAACAGAGTTCAATACTCAGTTTACCGGGAGTTTAGTGGCTTAGCTACAATAAATATGGAATGGAGCTGTTATCGAAACCCAGCCAACACAGTGAATATATATATATATATATATATATATATATATATATATATATATATATATATGTAATGCTCTTCCATAGGAATAGAGGAATTTCTGTGTAAATAGACATATCGCTTAAATTCAGCCTTACTGACCGTCCATTTCGGAGTCCAAAGGTAGGATATTGGTCTCCGGGTCTGAAGTGAAGGTTTCAATTCTGCCTCGCAGCACTAGATGGGATAATGGAAAGTCTATAGCCACACTGAAAAGATGTAATACATCGAAACAGCTGTCTGTGGATGACACAATGATATACACACGCACACACATACACACACACAGACACATATATATATATATATATATGTATATATATATATATATATATATATATATATATATATATATATATATATATATATAAGTATTAGCATTCTAGATTAGGGGTTATCTCGTTTGATTTTGAATTTCAATAATGGAAATAAACCCCAGACGTTTTCTTTACGAATTGGGAATATTTGGGTAATTAGAAGGGTGGGATACAACTTTGTAAACGGTTTAGGTGGTGGGTACTATTACTAAAACTGTAACGGAAAATCAGCAAAGGCTGTTGATATCATGAGATACTGCCAAGGTACCCTGAATATCTGTTATGACATTTCCGCCCAGAAACCCGGTCCCAGTATCATCATCTGACGAAGACTTTGCTGGGACCGCTGCTGTTACAATTTCAACTCATATTATCACTTCTTGATTTTTTTCTGGCTAAGTACCAAGTTGCAGGAAGCCATGTAGGAAAACACTGTGTCAAGAGGTAAGTCGTTTGACAAGACGGGAAGTGATTTACGATTAAGGTAGACTTAAGAAATAAGTTGCCTGTCAAGCGACACATACTGATTAATTGGCGGTTCAGACAAACAGAGGAAGTCCGGAGCCAGCCAGCAATACATTGATGAAAATACCGTCGATAACGATTGACAACGAGGTTGAAAATTAGCAATAAAATAGATCTATAAATAATCCCTTCATTTTTGACCGGTGATATACTAGTATATATATATATATATATATATATATATATATATATATATATATATATATATATATAAGTAGGTTTTCTTTGCGATCCAAAAGTAAGGGGCATAGAGCAAAATAGCCTTTCCTGTCAATTTACAGACCAAAAATGATGGTGACGGTATGTTAAGTCGCAGTCGGTGATGAGAAATATCGGAGAATGGGGTGATAAACAAACGAAAAGGGTGCATGCAGCCTCTATAGCAGCCACGAACGCCTTTTTATTCCTCCTATTTCCAATCCTTCGATCTTTATTCTGTATATTTACCATTTTTCTACACGGTTTTCTTTCTTCTATTCAGAAAATATTTGTACTTTTGTCTCACCCATTTTCAAGCTAACTGTCCCAGTTTCTCTCGATTTTTCATTGGAATAATTTCTTTCAATCTCCTCCTTCATTCTTCCTTTTTTTTTCATCTTTAATTTTTTTTTTTGCCTTTCATTTATCTCGTTATTTACCGTTCTCTTATTCTTTTTATTCTTCCTTTTTTCCCCTTTCTTTCTCTCTGGTCCTCTTTTTTATGCTTTACTTCTTTTATCTATTGATCTTCGTTTCTCCACGCTTTTTCCCCTCTTTGATTTCTTTTTGTTTCGGCTTGATTTCCTTTATTATATTTCCTCACACACGACATCTTGCCAGCTCTCAGATTACAATTATACATGCAGACAACTAAACGCATGCGCACTCTGCACCCACAGACAGACAGCAGCCGACAAAGACTGGCACATAGCTCAAATCCTCACTCCCAATCTTCTGCCTTCCACAACCTGTCAATTTGTTGGGCGCACGAACCCCAAACTTGGGCCGGGCCAACCCCTGAACTCGCCCGGTCAATTTGGCAAATGTTAAGGTCTTCCTGATCGATGTGTGCTCACAAACTTTGATTGGTTCCGGGCGAGTTTTCAATTGATTAACTTCTTTTTCTCGGCGATGGTTAGCCAATGCCAGATAAAGTTAATTAGAGTGACGGATAAAAACTGGAATCACCTCATCTGCTTCAATCATCTCTTACTTGTTCCACCAAAACACGAAAGCACGTCGAACTCTTGCAGCTCTTCCAAAATCTGGTTTTCCTTCTTCCTGATTACTATGGAGCCAAAATAAAATGTCTCGAGTTTGAGATCGAATCCAAGAATAGTTTAATTCAGCATGCACGCCATCAAGTCAAATCTTCATTTGAATTCACGTCTCTTTTCTGAATTTTGTTAGACGAGATGTTTCAATTATTATAAGTGTTTTAATCAGACTATTTTTCTTGTCTTCGTTATTCATTCTAAACAGCGTTTGGGCCGTGTACCCGACGGCCTTATCTGAGTGTTGTTTACTCTAGGATGTATAAACAAGTTACTACGAAGTATTCATTCCCATTCATCTGTCCTGACGGGTCTGTCTATTCTTTAATCAGGGGCTAGTTTGTTTATTTTCAGAACAAATAACATCTGAGGAAGGCCGAATGTCTTGCAGCTGAAACATTGTGAGAAATTGGAAATCAGAAACGAAAAAATATTTTTAAAAAACCATATACGATTAATTGAAATTTGTTCATCATTTGAAAATCCCTCTATTCATTTTTCTACCGGATATTCTTGCTTTTATGATATAGTGTGAGAACTAGTTTTTCTCTCATTATCTCTCATTACACACACACACACACACACAAATAGAGAGGAACGGAGAAACAGTAGATAGACAGGTATATATATATATATATATATGTACATATATATATATATATATATATATATATATATATATATATGTTTGTGTGTGTGTATGTGTGCATAACATACACACATACATTTATATATAGGACACAATTATTTGATTATATATATATATATATATATGTATATATAATGCTCCATCATAAAAGTTGCACTGGTTGATCAATCTGCTCATCATTCAAGATACTCAGCGTATCCCGTGTCTCACTGGATATTTCACACAACCTTTGGAATCCCTCTGCTACAAGTTAAGGGATCCTCGTTTCCAATATTTTTTTCTTTATTGAAGCCATTTCGCACCTTCAGCTGTCTGAACATTTCGATAGCTTTTTGTATCCAGAAAGAAAGGGAGAGAGAGAGGGGGGGAGTAATATATACGGAGGGAGAGGAAATGTGTTAATTGTGTTTATTCTATCGGTTTATGTTATGATTGGAGAACTATGTTTAATTCATGAATAGAATCAGTGGTAGATGACCAAATAGACAAGTGCACAGTCCTTATCATTAAAAAAAAGGATTTTGTGAGTCTAAGTCCTTCTGTAAGTTTGACTTGCTAACCAATTCTTCTAAGAGGTGAGACTACTCCATCAAGCTGAATAAGTACCGCTAACGCAATAGATGTACAAAAAAATGTCCTAGATGTCCTGATAAATTTGAGAATGAAAAAGTAAGGAAAAACGTTAAAATTCATTGTTCATTTGCTTTCTTTATTAGACTTTAAGATCTGTTGGTGGACCGAATCTCATCCCCAAGTAAGTGTAAGATAATGGAAAGTGATAGGCCTTACCCTGCCATGTTGCCTAATGACATGCAGGCAGAGGGAAGACATAGATACTTGCTTTTCTCAAGGCTAATATTGCGAAGTGAACGCAAACCTATGCACTTTGAATGGTTCTCAGGTTGAGGGACAATCATTAAGGTAGGTTCCATGTTTCAGTTCCATAGATGGCATTATATCAGAAAACAAATAGAGATATCATCAAAAAACATTGAAGAATTCAAAAAGCAGACGTGGATTCTAAGATATTAAAGGGAACTACAACTGGCAAAGAAAAGAAAAGATGTGACGAACATACTTTGTCCGCGACGCCCATCATAAAAAGGCCTGGTAAATCATGGGGAAGGTCTATGTCAAACAACAAACGCTGAAATGATGATAAACGCAATCTGTGTCATCAAAACTCTTGAATTCGGTTTGCTAATCCTATTCTCCGGGCCGTTAACCATTAGGCCGCTCGCTCCTCTTAATTTTTAATATGATATTGTATCTTTTCTACCGACCGGCATGACAAATGCTTTTTTGAAAAGCAGCGAGGTAGGAAGGAAATCGAACAAAAAATGGGGAAGAAATCGAATGCTTAAATGCCAAGATACTGGAAATTCTAATTAATCTCTGACATCTTCTTACCAACCAATCGCGGGTCATGACATACCTTTTATGAAAGAGCGGAGGAAAAAAATACATGAATCATATCTCAAGTTTCTTACCCTGTCATTTTTGTTCCCACTGTCATCAATCACTGGGTTTTTTATCCAACGTTTTCTTTTTTTCATATAAGATTATTAACATTCTTTCATTTTATACGTTTCGGGATTCGACCAGGCTTGACTTAAACAAGGCCACAATAACAATCAAAAACACACACACACACACACACACACGTATATATACATATATGTATTTATATATATATATATATATATATATATATATATATATATATATATATATATATATATATATATATTGTGTTACAATATACTGAAATTCTTTTCGAAATGATATCCCGTTAATACACGGAGAATCATTTGGCCTAGACAACTTAAGACAGGGTTCCAAATGTAATATAACGCAATTCATGATTATTTCTGTCAGATTGGATATCCCTTTCTTAATAACATAGTTGTCTGCATTGAATGAAACAAATAGAGCAAATATAGACCCTGAATTAACAAAATGAAAATTTGGAATTGAAACATTTATTTAGCCCTTATATCAAAGGCGATTGTTTATCTCAAATATTAGTTCCATGTTACGTTGAAGCGGTTATCCTATAGGTTACAGGTTCGATTCCAGCAGCAGCCCCATATTAATGTTAATTCTATTTAAGTTATCTAAAATGAATGGCACATTCACCTTGTAATAACAAGAGATCATTTCAAATAAAGTTTCAAAATAATATAATGGAATTTGTAATCCTTCGGTCGGATCATGTATCCATTTTTTGATAACTTATATGTATATACTAACTACTACTTTTTGGAAGTTTAAAGGAGAACAAAAATCAGTGAAATTGAATTCATATAATTTATTTAGAATACTCAATATCGACATAACATGTAGGTAGAGTATTGTAACTATACTAGATTTTTAAGAAAATAGAGAGACTTAAAACTGTATTCGTGTTAAACACTAATCAGAAGTGTTTTGAAAACAGATAGGTTCAGTGGGAATTTCGAAAAATACTCATATAGTGATTTCGACACGGAACTGCCCCCCTCCCACTTCTGTTGCTTTGTGTTAGACTAAGCTGAGTTTAGTAAACAGTCATATCGTTCAAAAGCTTTATGGTTAGTCTAGAAGAGTAGCCTTCTCAGTTACACGAAGTTTTAATGTTATCATTTTAATATTCAAGATTGTACAAATCATCTGAGAGGATCAATTTTAAGCAGAACAAATGCGAAATCTCGTGTTAGGTATGATGTTATGATTATCAGTGATGGTTAATGACCGAATTGCCCAAAATAAGGCGTAGCGGATTACTTGATTCAAGCGAAACTGAGTTACGTTCTTAAATGATGGGTTCAAAGTTCCCGGTGCAATGTTTACGCTGTGAACCGCTACCTGACCTCTGCAAGAGCTTGCAATTATTAGGATATCACCTCAAGGAATGAGGTCACAAGAGATCCTTATGTGAACAGTATTTAAAATGTGCACAATATCAATAACAGATAGATAGATAGATAGATAGATAGATAGATAGATAGATAGATAGATAAAATGAATTGTTAGATTTGCAGGGACCGAAATACACAGGTAGATTTGGAAAGACTGAAATAGATAAATGGATCGTTACTTGGCTAACGTATGTCAAACTATTAGAGATAGATAGATAAAAAATCATCTTCAGATAATTTACACATAGCAAATTAAAAGCCCTGCCAACCCTGAAATAGGAATTCGAAATCCTACTCTTTACCGTGGAGAGAACATCTTAATTCCAGTTGCTTTTTTTGCAACTCCCTGATTGTAATCCCACAATAGTCAGTAAACAGTATGGATTGAAAAAGAATAAACCTTCGGAGAGACTCAAACTTGCATCCAGTAACCCATATTTTGTCAGTGCTAACATTTGAGAAGATAGCAAGATTTTGAAGCGTTACTCTTATGTGGAGACGGCCCACTTACTTTGAAAAAGTTGGGTTTCCTGTAAAATCCACTGAGCCAAATCTGGGTAAGAATCTTTGGTAGTCACAATTAGTGATGCGCCGAGGAAACAGTTGCTTCACAGGATTTCAGCAATGTTCATTCTAATTTTTGTTATATTGTCTCTAGATAATAATGGAATAGCCTATCATTTATGTTATGATTGATACTTAAAATACAAATGTATTTGCATATTTCATTTTATAGTAAACATACTTGCATTCTGCAAAGAATGTATCTAATTCAGGTTATATTCTCTAATTTGAACTACATTCTCCCAATCCCATCAGATAAAACATTGACGGGCATTTCCTAATCTTTATGTGATGAAATGCCTAAAAAACCTAATATTTGAAAAGCCGATGGATCAGATAATAGATACAGTGAGCAGAGAGAGAATAGAGTCAATAACTGATAATTATATCATCATCGTCATATTATAATCACAAGCATAAGTATGATTATTACTTAATACCTTATTTTAGGTAGCTAATCTTTTGTGCGCATATCAATCACCTTTGTGCGCAGGTTTCAAAATATGCACGTACGTGCGCACATGCAGCTTAGAAGGAAATATGGATTTAAGCTAATGGAATTAGCAATATTGCGGGAAGAATAGACGAGAAGAGAGTTTGCAGACATAAACATTAATGTTGTATAACTGAATAAACATTGAATATTTGAACAGAAACGAAGTGACATCGCTGGAAGAAGTGGCGTGCATTAAGGCGTCAAAATAATAAATCTCGACGTAGATTTCCTGCAATAGAACGCGACAATGCACGCCTCGAAATATTTTAGTCGAAAGAATTCCGAAACGTTTTGTAGTTTACTGTCACAATGATTTCTCTACAGAGTTGGAACTTGTTTTTCAATTGTTTACTCGGAAAGATAACATATGTGGAATAAGTCATTTTTGTCAGTATAAGTACATTGAAATTCTATTTCTGCGCAAATATGCTTGCTGAACGACAACACAAAGGAAAATGTGGCTTAAAGTGGGTGTAAACGCTATTGTCGACATTTACTAAGAGAAAAAAAACTTAGTTGAATAAGAAAGCAATATCACAATGTTCAAAACTGTTTTTTTTACAGTTATTTTTTTTATCATTTAGTTTTATCTTGACATTTATTTATCTATCTATTTATTTATTGTGAGTGTTGCAAACCTAAATAGGTTCGAATTCTAAAAAATGCTTCATTCTATGACAGAGATGCTTTTCGGAATCACTTTAATGTAGTTCTATGATGACATTTATTTCTTAAGTTTCATTTGGAGGGTGCCTATACGGAACAACCCAGTGAGTTTCATCAGACTTATTGACCTATCCAAACATTATAACCTGCTGCCATCACTTACGACAGTACCTATAATATCAACTTTCTGCTTGTTCTTAATTAATTCTAAAGTGTTCATTTCACTTAGGAGTGAATTCCGCCTTGAGTGCCTTTATTTTCTCGCACCATTTTTTTATCCTTTTTTGCTATTAAGATAATAGAATAATTAAGTGACTGAAATGCTCAGAAGTAGACTATAGAAACACACTGTAATATCTTTCACCGGAGTGATAATATCATTGAATAGGAAGTGTATTCAATCTTTTCATCTTGATATAAAATATACGTGACTGCTAACTTTATTATCATTTGTAAATATGACTTAATTAATCTCATCTGTGCATGTTTATATACGTGTAAATGTGGCGGGGGCGTGCACTATGCCGCATGGATTTCGGGATATGCACTTTGCAGGAGGAAACAAATCAGATAAGCCTCAAGTTTTCGTGATGGTAATTCATTAATATATATATATATATATATATATATATATATATATATATTGATATATATATATATATATATATGTACATATACATATATATATATATATATATATATATATATATATATTGATATATATATTGATATATACATATATAAATATATATATATATGTGTGTGTGTGTGTGTGTATTGCTCTTTCTTCTTTTTTGCAATTCGGTAGGCCTGATATGAATACACACATGGTGGGGAAAATGTTGATTTTATCGATTGAACATGTCGGTAGAAAATTAACTTGGAGAGGATTGTTCTGAGTAATTGTTATTCTTAAATATATCATAAGTTGGTTTGCATGCATTCTGTGAATGAAAAACAGATTTAATATTCACATGGGGGAACACTCAATACAGGTTACATCAACTACGAGTCCTTTCTGCAGCTTTACTCACTGATCCTTCATCCTCAGATACGTTTTGGGGGTAAAAAAAAAAACACTAAAAAAATTACATAAATTACATTTTCAAATATTGAAAAATTAGTGACTCAAGTAAAAAAAATAATTTTTGAAAAAGTTTTTCCGGTGTGTTTAGAGTTTAAAGCTGTAAAGCATTCTAGACTCTCTATTTCTCTCTGTGTTTCCCTCATATTATATATATATTCATATATATATATATATATATATATATATATATATATATATATATATATATGTGTGTGTGTGTGTGTGCGTGCGTGTGTGTGTATATATATATATATATGTGTGTGTGTGTGTGTTTGTGTGTGTGTATGTATATATATATGGGTGTGTGTGTGTGTGTGTGTGTGTATCTCGTGTGCATTTAGGTACTTACACGTTGCAGACGTAAACAAACGAGATTAGCCTGGAGATTCCGTGATAGCAATCATTATTCGATTGATTCTCGTTCGGCACAGAAGATGCCTGTAAAATCATATCTGACGTATCGATCAATGAAGTTAAAATAAGATTTATTTATCTTAGCAGGAATCAAAGGAAACGCAAAACTGATACGAAATACAAAGAAGAGGCGTTAATCAAACTTTTCACTGCAATTGTTTTCTACAGATCTTATTTTTCCAAATTAATTTATACACATGACGCACGCATGCGTGCACAATTGTATGTACATACAGCTATTTACGAATATAATTGTGTAACAAGGCTGCGTTAGAAATAGAGCACACAGTGAGGATCTGACTCATTACTGTCACTAATCGATCAGCGAGGGGGACTCAGCAATAATCGCCCCATAGTAGGTCTTATACGTACGCGCAGATACACACTCACAAGCAAGCATACATGCATTCACACACACATACACACACACACACACATACACACACACACACATTCACACACGCACACGCACACGTGTATATATTCTCACTGTGATCACATAAGTTTTGCACCAAACCATAGGTTCAGAGCTTCTAGTGAGGATAAAATCGCTACTGCTGTAATGGTTTGCCAGGCCATCTAACCATTAAACTCTGTGAATGTGTGCGTGTGAGAAAGAGGGGGGGATTTACCTACCAGAAGTGCAGTTTTTCTTGTGTTTTGTTTTGTTTTGTTTTGTTTTTCTTGCAAACTAAGGCTGAAGATAAACTAGAGCTTTTTATATTTTCTCGGTTAGGCCAACTGGATAAATTTGGATAGATTTATACCTGCCGACAGAAGTAGTACCGGTAAATATTTCAGAAAATGGAATTTAGGGAGAAGATGGCTCTTAACATTTCTATAACGCAACGTTAATTTTTGTGAGTGTAAAAAAAATACGTTTTTTTTTCCAACTAGTTACCCAGAGAGCGGACTTATATAAATAGTAATTAAAACAATGATGTGTCTGTAGATCGGAAGAATAGCAAGTCAGTTGTTGATGAACGGATAAAACCAACATTTGTTAAACCGGAAAATGATACTATAACAATAAAAACAATGAATTTTAAATTTAAAATATCCAAAAACGTCAACTACAAACTACTCATCTGAAGAACATAATCTCTTTTATGGCCTACCACACCAGAACGCTAATATCTCTGGGGACTGTACACATATCTCTGCTCAACAATTCATTTAATTAACTACTGCCTTCACCCACCACAAGTCACTAGCCACTTATAAATACACCGGTTTCTTGTATGACCTCCACATTAAAACCTCAGTATATATGTATGTGTGTATGTATATGGTTATGTATATATGTGTGTGTGTGTGAGTGTGAGCGTGCATATATATTGGTATGCATGTATATGATTTTTATATGTATATAAATATATATATATGTGTGTGTGTGTGTGTGTGTGTGTGTGTGTGCATAAATAGATTCATACATAGATAGAGATATATGCGGTGATTTTCCTAATTCAATTTTGTACTTTGCGTGTAGCCAATTAGAGATGAGAATAGGCTATCGTGCTGTTAATTTTAATTACTTCTTTGTGTACTTATGAAAGCGAGGCGACAAGTTTTATTATTACATATCAAAACAAAGAGAAAGATGTTTTTCTTTAATCGAAACCAATTTCAAATACGTTGAAATCGGTTTGTTTGTACAGAGGAAAACATACCATAAAATTCTGTTCGTTCGTAGAAGCGCTTTGTTTGATTGATAAAGTAAATGAATTTGTTTTAATGTAAATCTTTTGTCAGTCATGAAAGCATCTTTTTTTAAAAGATTGATTGAATTTTTTCTCCTTTCGTTATTCTTATTTCTATTCGATTGTATGGAAGTCCAGGGTGACTGAGTGGGTAGTAAACTCAGCGAAACAAGTTCAAACCCTGTCTAAGACATTTTGTGCTCACTTTGCAATAACTTTTTGGGGGAAAGCATGAATCAATCTCTACCCTCACGGTTGAAAAACCGTAGAGCAAAGTCAGTTTCTCCTCTTCAATTGCTTGTCGTCTAACATATCGCGAACGAGCCGGAGGAATGTGATATGTGCCCAGAGAGAGAGAGAGACGACGACGACGAAAGCTGTAACCAGTGTCGGGACATAACTTACTTTTCATTCGACCATATTTCCTCTACGGATGAAAGGAAGCTCTCAGCATTATTCCTCGGTGATGATTCGTCATTTCTACCAACGACGTTGGGAGCGTTGAACCATAAGAATCTTATCTCTAAATCTCTCTTGACTCTCGAGGAAAGAGAAAAGCGGAATTATGAATATTTCATAATACATAACATTATAATAATGTAATAATCGTTATCATCTTAATGGTGAGTCTATCAAAGTAGTTTTCAAAATCAGATTTTGATTCGATTTATATCCCAGCAGCACTGCCAAAGGTAATGGGTCAGTGTGCCTAAACTAACGCTTGCGGCTATACGTCGAAGGAACACAATTTCGATACAACACATAATTCGGGGTTAGTTTCGGATGAGGGTTCTGGTGTTCAAAGACAAGTGTAATGTTATGTCTCATTCCCGTCTCTGAGAAAAGTGAATTTAACATATCCGCTATTATCACGTACGGATTTAATTTGAAGTGTATCAATAATGAGAAAGCAAAGAGTACACACAATGACTTTTTTATAATCCCATATTCAGGTGTCATGTCTGTGAATAATATGAATGAACCTAAAGACAATAGTCTTGTGAGAATATAGAATTAAACGTACCGATAGAAAACGACCGTCATTGAATAGTGTCGTTGGAACCCGTGCTGATAGAACAAGAGTTCACTGTATTTTGTGTCGTGAAGTGAACTTATCACAAAATAATTGCTTTCTTTCGTGATGTCATGTAATCACTGCTCGGTAACGAGGAGTCGCCATTTTTGCCCCCACGCAATTTGTGATTGAATAAAATTGGACCGAATAGACAGTGATTATCATTTATGATTATCTGACCATTAATGTTTGTCCGATTTCTACATTCCTCCCTACGGACATTCGCTACAAAAGCAAAGAACTCAAGTTATGCAGTAGTGGATGGAATTAGTTGTCCGTTTCTAACGTCCGTACCAATAATCTACCTGGCTGATTTTCCTAGTCTAGTTGGCCCTTCCCAATTCAGTGGTACAAAGCAATCCTACCGTGTAGAATTTTCCCCCATTTTGGCCTGGTGCCACACTGAACTACGTATAGTAAATATTCATTCAGAACTGACATTTAATGGGTTGCTGCATTGCAGGAATGTTCGTGTGTTTCCCCCTGGGGGTGTAAGGCCAAAGGCACATACAATGGGATTGGTGTGCCGGGTTCAAAGTCCGACTGAGACAGTTTTCTTTTGGTTTGTGCTGACTCAACTTGGGAAAACAAGTGTCCATCCCTTTTCTGCAGTCATGGGCCAACTTGGCAGGGTTAGCCCCCTAACTCTGACATCATACCATACACTCAGGCCTAACAATGAATTTTATAGAATTATTTTTTTTTTAATTGTGGTGGGGGGGGTCATTGTTCGAAACCTGGCCAAAGGCCATGATTTCGAAACTGATTTTTCTTTCTGGCTATGCTACAATTACTACTATCGTTGAAACACCGTACTGCCATTTTTGAACTTGATACACACGCACATTGCTACACTTTCCTCCTCGCCACGGGTATTTCTTTTAATTTACTCCCTCATCACGCTGAGGGGCATTTCCAAATAGTCCAAGAAGACCTACATGATCTCCCTTCATTAATGAATCGTACAATCATGCGGTTCAAATTTGAAAGTATTCTTCTTAATTCCACTGCTCCTTGACGTGGATTCATTCCGCTTTCCAATTGACGAACCCCCTCCCCCCCCAAACGATCGATTTCTCAAACGTGTTATCGAAAACAAGTCCATGATCCGCTGCTTAGCAAACAGTTATCATGATTATATATATAATAGTCAGTTTAGCTGATGACTGCTACTGATACTACTGTGCCAGATCGATGACAGTAGTTGAAAAATATGGTAAGAAAAGAGATTGGTTGATGGCTGCATTTTATGCTATTAATTTGATATATATGGCCCTTGGAACACACATGCACACACACACACACACACACAAATATATATACATACATATATATATATATATATATATATATAGAGAGAGAGAGAGAGGGGGAGAGAGAGAGAGAGAGAGATAGACAGATATATAGATTGCTAATGGATACATCATTAGTGAATGCTAAAGGTGATTAAAGCAATGGTGTCCATCTTGACAAGGCACCTTTCCATCAAAGTACTGGCATATTTTACGGATTCAGCAACCGATTGAGACATTCTTATCATTATAGCTTATGAATACTCTTGGCACACATGATCTACTCACCTAAGTTTACTTGTACGAGAGCAAAAGGGGTTAGGTAAAAAAAAAATTTAAATAACCTTCCTTGTAGTCTTTAATCAAACCAATAATGTATTAATGAAGGGTTGCTGCTTAAGTATACATTAGATATGCACACGCAGAGATATTATGTACACATATACATAGATTTCATCTACATTCTGTTGGATCACTTCACACCAACAATAAAAATAAGGACACATATATATGTACATACATACGTATATGTGTGCTCATATATATATATATATATATATATATACACACACACACACATCTTATACGTATACATTATATATACACATAATTATATACGTATATATATATATATATATATATATATATATATATATATATATATATATATATATATATATATTGTTTGGACACTCAGACTAGGCTTTTGGAACGGGTTCCATGCTTTCCAGGCCTTCCAGGAGCCGACGAGGCCCACGTAGGATAATTTTTTTTATTCTGCATAAAGTGTTTGGGATGCTATGTTGATTTAATGAAGCTTCAAAGTTACGTTGTTGTTTCATTTTTTTTCTCCCTTGATTCTGCTGTTGGAATTAGCGAAGGAGGTAGCCTGAAAGATCTTACGGCGATATGTCTCCCTTTCTGAAGCCCCAGTTGTCCAATTGCAGTGGTCGTATCACTTATACCTTGCACTGCCATAAACACTTCTACATATTTATCCGTTGATCAAAGCAAAGTAAGATTTAGTGCGTTTATTAACTATGCTTCAATTATTATAAATTCAACAGATTATTCAAAATACTTTCAGTTGTGCTCTACACACAGCTTCAAACGATCAGGTCATTCATCCATTGTACTTCGAGCTCTTCTCATTGCAAAACTAATGGCTGCTTTCGTCAGCTCTGATTACAAATTGTCTTCCTGAGAATTGAAATCTAAACTTCCAGTGAACTAATTCCCATACTTTAAACGTTGTATTGAACCACTGTTAAGCTACTATTTTTCCTTGGTAGATGGAGCAGATCCCTTTGAAATGCCCAATTCCATCCTTGGTACCTGATTTCATTAGGATTTTTAACTTAACCCCCGAGAATTACGTTGACCTACACCTGAGCATTTTTTTTTACTCTTTTCTTACAAATATGATCCAGACCCGACCATACCATGACTGAAGAGAGGAGATGGACTCTCAGCTCTTAGTGGGTGACCACCGAAGCTTCCTTGTATTTATGAGCATAGTCCCTATCCTTTTGATGATTGAAACACAGTTCAGCTTTGAAAATCATCTCATCAGTGAAAAAGCTTCTTCATTGCCTGCGTTTGTCTGGAACAACAATTTTGATTTCAGCTCTGATTTTCATCATAGCGTACGTCTAGTACTACAATGATAGCCACGTAGTCCAATATCACATTTGATCAGTCAGGGTACAGATCTTCGGGAATTATTACGTCTTTTTATGACTATGATTTCCTGTTGCCCCAAAGGATTTCTCTAGATTCTGTAGCCACATATTTGATTAAACTGGGGGGTCCTCATTTTGCAATGATGGCCCAATTGGTGTGCGTTTTCGACAGAGAATCTCCTCGTTGTAAAATACAAAATCGTCCCACTGATCCTTAGTGGTTAGAGCAGTTTGAAAATAACAGGAGGCTTTGAGAAGGCTGATCACTGGGATTCTTTTTTTCTTATCAACGCATTCTTTAGTTAAACACTGAATTTTGTAAATCATATACGTGAATATATGATGGGAAGAGAGTTAGGCAACTTTTGTTTGGAAAAAAATCATATATATGAACAATGTTTAAAATGTATATATATATATATATATATATATATATATATATATATATATATATATATATATATATATATATAACTTGTTACAGTATTTATCGCAGTACAATATGTGTATAGTCTCGAAAGCTTTACAGCTTCAAACACTGAGAAATTGGAAAAAAAACTTTTCAAAAGATTTCATTTGTGTCACTCCAATCACTTATTTCCCAATATCTGTTGATGCAACTTAATTACCAATGTTTCTTCCCTCTTTTACATTTGCTTTATAATTATTGTACAAATTAATTTTTTTCTCTTGGAATCATTAATTGTTTACCATGTAGTTGTTTTGAGGATTTCAAAAATAGTTATTTTAATATGGCCCTTCAGCAGTGATCATCAAACACCACCTCTCTTTCAGATATATATATATATATATATAGAGAGAGAGAGAGAGAGAGAGAGATAGAGAGAGAGAGAGAGACAGAGAGAGAGAGAGAGAAATATATACATATATATATTGAAAGAGAGAGGGAGAGAGAAAGAGAAAGAGAGGGATGAGATTGATGATATTAAATCTTTCCATCAGTGGTTTAATGTGATTTAAAGTAATTTAAATGTCTGTTTACTCGGCATTTTATCTGCTTCTCTGAAGAGGGAACATAACGAAGTGATTGTATTCATGTATGGATTATTTTGCCGAGATAAACATAATTTTTTTTCTCGAGGATCTTTCCTGTTTTTCAAAGTGGTAAACACAAGATATTCATGCCAGACTTCACAGATGAAAATCCTTCAAGAACATCAAACGTAGGTTTTCTTTTACATTTTCTGCTGTTTACGGCCTACCATTCAGTCGATACACAGACATTCGCTAATTGTATCTGTTGTACGTGACGCCCAGCCTAGAAAATACACGTTAATTTGTATTTGGAGACACGTTGTATAATCAGACGTGCCAAACGATTCCATCTCATATTGTGACTGACGCCATTCACATATGATTCACACTGTTTGTTGTTGCTGTTTTTGTTATAAGCGCATGGTGAATGTCAATTTCTAGACATTAAACAGTTTTCAATAAGTTCTCTGATTTTTATTTTTTAGTATTTTTTTTTCAAATGATAATCAACTGTAATTACTCACCGTCTTGTACGATTGGAAAATGCACAGATCTAAAACTTACGTGATGAAAGTAATCATTAACACACGCACACGTTATATATATATATATATATATATATATATATATATATATATATATATATATATATATATACAATCATATTATGCTTCCAATCAGTAATACACTCATGGTAATATGCATTGTGGGTTAAGATAATGTTTGCACCAGACCACGGTCGGAAAGTGAGATACAAATTGTACAGGGATCATTTCTTTTCATAACAAGTGGTAGAAATATTTTCTTTGAAAAGTTCCTGATCCATCGATCAAAGCAAGTGAACAGACTTTGTAAGCTTATATATATATATATATATATATATATATATATATATATATATATATATATATATATATATATATATAGTGTGTGTGTTTCTGCCTGTGTGTCTGAATAAAAGCTTATAATGAGCGAGATACCTTACTTAAAAAGTGCTCAATGTATACGTATGTAACATCTTATAATAATTCACCGTATGTCCATCTGTGACAGTCTAGTGTAGAAACTACACGACAGCTGCTTTTAGCAAGACAGAATTTAAAAATCAACCCCCAATTTTCTTCAGAGCGAGGTATTGATAGATTTACAGTATAAATCCATATTGAAACGGACAACATTCATCCAAAGTCATATATATATGTGTGTGTGTGTGTGTGTGTGTGTGTGTGTGTGTTTACGTTTATGTGAGAGAGAGAAATATCAACGTAATTCAATGAACGTCCGTTTGAGGCAGTTTATTCTCTTTGAAATTTTGCTCTTACTTTCTATGGCTCTGTTATAGCTCAGTGTTTTTTTAAATCCTCATTTTTTTTGTTTTTTTTTTGCTGTCAAAAAAAATGATAGTGATATTCCTATAGTATAGAGCTCTATTCTCGAACAAAAGAAGTAGTCACACTGAAAGCATCCAAAAACATTCGAAGCAGGAACAGTTAATAAGAATATTTCTTTAAAGGAAAATTCTTTTTCAAATGATTAAATTGAATTATTGAATCAGAATGGAACAAACCGTACGGATACCTCGGTATTAACGTTAATTTCTACCTGAAAGATGACCTATAAAGTTGCTTGATAGTCATATTCTTATAAATGTTGTAAGTGGAATTTCTTTGTAGTGATTTTTTTCAAATCTTTCAATATACTTGGATTATTTTTGCTATATCTTATTGACAAAAAGTTCAATTTATTCACTTTCTGTTCATATTTTTAGGAATAACTGATCTTTCCAATTGTTGAGCTTCACACCCTCGCCCAATCGATATTAAAAAACGACGCATAATAATGAAAATTGGATGATTGTATTAACTCAAAGCAATAAAAGAATTTATTTTATTTTTATCTGTTTTATTTGGTGAAGTGTGGTAAATTATTATTGTTAATTATTTTAGTGCTTCCATCTTAATTTTTTTTAAATCTATTTCATTAGATGGATAGTATAACATTATTATAGTTTCTTACCACTATTTACTTTCATTGGCCTGCAAACCTTCTGCGACTAACCTCAAAGGGCTTGCTGGAATTCTTCAACCCCTTTCTACGATATCCAACCACAATTTCTTCAAACTTGACTCTTTTTCTTCCTTGACCTTCCTCTATACAGTCTTCCCAAGGGACAGTAAGCTCGAATCTAACCACCTCCTTAGTCACCACTGACATCAAAACCATGCATGGTATGAGTTTGGATGGTGCAATGGTTTTGGGGTACTTCAACTGTCGACATGAATCGACAAGTCATTTCCTAGTCTTGGGGCTATTCTCCTGCTCGAACAGATGTTAAGGGTTGCTACGCTGAGTTGTGAGCGCTGCTGTTGTTAAATCCAGTGTGAATTGGTTCTGTTAATACCTGCAGAACCTGGTCATGTTGCCAGCAATACCATCCTATGTTGTGTCCAGGTTGATTGGTGCGCCACTCGTCCCTCTTTCTAACCAGAGCCATCGGGAAGCTCTTTTAGCAGCTTAAGAAATATTTAGATGGATATATATTATGTAAATATGATATATATATAGATATATAACATATGTGTATATATCATATATATGTGTGTATATATATGTAGTGAGAGAGTGTCATCTACAGACAGCTGTTTCATCGTATCACGACTATTCTGTGTGATAGTCACTCCAGTGCTGCGAGGCGGGATTGAAAACTTCACTCCAGACCCGGATATCGGTATTCCGCCCCTCCTCTCTGAAAAAATGGACGGACAGTAGGACCGAATTGAACGATATGTGTCTTACACATACGTTGTAATTCACCATCTACCAGAGTAGTCAATTCAAGGATTGGAAGAGCGTTGTATACTTGCTTTTTGCAGAAGGGTGCCTTATGTAAGAGTACACAACCTCCTCATCAACGCATATTGTATTTATAAAGTGTCATCCACGGACAGCTGTTTCGTTGCATTACAACTTTTCAGTTTTGCTAAAATCGATATCCACTCTACCATATATTTATATATAACATATATCATATTTAATATATGATTATTGGATGGTTAGGAGATATTACATATATATATATATATATATATATATATATATATATATATATATATATATATATATATATATATATATATATATGTGTGTATATATATATATTATATAAGTCATATATTTATATCATATATATGTATATGTCATATGTATATATGTCATACATATATATGTCATATATATATATATATATAGGAAGATAAGTAGGTCAATTCCACAAAAAAAGTAGAATTTAATTGAGAAAGATGAAAAAGCAAAGTTTTTCATGATGGTTTTGAGGTATAGTAGTGCTTAATAAACTTAAATCGGTTTCAATCGTGTCTTCAGAAGGCGGATGTGATTCTGTTTTTGGTCATAATTTTCCACCGTCCAATAAAGGAGGTTGATTCAATTGGTGTTATGAAATTCCAGTCGCTTGTGTGTTCTTTGGGGAGAAAGGATATATATATATATATATATATATATATATATATATATATATATATATATATATATATATATATATATATATAGTGAGACAGAAGGGTTTTGCTGAGAAGATATGACAATTGTAAGTGCAATCTTGGTAGTCGTGGAATCAGTAGTGAACATGACTACATCATCATCATCATCATCATCATCATCATCATCATCATCATCATCATCATCATCATCATCAGTATCTTAAAGTCCATCGTTGAACATAGACCTTCCCTAGGAATCGCTATACTTCTCTATCATGGGCGTCGCAGAGCCAGTATCCTCTGAATTTGTCTAGTTCGTCTCTCCATCTTGTAATCTGTCGGCCCCGGTTTCGCATGTGATCTATTGGGATCTATGTTGTGAGTCGTGACGCCCATCGGTTATTTTCCATTCTTGCAACATGGCCTGCCGATTGCCATTTTCGTTGTCTAATAGTTTCTATGATGTCTTGGACTCCTGTTTCTTTCCTGATATACTGTGCTGTCTTGTGATCTCTCCATGTGAGGTTGAACATGATTCTCTCATACGCACGTTGCATGCTTTTCGGTTCGCAAGTCTATCTCTCGGTTAGGTTCCATGTTTCAGCTCCATAAGTTACTATCAGGAGAATGCACACTGAGTAGAAAAGATATTTATCTCATTTCAGAAAGTTTGTTTCAATATACTTACACACCGTAAAAAGTGAACGAATTTTTTTCATCAAAGATTCGCGTATTTTGTGCTCAACTTTTCTATATTCAATCTTGATTCATTTTTTTTTTCCATCTTCGGTGTAAATTCTGTCAATTTTTAAATTAACAGAGTTATGAAAATGATCGCTTTAAAAATTTATTGCATTTTTGTACTCTCTGTATATGATGAAAGTGTATATATATACACCAAAATATTAATGGATACACATTGAGTTTTATATACTTGATCATCATCATTATTATTATTATTATTATTATTATTATTATTATTATTATTATCTTTTGACATCTCCCACCTCTTCACTTTTCCTTCTCCGACTCTTTTTTCCCTGTTTCTCAACGTTCCACTCAATTGCGTGAAACGAACGGAAATTCCTTCTCGTCTCATAGTGGTTAAAGCTACTCGACCTTTAGTTCTCATTAACTTCCTTTCACCTGGATGAATTTATGAGCTGAGCCAAGTTCATCTTCCACCGATCCAGGTTAATTAGGAGGCTCGGATCAGGCAGAATCATCGTTCAATCAACTTGACAAATACATCGACTTGAAAAGTCTGGCATTAATCTTCTTTTGACGATCAACGTTTTGGTGGACAAGATGCGGCTTTGCTGACTTTTTAAGTATGAGTCTTGTCGACGAGTCTTAAGATGATTCGCAGCAAATCATAAACAGAATCTTTTTAACCATTCTACTCTTCCAAGAAACGATTGGCCTCCTTAATTTCGTTTTATCTTTTTTATTTTATTTGATATTGATCTGTTTTCCGTAACGCTTTCTTTTGTTCGTATTTATTCGTCTTGTTTAGATACTTACTTGACTTAATTTCTTTTGAGGTTTTTATAATACTTCATCATCATTATCCAGTAACTTTCTTTCTTTCTGCTCTTTCCTTCTTGCCTTTCTCTCCTAAATCTTTTTTTTTCTTCATTTTTTGACAGTATTCAAAAATTTTTATTAAATACCATGCGTTCTTTTCTACTTCTTTTCTCTTTTTCCTTTGTTTCTTCTTCATCCAAGTATATTTTCTTTTTTGTTTGTTATTCATCGATTCTACTATGCCAGCTTTCTGATTTCTCCCTTTTTAAAGATATTTTTCTCGGTTTCTCCTTTCCTCTTTTTTTTCTTTTATTCACCTCGTTTTTATCCATTCTTTCCTTCATTTTTCCTCTCCTCCTTCTTCCTTTCCTAACTTTATTTCTTCCTTACTTCCTACCTCGAATAAGTTTCTCTCTATTACACCATTTTTCCTGCTTTCTGATACTTTCTTCCTTTCCTTCAAATACTTATTCCT
The DNA here is from genome assembly GCA_963457665.1 of Thysanoteuthis rhombus. Classification (NCBI taxonomy): domain Eukaryota; kingdom Metazoa; phylum Mollusca; class Cephalopoda; order Oegopsida; family Thysanoteuthidae; genus Thysanoteuthis; species Thysanoteuthis major. Next base: position 27,247,584 of record OY735211.1, on the reverse strand, counting down.
TCTCCATCATCTGACCTTTCATACCTCTTTCTATATTTATCGTTTAACTCCATTGTTGATTATTTTCTTTTGCTATCCATTCAAAACCTCCTCGTATGACAACACCTGAAATAACCAGACATACTTTGAACGGACCCTGTTTGATGTTTCTTAGAAATTAAGATGCCGGTTCTGATTTCAGTAGGTACAAGTGAACCAATACCGCAAAATGGTTTCAAAAGATGATACCGAGTACTTAACCCCGCTACAAAATGGGTTATAGGGCAGCAAAATTTCAATTTATGATGTATCTTTTCGCGATGTCTCATGGGACCGATATATATAAATTGTGTTTGCTTATCTCGTCTGCAAACGTCATTATGTTCAGGATCGAACCTAGGAAGTATAGAGTGATTTTTCACAAGTCTTTCAGCATTATACAGATGAAAAGCTTTTTAGGTCCTATTTTTATCGACTTTTATCCCTAAGTTGGGAATCTTGAGAAATTAATCTCCTTTATTTAAACAAAACCATTCCTTCAGATATACCTTGTTTAAAAAAGGCATTGCGTGGGCTGAATGTATTTTTTGAATAATAAAATACGTTGCAAATGGCGGTGTACTGACTGGAAAGAATTCAGTGCCATTATTTTTTTCATTTAGCTTAATCGTAAAAGCTTCTAGAAATCGGAGTATTTCAGTACAATCAACACGATATGAATTATGTATATATCAGTACTGACAGGGAAATCTATTCACTGTTCAAAGATTGGGTACGGATCGATTTTTTGACCAGATAAATAGTAAGGTTAGCCATCGAGGTTATTTTATAGCCCATATACGTATTATCGACTTGTTCAGCTTCTGATACACTGTCTCTCAAAGTACATAAAATACTGGGGTTGAGAAAAAAAGGAGAAATATTTAGAAAATACACAGGTGTTCGCCAAGGATTCCACTGCGTTCTTTTTTTTTTCAGCGCTCGCAGCATTGGAGGCTACACAGTTGGAGCTGGTCGTTAAAATCATGTCAAGAGGGCATTTTTCTGTTCGCCCTTCGCCATTTTTCTTTTTTTTTTTCGTTCACTCTGCAATGACCTTTTTGCACCCACTTCCAGAGTACAGGCGGGCAATATCAAACAATAAAAAAACCTTTATTACAATATGATATATACAGGCGTGTGTGCACAAACACACACACACAAACACGCATATATATATATATATATATATATATATATATATATATATATATATATATATATATGATTAACGCTATCCTTATTCGGGGTTGAACACTCTTTAAATAGGGCAACTCGTTCGTAATAAACTACATAACAATACTCTCCGAACTCTTGAACAGGGCATTTTGGTAGATGGGGGATTGTGCGTCATTAAATATATTTATAAATTCTGTCTTACTGACCGTCCAGTTGCTTTACTTAAAAAGTACCCAATCCTGAAATAAAGAACCGCTCATATATATATATATATATATATATATATATATATATATATATATATATATATATATATATATATATATATATATATATATATATATATATATATATATAACTTAATAATGCCATTATCTTATTGAATAAAATTTATTGATTTAACTATTAAGTATACATTTAACACTGATTGACATCTAGCTAACGATAACTCTCCTTCACGGCTATATATTATTATCAATATCTTAGAATCAGAAGTTAGCGATTCTCTGACACTGGACACTTATATGTATCTTAATCCTTTTGAGAGAAACAAACAAGTTGCCCAACGATACCAGTCACCTATTCTTCAAAGATTTTTTCGATTATTTATTCTTTTGATTTCCTTTCAAATTAAAGATCCACCCAATTAAATAGCAAAAAAAATATCAACAGGGAGATTTTTTTATTTCCTATTTACAATATAATATCGTAATAAACACGACTAAATCAAATAGAATTAAAACTCAAAAGAAAAGAACAGTAGAATGACAACAGAGAGTTGATAATTCAAAAATAGGACAATGAAATCGAACTTGCTAATCTCTATTAATTAAGTAACTTAATTATTTCATTATTTTTACAGTCTAATGATTGAATTAACGGAGTCGTGGTGGGAAGGGAATGAGTGACGAACGATTCTTAGATGATACAATCAGACAAAGAATCAAACTAAATAGACACAAAGATCGTTTACATTATCAAATTGAACAATCATTATCTATGCCCAACTTCTCTTTAGTGCATTCTTTTCATTTCTTTTGTGTCTTTTGAAGGAGCCACCGACCAGTTTTCAAAGTATTTATCTTCTATACACTTCGTGGGGACTATCAGTGGCCGAGTGATTAAGGGCAAGGTGTTATGGAGCCGTCAAGCTGGGTTCAAACTCTGGCTGATACAGTTTGCACATATCATTATCATCCTTTTAGCATCTTTCGTTTGAGATAAACTTTCTTCTCTATCAAGGGCGTCGCAGGGCTAATAACTCTTGATCGTATCTAGTTCGTTGTGCCATCTGATTTCCTGCCGATCACAGTTTCGTATATGATCTCTCGGGATCCACTTCTTGATGACCAGCGATTCTCTGACTTTCTTACCGTATGAACTACCAATTACTATTGGAGGTTTCTAATAAGTTCTATGATCTCTCAGAATCATGTTTTTTTTCTGTAATATACCCTGCTGTCTTGTTATCTCTGCATGTGATGTTGAGCATGATCCTCTCCTATGCACGTTGCATTGTTCTCAGTTTGGGCATTTGATATTAATGCTCATGGAATGGGCATGAATCCCTCCCTCCCCCTGTCAACTAAGGCTCATTTATTCCATGTTTTGTGAGAGGACTTTATCCAAAACAGAATTTTCAAAGATGCTTCAAAAATTACTTCCCTTTGTTATCGATGTGATCTCCATTTGTCTATCATTGTCTGTTTCTCCTCTCTCCACCATTTTTCTCTCATCCTTCCTTCATACCTTTCCTTTATTCTTTTCTCTCTGATTTTCTTTCATATTTCCTTCAGTTTTTCACTCGGTCTTTGTTTCTTTTATTCATTTATTCCCCAAGACCCTTACTATTCCAACTCGTACATCTGTTTTCATTCTCCACCTCCTTTTTTTTTTTGATAATTGTGTTCTTGCTCTCGTTCTTTTTTAATTTCTGTCAACAAAAATTTATGTCCTTTTTCTTTCTTCTTTCTTACTTTCTTCCTTTATTTAATTTTTATTTTTCATTCATATTTAATTAATTTCTTCATTGACTTCTTTCTTTGTCTCTTTCTTTCTTTCTTCGAATTGTGGTTGAAAACGCTTGGAATTGAGTTGAAGGTTCCAATTGATAAGTTTGAGCCAATATGACCCATGTCATTTCTCAGTCATATGTAAATTCTCCATTTATCCCCATATATTTCTGAGTGCTTCATTTCAAAATCCTCCCACACTCATATAGATGCATATCGAAAGAGAAAGAGAGATACGAAGAAAGAGAAAAATAAAACTATAAAGAACGTTTCATTTTTTCATTTTGTATGGGTGCTAATTACAGTTGATTGATTGATTTTTTTTGTTATTCAATAAGAAGGGATTAATTTTCAGAAACTAATGATTGTTCCACCTAGATTTCTATCTGAAGAAAGGGATTGTAACAATCATCATTATATCAACCTTGCAAATTGGAAAAGAATCATATTTATGAGTCATTAAATACAAAATGTTTAACGAATATGTGTGTGTACGCTTCTTTGAGAGTGTGAGTCTGTGTATGTTTCTGCGTGTGTGTGTGTGTCCGCGTGTGTATGTATACACATCGATCATCAAGGTTATGCACTATCATCATCAACAGCAGCAGCTTTTCAACATCCGTTGTTGGACATAGACTTTCACTGGGATTCGCCACATTATTTTTATCATGGGCGTTGCGTAGTCAATACTTTCCGAACAACATCTTATATTTTGCCAGCCACGGTTTCGCTCTGTGATCTCTGGGGATCCACGTTGCAAATCAAGATGTCCATCGGCTCTCTGATTTTCTTGCATCCCAACGAGCCCATTGTCATTCGTGTTTTCTCATGGATTCAATGATATCCCTGACTTCTGTTTTTTCCCATAATTCACTGCGCCGTTTTGTAATCTCTCCATGTAATGCTGTGCGTGATTTCATGCTTCTCGGTTTGAGGGCCATTCTTTGGGTTAGATTACATGTTTCAGCTAAGTGGATAAATGCAATAGATCTTTAAAGGCATGAATCTACTACGTTTAAACCTCTGTCCAGTAGTCTGTGTCGCTGACAATGAACAATTTTATACCTGGGGGAGATAATTCAAATTTGCACCATTTTAGTTTACTTATTATTTGTTTCGAACATTTTCTCACTCGATTTCAGGGTTATACATCAAAAATTCGGAAGATGGGGGTTGTCAGTGGTCAGGACTTGATACAAATTTTAATACAGGAATTGGAATCACACATGTGTGCACTCGCACACAAACATGCATACACATATAAATGTGAGGAAAATACAATGCAAATACACAGGTGTACGCTCAAGGTCGATATCTATTTACAGAGTTTACATATATATATATATATATATATATATATATATATATAAATAGATGGATAGATAGAGAGAGAGAGAGAGAGAGGGGGGGAGAGATATTCACGTTAAGACTGCTTCCTGGTCGACGCAGATTCGAGTGTTGCACAGGACTCACTTCTTCACTCATTTAAGTGGTCGGCTGTTCAACTTGCTACTCGGTCAATATCAGTACCGGACGAAATATATATTTTTTTTAAATGTCTCAACAATCATCACTTTACGTTGGACATAAACTGTCAAATTTGAATGATATACATATAGTAAAATGAGAACACTCACACACACACACACACACACACACACACATATATATATATACATATATATACATATATATATATATATATATATATATATGTATATATATATATATATATATATATATATATATATATATATATATCCTGAGAAGTATTAGTTACCAACCTTTTTGTGGCAGACCATCACAAATGCTGGTGCCTAACACTTGTAGAGTGTGTTTCAAAATAAATGTATTTAACTGAATCGTAAATCAAATTCCTGGTTCAAATTTGTCAATTTTATTACGACAACTTTAGATATATGCAGTTAATAAGGTTTTCGTCTAAATGTAAAATTCAAATCAAGAATTCGATTTTTTTTCTTCTAATTAAATGCCTTTACTTCTTGAATGGCGCTCAATGTGTTTTGGAATCACAAACATCGTATGATACCACAAGTGTGGACACCTAATGAGGTTTGCACTCACTACTTTTGTGATGGTCTGTAACAAAAAAGTCAAAAATACTTTTCATCAAAGTACACCTAGACTTATATCATCCTGGTTCAAAGCTAACAAAGTTAGCTACTATACATATGCATTGATTTGAAAGAGAAAAAAAGGATCCTGTATGTTTAATTGAGTTCATTTTAAGTCCTCTCACAGCTTCAAAATTGACGGAAAGGAGACCGAAAAATTGAAAATTCAAAAATAAAAATAAAGCTTCAAACATTATATACTATTATTAGAAATCTTTGATCCAAATTCTGTTAATACTGAAACCGTATAAGGATTCTAAAATTAATCTTTTGAAACATATCGGATACTTTTGCTCTCATCTTATACGTATTTCAGTTCTCCGAAATTCTCATACATCCGTAGTGGAATTTATTTTCTCTGCATAGACGGAAATTCTCAAGATACCAATAAAATGTCTAAAATCAGAAATTATTGAAGAAAGCCATAAATAAATGAGAATATAAGTTGTTGGAGAAATTGACCGATTAGCAGAACACATTTTCCGTCTTCAATTTCAGTAAAGGCCCCGTCAGAGAGGAGAACTTTTGAAATGTTATGTTACCAGCTAACGTCGGCCGAACTTGCTACCAATTAAGTGAAAATAGTTTATGATTCCAACGGAAACCTCGTAGCACGCCACATCGACGCTCGTACATCTATTAAATAGTCTTGGAAAGCGGCCAAAGTTCGTGTGGAAGCTATAATGGGTGGTTTATTTGTTGAGGCAAAGAAGTACAGATGGTGTTGCGTCGCCAGGTCAGAGTATAACTTTGGCGAAATCTGACGCCGGATCGTGAAACAGTATGAGACACGCAGAGAAAGGAAAGAGAGATGCCAGTAAGGACGTTCGTTCCTAGAATTATAGGTTCGATTTTAACAACGAGTGAAAGCATAAAACTGTTGGCTTGCACCTAAAAGTAGTTTTTTTTCCCCGACTGAGCTGGACTTTTAGCAGAAGGAAGCCTCACCTGTTGGCGGCTATTTACAGTAGCCATTCTCAGTCTCTTTTTCTTTTGTCACGCTCCCCTCGAGAACTTTTTCCATCTTCGAGGTTAGCCTATCAAACGGGGTTAAACGCGAATAAATAGACATAGATTTATTTATTTATTTATTTATTTGTCGTTGGACCCTTAGAAATTCCACGGTATTGACGGCTAAGATATCATTATTTCTCTCACAGATATATTTCAGTGATTAATCACAGGATTCTATTTCAAAAACCCTCGAAGCATATTCACTTATGTGCTTGCTTCGTCATTTTGAATGTATCGGTCACACAGTACATGAACACTCTCAATGGAAATGCACTTCTGACTGAGTAAACCCATGGGGGAGCATTGATTGATGCATAAATTCCTCTTCTATTTTCGGTTTGACTAGTTTGTACCTGTCTCGAAAATGTAATGCATCTGCCTGACATGGAGAAAACTTGAAATGTATAATTTCATCTCAAATCGACTGATACACAGGTGGTTCTGATAAATATTATATAATTCGAATCTGTTCAACAGTGTTCGTGTATGATTTAAAAAATTCTAAAAATGTTATCATACAATTTTGCGCAGTTTTAATTCTTTTTTTGTAACTCTGCCAATGAAGTTCGAAGAAGTATTTGCATTCACTTGGGTCCATCGGTTTGTTAAAACAATATTTCTGAAAGTCATCATAGAATGTCGATTAGATTTTGTGGAAAGGTGACCATTGGGATCAGGCAGAGGTAATCAAATTTTGGAGTCAGATCCTAGAATATTTTCTCCTTTCCTACTTCATAGATGTATATCCACAACATGCAATATCCCCAAAGGTTCTCAATGACTCTCACTGAATTTTTCGTAGAAGGTTGCATAATTGACTAAAAAAGAATTGATAGAAATTATGCAGAGAGAAAGAAAAGGGTGATGCAGGATTTTTTTAAATTGTGATTTATGTTTCTACACATTAATGTATTCAATTATGGTTTAACACAATATCACCAAAGGTTCTCCATCAATTTCGATAACATGTTGTCAGAAGTTGTGCTACTTGGCTGAATAAGAATAGATTAATCTTTGGAGTGGATCCAGGGAATATTCACCTTTAACTCCCCTGCATTATAACTATTTGTGGATATATTTAGATTTTTTTTTAGTAGTAACGGTGTTGACAGAAGTAGGTGCTCTGTGAGTGCTTTTTAGTTTATCAAAAGTGCGCTGACAGACATGCGTCGCCCCCCTCTAACATGGTAGTTGTTCCTCAAAATTACGACTGAAACAACGTTGAATGAAATCGATTTTACCGTTGACAAAACTATATAGATAGGGCTTATTTAATTTATTGCGGTATAGGAAGTTTGCAACTGACTTTTTTCGAGTTGGAAAAATCATTTGCAATTTCCCCTTCAATATTTCATATTATCATACATCATAAATTATATCTTTTTTTCCCCACGACGTTGGATGAAACGATGTTGATTGGGGAGTCGGTCCATTTAAGTAGCTTCATTTGAATCGATCTGTATGCGTGTAAAAATGTTTTCTGTTATATACGTGCTCTGCGTTAAATGATAATAGTTTTTATTTCCCTAGCGATAAAAATGAATTTGTCAATGTTTTTTATGTGCTTCCTACGCAGAATATCTCGTAAAATGAAAATGATTTTAGGCAAAGGGAAAGATAGACATCAAATAGCCGGAAAACAAAATAAATAAAAATCGAACTGGTTCAGCCAACCGCAAAATATCCCCAGAGAAAATTGGTCATCTCTTCGGGATTTCTACGTCTGGGACAGATAATGTTCAGATAATGTTAATTGATTATATGTTTTCCATCTATTCTAGCGAAAACAGTTTAGTCTAATATGGTTATATACGTGATTTTAATCTTTTTTTTTATATAAGTAAATTTCCGAGGATTAGAAATAATGTCACGTTACACTTAGTGATTTTTCAAGCCCAAAGATCACACAATTCGAATTGATTAATGTGTAGAACTCAGATATACTCGGAGAGCCGCGCTAGCATCGTTCTATGAATACTAGTTCATTATCCGTCACTTCACTGACGGTTATTACGCATCGAGTGCATAAGAGTGTTCGAAGAGTGTTTAAACATACTAACATACCTTCGAAATAAATTGAATTTTGATCATAGATTCTAGATTTTTCTGCATAACTTTCCAGGCTTCAATATTGTTTATACATCCTCTTTTATCTACGTTTTTTTTATATTTGGTTCGAATTTAATCAATTTTGAAGGTATATAAAAACGTTAAAATGAACTTTTTGAAAAGTTTTGAGTAGTCTTTTTACTAATTATAAGTGTACGAATAAAAACTAATTCTAAGTGGAAAATTGCCAAAAATGTTATATTGTTTCAGGAATAATTCAATTTAAACTATACAACCCTAAACTAACAACAGTTTGATGATATCATGCTATTTCTGATAGTTGCACTTTTTTTTTATCAATATAGGGAAAACAGGGGCTCGTTGGTTCCCTTCTTGCATTCAAAAAATATTTCAATGAAGTCAAAGGGAGCAATATCTTGCCTGAATCTATAGTGAGCCTAATGTTACGTAATCCACTGTTTGGCTCATAGTTGACCTAATGACACAGGGACGAACTTGCCCCACGGTGAGCTGACCAACGGTATGGGTCAATTTGGTCCCTAATTTTCAATAACCAGGGAGAACGCTTAGCTGTGCAGTTGTTGCATCTTTTTATGATGCAAACCCCCTTTAAAAAAATCAAAAAATAAGAAACATTCAATTAAGATGTTAGCAGTGTAATGACTTTGTACAGGGAATTACAATATTTGGAACTCGTCTAGTGGGCACAGTATAAACTTTTTAAACGTTAAAATTGAAAAATTTTCACCACTTCGTTTACTCTACGATTTGAGCATAACAAATCTAAATAATTTCCTTGTGACCAGGATACTTGATCAAACAAACACAACTCGAGGATTAAAACAACATTTTCTTATTAATTTTCCACTGTATAGCAATTTTTTTTCTAAATCAAAGTCCTCATTACGATTCATCTCTTTTAATCATCAGCAAATGAAATGAAACATTTCAGCATATTTGGCACTACAGAACTAGTGCTCAATATGCCCCATTGCAAATGGACCACCTTGCCCCGACGCAAATGTATTCAATCGGGGGGGGGGGGTAACAATTACCAGTACCAACGGATAGAGCAAAAGCGACTCTACATCGATGCCTTTGACGAAGGGGATTACACAGTTCTGCACGTCTGATTGATAATATTCACTAGCACAGAAGCCTGATCCGAGCAAATTTTCAATTTTACTTGTAATGATCAAACTCAGTTTTTTGTCCTCACTCGACAGTCTGCATCACGTATGCGCCGGATTTCCGTTGCAAGAGGGCATGTGATCACATGACTTTGACTGGAAAATCATTTGGCCTCGACTGAAAGCCTTCAGACCTACTACGTAGTACATTCGGCAGACAAGTATGTGTTTCTAGAGCAAACGAGGGAGGATCATTTTCTGTGCAATTTTGAAGACATTTGAATTTGTTTTTGTTCTTGCATCGTCAAAAAGAATACCAGTTAGAAAAAGGTAGAGATTAAGTCTTAGAAAGGGAGGGACATGGATGGGAACTGTGGAGGAGAGATATCTGCTGAGGGTTCTCATCTTTCTGCGCAGTAAGGGTTGATAAAGTATCACAAGTCGGCCAAGATGCGTGCAGGGAAGCTCACGTGTTTAAAGAGTCAAGTCTTCTACGTAGAGCACATTTTCCCAAATGCAGCTACTTCTCTTCTTTTCAACCGATTTCAACCTTATTTATAGCTAATTACTTCCAGATTTCTGTCTATGTTTAATTATCACGATAGCAGACATTCAACATCCTAATATGCGTCAAATTAAAAGTCTAAGGGTAAATTCTGAGACATGAGGTTTACAAAAGCTGTAATGGACAACCAGGCCAAGTGAGTTTTGATCTCTACCAACCCTACTGTCTCAACTGATCAGTGAACTCTGACCCAATCTTGCATACAAGTATATACATACTCATCTTATCACGCACACAAATACACATTCGTAGTGTAACATACACACATACATATGCAAACGTCCATAGATAGATAAACATTTCTTTAATGTTTCTTGCATACATTTATGTATAAAGATATACTTATATACACTTATATATACATGCCTCGCTAATCGTTCATTATTATCTACCAGGGGTTGCCTGATGGCCAACCTAAATTTCTCGACGTTCAGAAGTGGGAAACATACACTTTTATCCAAACAAACATCAGTACATATATATATATATATATATATATATATATATATATATATATATATATATATATATATATTCCACATACATTTCAATATCCCCCACAGATACACGTACACATCTCAATTTCACACAGACCATTCATGAATATCCTTCGTGGGTTTAGTTTGATTAATTAAAATGATTGATTAAAGAAGTTTCTGATTTTGCAACCTCCATGCTTCACCATATAACAGCCTGGCTAACCCTGGGAACCAACTACTCCCGGTCTCCCCTATATGTATCATGCTATTTATTTACATGCATATTAACCAATCATATTTTTGTACACTTGTTTATATGATGAAGTCTACACTTTCCTTTTCTTCAGATTATATATTGGATAAAAAGACCTTTTAGGTTAACTAATGTGACAAAGATGCTTTTTATCTTATACTTTAAAAAGACTTCTTAAATCAATATAAAAGTGACAAACACAACTTTTATTATTTGCTTTGGAAAAAAGTAAATGCTTTTTAACTCAACACAGACATGGCTTTTATTTAATATTTTATAATACTAAAAACCTCTCAAATCAACATCATTGTGACGGACGTAGCCATAACTTCCTACCCACCGTATTCGTTGAAGCTGATGCTGCTCTTTCCTCCTGCTTATAGCTGGTTTACCCTGGCAAGAATATGCTTAGCTGATTGCAGCTACTGATATTACAACTGTGACAGATACGGCTCTTATCATCTATATGATGACCATATCCTATCACGCTAAAAAAAAAAAATGGAGCAGAAAGACGTGACACTATTTAATGGTGGTTTTTCTGTTTCAGGTTGAGCTCATGGATGGCTCTTTGATGATTCAACGGTACCCGGCTTGAACTTTTGTCACTTTTGTCAAACCAAAAGTATGAAATAATTATGCAGACATTTTCGAGGGAACCTGTCTGATTCAGCACCGATGTTATGTTGCATATTGAGTGGTGTTGCATATTGAGCTGCTCTGGATTGTGTCAATAAATACTGAAATACAGCACCGTACACACACACACTCACACACACACACACACACACACACACATATATATATATATATATATATATATATATATATATATATATATATATAATCATTTAATTATCATTATGATTAACGCTCCCTTATTCAGGGTTGAGCCCTCTTTAAGTGAAGTAACTCGTTCATTATAAGCTTATGCATTGCTCTTCCAACTAAGGAATAGAGCACTCTTGTGGATGGGGAAATAGGCTTGGGTGAATATATCACCTAAATTCAATCTTACTGTCCGTCCAGTTCCGTGTAGGGCAAAGGTAGGATGCCAGCTTCTGGGTCTGAAGCGAAGGTTTTGGTCCTACCTCTTGGTACTAGATGGGATAATAGTCTATAGCCACACCGGAGAGTTGTAATACAACGAAACAGCTGTTTATGGATGACACAATTATTTAATTATTATATATATTTATATATTTGTGTTCGTATTCGTGTGTGAAACTTTTTAAAAATCTTTTGCTCAGCCCATTTAATAGGTAATTTTTTTATTTGAATAGCATAAACTGCTGAACTTTTTTCTATGTACATGTTAGTCTTAAAAGATCCGTCCACACCGATATGCAAAAATGTTTTTACAATGTGTCTAATATTTTTCAATGCTTTTTCCATTTTCTGTGGAACACACTGTAACTTGGACTATGAACGCAACTCAAATTTTAAGAAACTTTAAGGAAATCACAAGTTTTCTTGATGCTCTTAAAATAACATAACGTAGCATAACTGAATTATGCTAAATATTAATATTTTTACTATCTAGTCCATAATTATAGAAAATAAACAGAACAGAATAATTATACGAATAGGTACAAAAATAAAAAAATAGAACTCAATCAATGTAAAAAAAAAAACAGATTACATTAATTTTGAAATGAATAATATCACTTCAAATTTTGATTTTTTTCCTTGAGAAAACTTCTAGCAGACCTAGTAGTTAGTTAGATTTAGTATTTATACATAATTCGGATAAATTAAAATTTGATATGTCGAAGAAAAAAAACATGTTTGGCCACGGACAAAACGTTGTGTAATGCTAAGAGATTATTTCTGTTTTGTCAATCGGCAGTCACCGTTTCTTTGTTATTCTTCTTCGGCATCACGAGAGACGCTCGCTTTTTGTACATTCTTATCGCTTCTGTCATCTTTTAAAGAATGCTCTGTGACACCGAACAAACGTTCACTGAAGTTGGTGAGAGCTGACAAGGTAATTGAACTGAAGAAATTATTGATTCATCGATTCTGATAAATGTTCTCCTTTTAGTTTTGTTTATCGTTTTAATTAGATTCAGAATATTACGTTCATATCTAGATTGATCAATCGTAAAAACACTCCGAGCAATTTTAAGATTTCTTTATATATACATATATATATGTGTGTGTGTGTGTGCGCGCAAGTGTCTGAGTAAGTACGTGTATGCATACATATATATGTATATATGTGTGTGTGTGTATATATATATATATATATATATATATATATATATATATATATATATGTATGAGTGTGCGTATATATGTAGATATATGTGTGTGTGTATGTGCAGGTATTCTTCGTAAAAGAATTCATGTATAAATTTCAATTTTTGTGCTATTATTTTCTACTGAATATGTTAGGAAATGTCCATTGTTCAAGATGTGGTGGAGGATTATTTGTTGTTGTTTGCTAAATTCTAACCTACATGTGGAAGAGTCCATTTTAAGGAGAGAAAATTTGAAATAAAGTCTCATTGCTATATAACAAAAATACCATGAATACAAAAAGCATCCGATTCATTTGAGAAAAAGCTCGTTCAAACATCGTTATAGAGACTCAAAATTGATGGAATACTAACCAGATATTGATATTTAATGGGTACTAGTCTATATTCTGTCGATTTTGATGAATAAATTTGCTAAAATATCATTCATGAAATGCATCAGATATATTTTGCACTATATATATGTGTGTGTGTGTGTGTGTGTGTGTGTGTTATAGATAGCTGGTTAGATGTGTATAGATATAGATATAGATGAATATATGTACATACATTCAAATGTATTTACTCAGTAGTTAACTGAGTGGCCTGCAATTGTGTAAATAGTCTGTGTATGAGGCTGCTTCCAAGGTGGACACAGCTTCGATCACCATACGACGCTCATTTATTTATTTATTTACTTGTCTTTAAAACTTTACAAGCGTCAATCAAGCGTGCAACAATATGGTGGTAGTGCCGACAACAAGGGTCGGCAACCGTGATCTAATTTTACTCTCGAGGTGTGGTCAGCATTGTATGGATATCCGTCCATACAATTATAAATTCGGTACTTTGTGACAATGTTAGAAAGAAAACAGCGAATCAAATAAATGACAAGACAATAGAGAAGGAAGTAGGTTTAAAATATGAGACTTCAATGAATGGTGAGGGAAACAGGAAACGAGAATCGATGGCCAACAGGTCAAAGAGGGGAGTTATCTTCCAGTAAAATTCAGAATGTAAGAAGGGACAGTGAAAAGGAACCACTTTCACAAAACGGTTAATTTTCCTCTGTCGAATATTCAACATAAATCAGCACAACATATGAATAGAAACCAACGCTATTTATTTCGTCTGGGGTCCTCTGGGATTGCCTTACTCTCTGTTTCAAATGTGATCCCCAAGGCAATATCACGATTTTACTTTTAATCCTATGATCAATTGCTCCTTTTTGTCTGCCAACTTTTGTCCTCATTCAATCCACACACACGCATATATATATATATATATATATATATATATATATATATAATTGAGTCATTCACAGACAGCTGTTTCGTTGTATTACAACTCTTCAGTGTGGCTATAGAATATCTATAATCCATCCAGTACCACGAGGTAGGATCGAAACCTTTGCTCCATTTTAGCCCTACGTAGAACTGGATGGTCAGTAAGGTTAAATTTGAGTGATATATTTTCGCACAATTCCCCATCCACCAGAGTCCTTTATTCCAGAGTTAGAAGAGCATTGCTATAGAGCTTATAATGAAAGAGTTATCTTCCTTTTAGAGTGCTCAAACCTGAATAAGGGAGTGTTTATCATATATATATATATATATATATATATATATATATATATATATATATGTATGTGTGTGTGTATGTATATGAGTGTTTTTTAGTGGCTTACTTTGTCGGAGGAAAGTAGGAATCTTAGTACTATCATATTCATTAAGATCTTCATTACTGGCATTTACTTAATGTAGCTGAGTACTTCACAAACGAGAGGAAATGGAGATATAAAGTTTGTGTAGCGACAGTCTTCAAAATGGGCATGGTGTTCCTCCCTGTTTTGAAAATCAACATTTAAAATTCTACCTTTCAACGTGAACTCAACAGCCGGCCACAGACCGGTCCTAATATTATTGTCTCCTATAGTAAATATATCCTCTCAAATCCAGTAAGTTCTACGTATGTCTGTAAATAAACTTATTTCTGTCGATGTTGGCATCAGTGTGACTGCGTTCTGTAAGAAAATTTTGCCGTTGGGCGGCTTTGTTCAACTTTGGTTTTGTTTTGCTGTCCGCCGTCGTTTCTCACTTGAAAGAGAGATGGCCAGATAAGAGGTTAGCAACCAGTCATAGAAATACGAGATGCGGAAAAGAGATAAAAGCGGAGAAATTTCGCTAGATTAAGAGGAACGGCACAGAGCAAAATTCCAACAACAGAAACAGCGTCAACAACGAAGGGATTCAGAGCATTACTAGTCCTCAAACTAGTCGTACTACTAGTCCTATTACTAGTACCACGACCGGTACACCTCATATAATCATGATCCCAGTAGTTCGACCTTCCTTTAGCCAGCCAAAAATACGTTCAAAGTGAATAATTAACAATTATGCTGGGCCTCACGTGGAGACTACAAGAGAGCACATTAAAAATCTTTAATGGCTGTGGGCTGGCCATGTTGCAAGAATGGTGGACAACCGATGGACACTGCGACTCACGACATGGATACCCAGAGATCACACGCGCAACTGACGCAGGCAGAATATTAGATTGAGAGACGAGCTAGACAGATTCAGAAAGTACTGGCTCTGCGACGCCCACGATAGAGAAGAGTGGCAATTCCTTTGGAAGGTGTACGTCCAACGACGGACGTTGAAAGAATGATGATGATGATGATGATGATGATGATGATGATGATGATGATGATGATGATGATGATGATGATGCTCCGTTTGAGGTTTGTTTGTTTGTTTTTTTGACACGTTGCAAGATTGACGGAGAGCCGCTGGGCATCATGACTCACAGCAATGGATCTCCAGGGATCAGATACGAAATTGTTGCTAACAGAAAGTAAGATGACGTGATGAGCAAGACAACTCCAGAAAGCACTGGCTCAGCGACGCCCGTGATAGAGAAATCTGGCGACTCTCAGAGGAAGGTCCATGTCCAAACAAGGGACGCTAAAAGGCTGATGGTGAGGATCGAAACCTTTCATTCGCATTTTCTTCGTTCCGTTTCTATCAATGTATTCTATGGGTACAGATCCAGTATTTTCCCTTTCTTTCAGTCGGATCAATATTTGATCGAGGCGTTCCAGTTCCCATTCTTCATTTAGTTGTATTTCCATTGATCCATGCAGCAGACTAAAGAAATTTTATACGATCAATATTTGATCAGAATATTTTATTCACATTTCATCTGAGATGAGGTGATCTCAGTCTTATACAATAATTCATCCAGACCACTCTCCTTCAACTGTTACTGACATATTATTTGATCCACACAGTTGATCTCAAATTTTACAACCGGGTAAACATTTTTCATTGCCGGACTGGATTGACAGTCAGAAAAAAAGGCATTTTCAGTGGTCAGAAATTATGGCAATCGTTACTGACAGAAAAAAAGGCCATTGTGCGGTAGTCACTATACACCATTCATGATTTTTTTATTTACATTTGTGGCAAATAACTTCATAGCAGATATGCTTTGAAATAGTTTTACTATGAAAATTAATTAAAAATCAAGAAGAGAATTTCATTGTTTGGGAATGAAGACGAGTATTACTTGGAGAATAGGGCTACTGTATGTTTGAAATAAGTATGCTATTTTTTCGATACGCAAGCATAGAATATGAATGTACCATAGAAAGAGAATGTAAATATTTCATGTAGATATGTTTCATAGATTATTTTACTATATAAATATATAGCAAATGACAGAGAAAAAAGGTTGTCAGTTTCCAAGATATATGGCAAATCTTAATGACACAATAGAGCTATTTCATACATAAATACATTTTTAAGCACAAGATTTTTGGTTGCTGGTTTTGTTGTTATTTTTCAAACGTCTGACGTAAGTTGAAAATATGATTTCTACACAGTTTCCTTGACAGTATTTGCCTATTGGCAATTTTTTGATTTGAAAACGATTAGGTTGGTCGAAAATCATGAAAATGTCTATCATCAGGAATGATGTCTCCTTCTGCAGATGAGTGTAAGCCATCAGGTACATCTAACCACATTTAATGTGGAGTGTATATGCATAGACATGTTTATATAGACATATTTATGAACACATTTGCATATGTATGTTCATATTTCATATACATATATAGAGAGGGGGGACAGGGTGGCAGAGGAGGAGCAGAGAGAAATAAGAGAGAGGAAGACATAGACCGAGACAGAAAAATCCATTAAATCATCTTTTTGAAAAAATACACACACACACACACACATACACACACACACATATATCTATATATATATATATATATATATATATATATATATATATATATATATATATATATATATATATATATATATATATATATATATATATTATAAATATTGAAATTATCTGGATTTAATCTCAAGTTTAATTTCTACGAATGGTAAATCACAAACAAACGATTCTATGGTAGAAGCAAATTCATTCCAACAAGAAAGTCAGACACGAACTTGTAGATCATTACTACTGGATAAATTTTCATTCTAACAAGGTGCCCCATTCTTCTGTCGTTGTGTCGTACTAAGTAAAATTCAGTAAATACCTATATTACTTATTTATGTATATTAATGCATGTCTGTGTAAATGAGTGTATGTGCGTGTCTCCGTAGGTTGGTGTGCGTGGGCGTGTGTGCGTGGGTGTGTGATGGTAAGTTAGTATATGTATGATTGAGCGTTTACGTATGTTTATGGATGATTGGATGTGTGTGTGTGTATGTATGCAGTCATACATTTTATTTTATGTTGCAAAAGTCATTTTAAAACCCCTGCAAATTATTTGTGCAGCTCTCTGCTACTTCATCTAACTGATATTTTTATGAAGGATTCTCTTTGTTGAGGCAATCAACAGGTATATTTTGCTGTCTGTACCCCGGCTTTAATTGTTTTAAACAATAGGCGTGATAAATTTGCAACTCCCTATGATTCAGATTCTGTAAAATTCACTTTGAACGTATCTTGTTCACATCTAGGGCACGTGGGTAAACTTCCTGATAAATTATTCCAGCGTGCGTAATTGGACATGGCCAAATCTTAGTAAAAAGACATTTAAGCGAATCATCTGAAGTGTGAGTGGCCTAACAGTTCCTGGAGAATATAATTGGCTGACATAGTTAGAGCTAACTTTGCACTTATGCCTTTGGGAAAGGCACGAATTGAGATAACCCCTCCCCCAGCTATCGGTGACTATCAGTGCAAACTGAAAATCTCAGTCCTGTCCCTTTCCCAGCGGCGTGGAACGTTTTTTCCAGAATGTGCGATTAAGAAGTCTTCGCCGAATCTTTGACTGGCCTGGCAGTTCTTTAAAATCAATCGCTTGAGTGAAAAAAAAGGAAAATAAAGATAAACCAGTGAAATGACGCTTCCATTTTTTAGCCTCCCCACTTCGTGTATAAGTCGAAGATTTAAAAGACCGAATGAGGATCAAACTCAACATTAGATGCGAACCGAAGAGATGTTCAAAAAGCTTAGCTTAGTCGAGCTCGAAAGGAAATTGTCAGTTGTTAAATGAGGAGTTGGAAAGATGGCTAACTATTCAAATCCTGCCTGCCCCTTGAAATCAGTATAAGAAACCCTGACTTATAATCGAGCTCAAACAACAACACAGGAACCTAAAAAAAAATCCGCAAACATCCTTCATCAGGTAGCGTTTCAGTATACTCTTGTATTTACGTTTTTTGAAGAAAAAAAAAGCCAATGCCCGGCTGTGTCTTGGTTTTAGTAAAATATCATTTCTCGAAATGGAATCGATTTTTTAAGTGGATTTTTTTCTTAACTAATGCAAACACTAAAATTTTCCACGAAAGTTGAGAAAAAATTTCGAATCGATCGTTACAATAGTCCAATTACATAGCTGTATCTTTCTTCCTTTCCGTCTTGCTTGTCTGGTTGTTATTTGGTTTTCTTTCTTACTTTCTTTCCTTTTTTTTCTGTCTTTCTCTCCGTCTTTTTTTCTTTTATTAATAGCTTCCTGTGAGAAATCCAAAGATGGACAGCCATTAGTCGATTATTGTTCATTCAAAGACAAGGCAAACATTTTCTTAAAAAATAGCCAATCATTTTATCCCCCACCCTTTTTTTTTGCATTTTAAGAATTGACAGTTGGGAATGGGATGGAAAATCATAAAATATTGTTTGTTTTTTTTTGGGGGGGGGTGATAGTAAATTTGAAAAAATAAAAAACATGCAAATAAATATTTGACGAATGCATTTGAATTCACAAACTGCTTTAGTTTTGCGCACACATAATAACTCATTACAACAGCGGTCCTCAGAGTTCCAGATCATTCCTCTATTAGCAATCCAAGGTTACCTTAATTTCTCTTTAATTGTGAATCATCATACGATCATTCCTTCACCATTAAAATATCCATTATATGTTCCTCCTTGACCGTAATTACTCCGTTATCTCTCACCGGGCTAAAATCCATCCCCATCCTGAGAGCCAAGTGCATACCGTTCAAGAATCACACATCTGTTCATATTCAGGACACCTAATCTAGAGTGATGTTTAGCTAACTAGTGTGTCAAGACATCCAGACAAATGTAATTCAAGTTCGAGCCCTTTTGGGTGCTTCTTTCTTGTGCTGGTATGTCAGTTTGAACTTAACGAATAAGTATCACCACATTCATATGCAATTCATAGAACAACTGTATCGGACTTTATTTCTTTTTCGACAATCCATGTTCGGATCGTAAACATATCAGGGCTTTACATTTCACGCAGGCCAGTTAATCCATTGACTGTTCTGCATCGTCAGGGGACCTAAGGGCAGAAGAAGCTCAAGTCCTAATTATGCTGGTTACTCTGCAGTCTACACTAATAGTTGCTTTGTTCACTCTTCCTAACGTTCTATCAAGGGTCTTTTGACAGCTCAGTCGTACTTATCTAATATCTTAGCTTATGATCAAGAACTATGTGGATCGCCTTCCAGAGACCTTGTCGCCCTGCCCGCCCCTTTTTTCGCCCTTCTCGCCCAGTCCGTCCTGGCCGATGGTCGCTGCCGCAGCGCCTCCAAGTAGCGGCAAAGTGTACGCACTGCAAATACAAGAGATGCTTGAAAATCTTAATCCAGACGGCTGAATATTTCTGCAGAAAAAAAGGCAATTATGAGAGTTGCGTATTTGTAGAAATAATTTCATGTAATAAATTGTATAATTTCTCTAGACCATCACAGCAGTTGTCTGGGGAATATTGTGTTGTTTTGGGGGGTTTTTTCAAACTCCTAGACTTGATTTTATCATGGATAATCCATTGTTAATTTTCAAGACATGGAATTTAAGATTTCTGAATTCAAATCATGAATGAGTGAGAGAGAGTGTAATAGAAAGAATGAAGCTCAAGCGTCGTAGCTTGTCAATTCGTGTTTCTGAGTTTCCGGTATTTTCTCCAATTTTCTGGTAAACAGTGGATTTCTAGTGAAAAATATTTCCATTTTTGGTGAATATTACAGTGCTATCAAAGTTGTCATGGAAACAGTTTAGATAATAATGGAACCATTAAACGATACAAAAACATAGGAACATAGATGTTCGTCCGTGATTTTAAGGTATTCGTCCGATCAACATTTGTTATTTAGATTCACAAAGGAATTTCAATCTTACGTAGTGTCATAGGGTGTCCTGCTTGATATCAGGAATTTCGGGAATAAATCAAATTGGGAACAAAACATTTTTTCATTTGCTTTCGGCGTCAATGGCAGATTAAGTAGCAGACTGAGTAGACTTTTCCTTTCTTTCTTGCTTTCGACGCTAGTCGCAGGCTAACCATTCGGTTGAGTGGGCCTTTTCATCCTTTCTTCGGTCAAACTCTCCCTACTTGGATTTGATTTTATTTTCATATGTATTTTCAGTCGTATATATGATGCATCTAGTGAAATTCATATTCCAATAAAGGCACACACACACGCAAACACACACACACAAACAAACAGACACAGACACAGACACACACACACATATATATATATATATATATATATATATATATATATATATATATATATATATATATACATATTGATATGAAGAAATCACACTTTCAATAAGCACTTGTTTCGCACACAATTCCATAAAATTTATGCAAAGGTAGATATGTTTTGAATGATTACTAATAATTTTGAAAAACCCTACAACATGCCAAATCTGATACCGGATCGTATGGTAGGACTTTACCTTCTGAACAATGGGACAATACTAAGCTCTTAGCTTAGTGGCTACCTTCTTGGTCCCGTTAGCCGTTTTTATCCTCGTCAATTTCTTTGGAAAATTAATGAAAAAAAAAACGTTTTCAGGGGCCAGCAGTTAGTGGGCTGATCTCAAAAGTATTGCATGTAAGCTTGATTGCCTACAGATGTTCTTGAAAGGAAGCTTTGTTCCAAAAGCTTTTAATTACTTGATAAATATCATACGAATTGTTGAACGTTAATTTTACGAATCTATTCAACTTCTATGGTGAATTTGAACCGCACTAAGAGTCCAAATATTGTGACCCCGTTCCGAATTAAGGTATGCCTACTTAAAAACTTTTTTCTCTTTGAAATATAAGCAGTATTGAAGACTTTTCCAAGATTTCCCTAAAATTATGCCAAAAATATCTCTGAAAACTTTTGCATCAGCTTGATAGTCGGTTATGGGATCAATCAAAAGCTTAGGAAGTTTATGGGAGAGCAACTCAGTTTTTGACAGGGTTTAAACATTTATTTATTTCCCCTAATATCTGCATAGCTGGATTCGTGTAATAAATCTTGTTTGTTAACGGCTTCAAAGCTCCTAGAGCATATATATTGCAAGATTTTCATAACGTTGTCTGATACGTTTCAAAAGGTTAATTTCGACATCCTTATACAGCTTCGAGATTCAATCGGAGGATATTTTTTTTTAAATTGAAACGACATAGAATACTCGAAAGTTATGTACAAATATCAAACATCCGAGATAAAAAAAATATATATCCGTCAATTTCGTAGGTGTATGTTGAAATAAACATTTTTGAAACGTATTGGATACATTCTGTACTCACTGAAACTGTGTCAAAATAGACTTTTTTGAATGTATCAGATAGTTTAACACTCAATGTATTCCTGGTAAATCTCTTATAAGTCAACGTACAATCCAGACAGTGAGCCCCTTGATAGGTTAGTCTTGAAAGGGCGAAACAACACGGTTTGGTTGATATGGATTCGAAATAACACTACTACTGACCCAGTTTGATAAAATTCGAACACGTTATCTCCCAGGCTGTGTTATCCTGAGGCAGAGTGCAAGGAAAATTTACTACATTAGTAGTCGTTATCTTTCTGCACTTTCGCTAAAAGAGAATTTCTGATAAGCTCTTTTAATTCTATTTTGAATTCTTGAACCTGCGGTGACGACATTGTGATAACAAAACTGATTACCACGGGGAAGATTTTGTTCTAAGCATGGAATATTCATATGAAATCAAAGTCTACGTTCTATCGATTTAAATTTCGCACATCAAAGAAGAAATACACGAGAAATTCTTATGCAATCTCTCTCTCTCTCTCTCTGCCCCTTAATCTCTTTCTCTCTCACTCTCTCTCACGCACACAGACTGATCACTGACTATGCTTTGTTGATATCTACGAAGATAAGCTTAACAAAGCACAGAGTTTTTTAAAAAATTGTTTGAATTCTGTACAGCAGCAATGCTCTGTAAGACCAGTTTGCAAACAATTCTCATGCAATGTTTCACTCTAATATCTACCAAGCTTAGTTTATAATGGCACAAAAGTATAAGTTACCAATGAGGATCGAACTCTCCACAGTATTGATAGTCTACAAATATAGCAGGCTTATTAATTAGCTTAGCTTAGGATATCACAAGGCCGCTTGTGCAATTGCACTGAGTCATACTTACTTACATGACAAGCTTGCTTTATTTCTCTATGATTTATATAGATATCTAATGAACTTAGTTTAGAAGGACATTAGTCAAAATTTGGGAATACCCTGCGAAAAGCGAACTCAGTACTTCTCAGTTACTACATACTTTTTGCTCAATTTCATCCCTCGAAATTGTAATGTAAGGATAAACATATTTTTATCAAAATGGTCTTTCAGAACCACATGGAGTAACTTTTTAATCGGTGTAACTTTTTCATTTAGCTTTCCAAATATATCCTCCAACGAGAATACACGAAAGCATTTGTTTGCTTGTTTGAGTGCGTGTGTGTGTGTGTGTGTGCATGTGTGTGTGTGTGTGCATGTGTGCGCGTGCATGTGTGCGCGTGCATGTGTGCGCGTGCGTGCATGCATACTTACGTCTCTTTTGTGATTCAGTTTTCTGTGTGCAGGAATTAAAAATTATATATTTCAAATAATGATTTGTAAATCCTCCTGATTTTCTCACCTCTAATTTAGCGCAAATATCATCTTATCATTTCCTGCAGCCACAAGTAATAATAAAGAAAGAGTTGAAAAAATACGAATGATCTCAGCGGGTACACTAAAATTCATTGATCAATGTGGGATTTCTAATTAACGGGAAAAAAAAATTTCACAAGAAGCCAATTATTCCGTGTTGTTTCCTTATGACTCAATTTGTTCTTACCTTTTTTCTCCTTAATAATTTTCCAGTCCAATTTAAAATGCAGCCAATTTCTCCTTATAATTTCCAAGTATTTCTCCTCTTTAAACGGGAGAAATTGCTATTACAATACACGGAGATTATTTTTATTTTTCTCAGCGATACGAAAATTAAAACACTACAGAGTTATCTGAACATTTCTTGGAATATCATTTGAAGTGAATATCCGATATTCTTGCGAGTAGTTCAGATGATATTGTCAAACATTTTTGAACTAATCATCATCGTCATCATCACCAGTCTTTAATTGTCCGTCGTTGGACATAGACTTTACCCAAGATTCGCCAATTCTCTCTATCATGGGTGTTGCAGAGCCAGTACTTTCTGAATTCGTCAACTTCATTTCTGCATCTTGTATTCTGTCGGCCTCGGTTGCACACATGGTCTCTGGGATCCAAGTTGTGAGTTGTAATAACAATCATTTTTCTGCCATTCTTGCAACATGACCGGCCTATTGCCATTGAGTTTTTTAGTAAATTTTACGAAGTCTTGGACTCCTATTTTCTTCCTGATATACTGTGTTGTCTTGTGATCTCTCCATGTTAGGTTGAGCATGATTGTTTCATTTGCACATTGCATGGTTTGCAATTTGCGGATCTGTCTCTTGGTTAGGTTCCATGTTTCAGCTCCATAAGTGACTATCAGGAGGATGCATTGGTTGTATATTCTTCTTTTTAGGATTAATAGGATCTTCTTGTTCTTTAAAGTTGAGTTTGCTCTACCAAAGGCTTGCCTTCATAGAGTGATTCTTCGCTTGATTTCTTCTTTTGTGGGTTTCATAGAGATTGGTTGTCCAAAGTAGATTTAATGGTCTACCTCCTCCTGTTTTGCACCTTCAATTTTGAAAGTTGGGTTCTTATCCTCTAAACCCAGATATTTAGAGTTGAAAACCAGTGAATAAGGATAAGCGTAACCCTGTGAACAAAACTTGAAAATGTAACCTATAACAACTTCACCAGCGAAGATTTTTGTTTGTTTGTCTTTTTCTGCTGACGTTTATGTGCCAAGGACAGAAAAATACTGGTATCAGAATGATTAAAAAGCATCAGTGGAAATCGGGTATTAATCATATTAATGAGTTGGCACCATGGCAAATCGGTGCAGCAATGAAATCAAAGAGCTGAGATCGATACCTGAAGGAGAAAAGGCATGAAAATTGTAAAGTTGATGGGTAAAAGAAAGTGGCCAGATCAGGATTGATTTTTTGCATATCAAAAAAAAAACTTGATTATCCCATGACCTTCTGGATCGTTGATGTACCTTACTAGGTACTCCAAGGCATTTTTCATGATTATGGTTGTTACTTAGTGGTGCACATCTCCTTTCCAAGTAAGGCGTGACATTTTGTTCTTGGTTAAATAGTACCTGTAACAGTGACCTGATCTATTGTGAAAATAAGATTCATGACGTAAAGAAATTAGTGCAAAAAGAACATGAAGTACCTCGGCTAGAAATCGAACTTGGTTGGTCCATTCGATCTTATCTGCTGTCTACAATCAGACCAACTGTATACTTCTTTCACTGTCATTAATACCATTGATAACCATTGCTGGCCGTTTCATATTAGCTGGAAAAGAAACACAAAAAGTCATGTACTCTCATTCCCCTGTAGATACAATTGAGGACCTTGTAAGGTACCTCGGCAATCTCCTGGATCATCAAACCAACAAATAAAATAACGGGTACATGTGACAATGCAGCAGTTGACAGGTTGGCCTCGCAAGCCATTACAAGTGATTTAACCCTCACTAGATGTTTCACTCTGGTGCCTCTCGTATCAAACTAAGCCATGTTTAGCGAATGTTTTGGAAATATCTACATACCTTAAGGGACAACAGGTGTTTCTTGTTGAATGGTACGTAGCGCAGTACTCTACCAGTAAGTTGCTATTAAGTACCATCTCCAATGTTCAAGAAGGTAATAGCCAGGACTTCGAATGTTGCTCTTCAAGGCAGAAAAGTTGTTCTCCTTTTGAGGATAGGTGTAACGTGATTCTACCTTTTCCAATTCCTCTCTTTGACCGTGTGCTATACTAATCTGAGCTTAGTAAATATCGAATTAGATCGTTCCCGAATGTTCATTCTTGAAACGATGTCATAGTAAACTGAACTCAGCGGAGCCCTATAACCATAAAAGTGAGATTTCCATTTAATAAAGACTATTTTTGCTTCCTCCCTCTCCAATGGTCTTGAACGTACATGCATACATTACTAAATACACGGGTATCCTTCACTTCCTACCATTCTTTAGCTTCTACGGGAAACACGTGAAAATAGAGTTTGGCGTTTGATTTGTGGAGAGATTATAGAGACAGCACGTACCCTCTTCCTCTCCTTTTATACCCAAGTCTCTCCTGTATCCCAACTTCCGACAACTCAGCATAACATGTCATTATCGCCATTTTAGAATTTTCTCCCCTCAAAAATTGATGCACATGTCTTCTTTGCTTCACTCCATTTCGGTTTACTGAGAGTTCTCATAAGAACGGTTAACTTTTGAATGATGGGTTAAAACTGTATGCCTATTTTATATACATTATTTGCTACTCTATAAGAGCCACTTTAGCCTCTATCGTCTCTGGACCTAGTTAAAATAGCTATTCAGTTGGATTATCAGATGTCATATGTCACGGGCCTCATGGGATTGAATTAGGCCGTAACATCTCAACAAAATGCTTATCACTCGTTACTATGAGTCTTCAAAGATAGACACAAACAGTCGACATGTCTGAAAAGACTTAGTCAAATTTGATCGAATTAAAGAAAATTCGGACAATTTACGATTGGATTACATATTTTGTAAATGTAGAATGGATTGATACAAAAGCAAAGAGTAAACGTGATTAAAGTCTTTTGATTATATTTCATTCAGGTCATAAGATTAGATTACAAGACTTGAACCTGTGAACTTATTGAATACCTAGAAGTCTACATTTTTGCAAACTTTACGTCTCGCAAGAATCGTGACAAAGACAGACGGTACACTGGTTAATTACTTTGCATACCATTCATTAAATGAGCAATCTAGTGTAATCGTGTAAAGATATTTACTTAGCTTGACATTAGCAGACACAAATAGATGGAATTAATTATTTAAAATAAACTGTGCCGCATCAATCTTTCAAGTTCAAAGGGTCTGAATTCAATTTAAGCATTCACTTTTATCCAGAAATAAATATTGACCACTGTAGCTAACAACAACTTCAAGGAAAAAAGTACTTCCAGAATATTAACTTGGATCATGGCTCAGTCCGGCACAAGGCCTCTGGTGTAAGCTGTCGGAGAAAATTGAGCCACCACATAAAGCTAATGAATTGTAGACTGTAATTTGATAAACGCAACCGTATGTTAGATGCCCGTTGAGTAGTTCGTGGATATCAGTTTTAGAATATCTCCGGTTGCATTGAATATCCTATGATATGAATCCATATTTACCTTTAGTCTTAACTTCAAATTTCAATCGTCTCCCTCGAATCAAATATTTCCAGTAAAAACATTGCTCGTATTCGAAACGATTTTGTTATGTGCAAATGGAGAATTTGTATTTTCAGTATATAATAGACAATAGTGGTTTCTGTGAAATATCTGCCACTTTGCCTGCGTTGCCAGTCATTCCAGATAACTACGATCCCTATTGTATATATTGAGAATGTGACATTGTATAGAATCTCATTAAGTTCAAGATACAAACACATCTCAGTACATGCAATGTGTCTATTAAAAATACGTGAATGTATTTTATGTACGATATTTTATCTGTGTATAAATATGTGTAATTGTATGCTTATTTTGTGGATAGAAATTATATTAATCTAGGACTGAATTTTTCTCGAGGGACTAACTATATATTGAGAAATATTTACGCCAGCATAGGTTTGGATACTTACGTACCTGATTTTCCCACATTACTCACCATACCCCTGGGGTTATTAAGGTGTCTTGAGAATAGAACATTTAATAGAAAAAATCCACGTACACCTTTTCTTTCAATGCATGATGTCTAATTCCCAGTGTCCCGAGAAAAAAACATTATTTTTCTTCGTTTTTTCCCACTTAAGAACATACAAATCAATATCTCCACAAAAAGAGCAGAACAGTTTAACTGGAAAACCAATTTAGGTCGGACTCTCACCAAAACGAGCTGCCGACGGGAAAACAAGACAGCCACATTGAAAAATAATACCAAAAAGTATTGGCCACCATCTTGAATAAGAGCAGACGATAAAGGAGCCCATCATAACCAGAATGAGGCTGCTTTGTTTTGATTGGCCGGTATGACATTTTAAAAACGTACGTGTCCGGAAGCTGTCAGATTTCTAAGTGTCGCACGAATGTCCCGGAGAGACTGTTTTAAATGAGCCATTTTGAATTCTACTTCATTCGTTCTCTTTTTTTTTCTTTTTTTTTTTTGATAATTTTTGTTATCTTTTCTTTCTTTAAATTTCCCAAGTTTTCATCCAACTTTTTCTGTTAAGGTATTGAATTTCAAAAGAAGGGGAAAAATTCTATTCGAACGTACATGCATGTGTGTCCGTTTTTGAGTAAATCTCACGAACGCACAAATCAACATAACCACCTATTTTTCCCACAGAATTACATACTAATGAAAATTTGTATATCTATATGTGCATATTTATAAACAAGTCACTTGAATTCAAAATCAATACCTGAATGGATAAGCAGTTAAATATATTCAGACCAGCATGCATGGATACCTTCTTACAGATACTTATTAATATGCATTTCCATATATTTATATAGGCACATAAACACAATAATAAAGTATACCCTGGAGTACAATGACATATTCAATAAATAAGCACGTTAGTACTTTTCTGAGAAAATTAATGATTTTCTGTGCTCTTAAATATCTCCCTTTTCATACTATTCTTTCTCCCACTCTATTTCTCTTTCCTTTTCTCTCTCTCTCTCTCTCTCACTCACTGTCATGTAATGCTGACCTGTTCCTTTATATTGAACAGTATTCTCTCTTCCAATCAGTACATACAAGTACTCATGAAAACACGAATGTACACACATGCACATAATTATGGTATACAGGAACGCATATATATATATATATATATATATATATATATATATATATATATATATATATATCCATACAAATCTCTTTCCAAGTGGTATCCATCCAGTTCTGTTCATAATCAAAAACAATCACATTCAGTTTTTATGTATTCCAGCTGTTTAATACACTGCATATATTCGTGTAAAAGTCGCCCCCATGTTAAATTCGGCTTTTTTTTTTTTTGTCTAAAAAAATTGTTTTCATGTATTTCATGTAAAAGTCGACCCTTGTTTTTCATCGACAACAGATCAAAATTTGCATATCAATTTATTTTCTACGCATTTATGTCTTGATGTACCCACAAAAAGACTCGTCTCACTGAATACTTTACGGAAAAATCTCTAATAAGACTGCGTTGCTATCATAAATGTCAGTAATTACATTCAAAAATGACCTACATTATCTAGATGAAATACTGCTCCTGAATCCAGTGGTGATGTGTATTATTTTTCATTTTTGCTTCATCTGTTCCCCGGCACCAGCCATGTACACAGTATTGCGGTAAGTAACAATAATATATTGTAATCATCAGCTCTGAATATTCATTTAACTAGTTTGTTGAGTGTAACGGAGTGAAAGTGCAAGTTTGAATATTCATAAGAGCTACACAGCGTTATTTATGTGTTTTGTTTGCAAGACGTGTGTTTTGATGTGTGGAAACATTGATATTATTACTGTAATTCATTGTTTTCGTTCGTCATTGATTTAGATACTATAGGGTTTTTGCTCATTGGTACATTTTTTTGAATTGTAGAGTAAAGCCCCTCGAAAGTAATATCGATGAAATAGTCGACTCCCATGAATATAATAATGAAGAATAATCTAAAATTTCGACTTTTACACGAATACATATGGTATATACACATATGTATGATCTGAGTAGAAGTTTTCTCACTGGTTCATTACTGATTATAAATTGTTTCACTTGAAAAAAATGTCTTTACTCATGTCATATTCCCCTACCAATAGTATTGAGCACTTTTTTGAATTAAAGATATATTCAACACATAAAAACACGTTGAATATTTGTTATTGTTCACTAAATATTTATATACACACATAGTGGAATATTTATTTATTTCAGACTATATATATAGCTGGTTGGTAAACATGGATGTATATAAACATGCAGATAGACGAAATCCGAGAAATGTGTGTATATATTTGTGTGTGTGTGTGTGTATGTGTGTGCGTGAAATTGGTAGGAAAGTTAGATGCATACAAATATACATAGATCTTAGTAAATCTCGAGGAAAAAATCCTGTCTCTACTCTATCCAGATGCGATGGCGATATCCAGAATCTTCCAATTATGGTATTAAGCTGATTATTTCAATGGTAGGTACGTTGCAACGTTAGGATTTGAGTAATGTCGAACTCTTCCTTTGCCTTTTGGGTAGGGATTCCCATAATTTGTCCCTATTGAATAGTTGAAGTTGCATCAGGTTGAACTCTGACTCGTCTAACTTGGTATATTCAACAAACAGAAATGTCTCAAAGCTTCATTCATTCAATTAACAATGACTCAATATCATCTGAAAATGTCAACTGATTTCAGTTATGCTTCTTCCTTTATATGTTATTCTAAATTTTGGGGGTTTTTTTGTTTTGTTTTTTTGTTTTTTTGGTAATTTTCAACCTATGAGGTTATATGGAATTAATCCAAACTATGAACCAGAAAGATAATTCATGGTTTCTCACTAATTCTCTATTTGAATACCTCTGGTGTCATTCATATGGATTTTCGGGAAAAAAACAACGATAAGTATGCTGGGTATAATGTCATTAACTTGTCAGAGTCAGAAGAACCATCGATTTTTTACTGGCTGTTACATTATCCCGTCGAGTCGTACAACATTTTCCCTTTTATTATTACTTAGAGACTGATGCTGGATATACAGATATTCCAAAAAGTATTTAATATGTTCGTTAAAAAAAATTCCATTTACCATTTTTATACGGCTTCAAAATTGATAGAATTTCGACCAAAGATTAAAAAATGGAGAAATGAAAAAAAATATTGAACTATGATTGAACACTGGAAAGGAAAAAAATGTTTATCATTGAACGAGAATCAATTAGAATGTCACTGACAGAATAAAGTTATTAAATGCATACTTACTTGTTAGTGTACTGAGTTATATCATGGATAAGCTTCGGTACAAGAAGGTGAACGTTATTTCCAGGACCATGGGACAATGGAAATCATAATTGTGAGTTAATGCTTAAAAGTTTTTTTCAATGATTTATCCGCTAAATTTTGCAGTTTGATACTTAAAATTCGTTCGAGCAAGTTTCGGTACTCAATCTGCAAGTATTGCTTAGAAAATCAGAGTGAAAATGGTTTTCACTGTTAGGAATAAATGCTAACATTACGGACTCATTTATTCAGACCAACTTCCACTGATAGGGGATGTAAATCACCATCATAAAAACAAATGCAGGATTTCAAAAAATCTCTAAAATTCCCCAAGAAGGACACAATAGATAGGGGAACGAGAACAATATGCCCAATCGATAAAAAGGGATATTTTGACCTTTCGAAATTCCTGAAAAGTTGACAAATGTAACAAACATTTAATAAAAGGTGCAGGGTACTGCAAACAAACCTGTTTGATGTAAAAAAATTAGAAATACCTAAAAATGGGTCCAAAAGATCAGATTATAATGCTAAGAAACATTCCTTTCCAGAGATTAAAACGGCAAAGACAAGTTGATTTGTCCGAGTGAATCAATATATAACAATAACATCTTATGTCAAAGATTCAGTCAGAGAAAAACAGAGATAATAACAATCAAAAATATATTATAAAAGCAACGATGATGAGGAATCTGATCCAAATGAATTAAAGCATAAGACAAATTCCAAGTGTCACTGGCAATCATATGGCTATTACATGAATAAATCTTCTAGATTGCCGTCCAAAAATGACGTTAGAATTCAAATAAATATTAAAAAGATTATGTTGCTCTGCAATCTCTAGTCTACGTTCAGCTAGTAAGAACTTTGATTTTTCATACATATGAAAAAGAAGTAAATGGGTGAGAGTGATAATTCTATTAGTACTTGGCAATTATCTCCCTTGACAAAGATCACGGACTGAAAAATACATTTCATCTAAGTCGATGTGGCTTCTATACTGATAATTTTGACGCATCAAAAACTGCCGAAAATGCAAGTGGAAATGAATAATTATACATCTCACCCTAATTCACCGAATGTCCTCTTCCCTCTCATTGTATAACCCAAGGACAGCTAGAGAGATGACAGCAAAGCTTCCTGAGGTTACTAATGAGAATTTGGAGTATTAGCATTTTTTTACGTATCAGTTCATGAAGATTAGAAATATCTCACACCAATGAAAATGATCTGATATCATCTTTCAATCTATCCTGTCATAATTCACCCATCTTTTGTGAAATCTCCTAAAATATTTAAATTAAATGAGATCCAAGCATTCATGATGGTGATTTTTTTCAAATAAAGAATGATCCAATAAATATGTTAAAATCCATGATCTCTTATTAGAGCAGAAGACTCTCTTCGGGCCTTCCGTACGGATTTGCTAAATATCCCGCCGTCAGAGCGTTTTTTTAGCTAGTATCAATAATTTCATGAATGGTTGAAATAATATTCAGTATTTTTCGGACGGATCTGATTCTCCAGAGACCTCCTGAGACATGTCTGGAATATTTAATCAAAAACGGGCGACTGAACAATCTAGGCCATCTTGCAAATGCTTGAAAGAATTTTTATTATTACTTTTTTTACCCTTAAGCCAAAGACCTCAATGCACAGTCCATATCTAAACTTTACACGCAACTCAACTTGTATTGATTTCTGGCGAGAATCATTATTTTGAAGCCAATTCGGTGGAAGGTGAATAAAAAAAAAATGTTGAATATATAGAAAAGAAAAGATGACCAAAGATCTTAGGGATACATCAGTGGACAACCAGCTGAGCCGATGACGAAGAGAAGTAGGCAAGTATGGAAGGTGGGAGCTTTGTCAAAGAAAAAAAACGCTATCTTTACAGAACACTGCTCGTCGACACAACTATTATCAGTCAAATATTTTTTTCCTTTTTTTGTATTACAGATGGGCTCGTCTGCCTTTAGAGGAAAGAACCTGGATTGGCGTATTTCGATACAAGAACGCAGACACTTATATATGCATTTTACACATGCACGGACTTATCTCCTGCAAATGTTAGCACATATGCATATACAGTGATTGCAAAAAAAGTATCCGATACAATCCAAAATATTGATGGTAACGTCATTATACAGCTTCAAAATTGATAGAATTTCGACCGAGAGGGGGAAACACAAAAAATCAGAAACGTGGTTGAAAATCAGAAAGTTATGTACAAAGATCAGAAATCGTTGAACCAGATTATATCAATCTTGAAGGTGTATAAGTATGTAGAAGGGAACTTTTTTTTATGCATCGGATAATTTTTGCACTCACTGTACATATGTACAGACATATCTGTTACAGAGCATGTAGAAATGATATCCCGAAAATATATAAACGTTGTTTTTTTTTTTTGTTGCTTTTTGTTTGTTTTGTGGGATTGTTAATGAACAGGCATTGTTATAATCGGGGTGTTTATTAATCACTTCCAAAAAATATTTGTGAAAGTCAGTTTGAAATTCGATGTAACTGAGCGTAATTCGAGGAGCTAAACACGATGGGGAAATAGAATTTTTTGTGAAGAAATGTCAGAAAAATTACTGAGGTAGTGCAGTGAAGATGAGTTTATTCCATGAAACAGAAATTACCATGGGCCACACGGGAACTTCCCGAAATTCTATGCTAGACTGACCCTGAATAAATTTGAATCAAGCCGTGTGTCCTCTCACTGAGCATAAAACGTTGAAAGAAACTCAACAAAACCGTAAAAATGTAGAGAGCGTTGAAATTAAATGTAAAAGAAGAAATCGAAGGAAAATTTTCTTGAGCAGTAATGGTGAAAATGGATATTTCAAAAAGATAAGACCATCTGCTGCCGGGCCAAATTCTACTCCTATTCCGACTGGGGATGATTACTGCAACATAATTCATTCTGTGTATTTTTTGTATCAAGTGTATTTATTTATTAGAATGGAATATACACATGCGTATCTGTATAGAAGTTTTTTTGTTGAAATCCAAGACTCGTGAGTTTAGTTCTGTCATCAGGACAGCCTCCGAGCAATATGTTTGACAAAACAACCATTTACTTCTAAAATTATATAGGTTATTTGTTAAAAAAACAAACTAACATTATTTTTAGTTTCTAATCTACAGTCTAAATGAAAAAAATGGGTGAAAATCAGATTTAAATTTGATGTAACTGAAGGAATTTTTTTTATAGAAACGATTCGAAATAAGTTATTATTAAACCTTTTTTTCTTACCAGTTGAGACAATTTACTTTTGGGAATAGAGTCTGTTCGTGACGAGTCCTGGGTCAGTTTATTTCTATTTCGACTTTAAACTGCCCCTTCAAACCAAAATGAATCGATTGTATGTCTGTGGCCCCTTAAAGTGAAACCTTACGGTTGCATGGAACATAAAGATAGGGTCCAGTTTAGATTTAAAGTTACATCGTAAAAAGAATTGCTTAGGAAAACATCTTAAAAATTGTATAACTTATATTCTGAGCTGCAAAAATGCATATTTCAGCTTTGTACATTTGAATCTTGCTTAATAAGGGTAAAAGCGAAGGAAGACTTCTTCTTCTTTCAAGGAATCAAAAATGAAAAAAAAGATGTCCTCCATTCAGAGAGACAAAAATGAACAGGATACTTCTTT
The DNA here is from genome assembly GCA_963457665.1 of Thysanoteuthis rhombus. NCBI lineage: Eukaryota > Metazoa > Mollusca > Cephalopoda > Oegopsida > Thysanoteuthidae > Thysanoteuthis > Thysanoteuthis major. The sequence goes on along the minus strand of OY735211.1, from coordinate 27,212,982 downwards.
CAATCTCCTTCAAAGGAATCAAAAGTGGAATGAGCTTCTCCTAGTTTTATGGGGTCACCGGTCTGAGGAAAATCTCCCTCCCCTTCAAGGAGTAAAAATTTAAGGGCAACTTGTTCCTCCCTTTAAGAAGTCAATAGTAATGGCAGACTTTCCCCATTTGATGAAGTCAAAAGCGGATGTGAACTTTTTTCTCACCTCAACAGGTCAGGAGTTAAGATAAACCTTTTTCCCCTTTATTGGTTCAGAATTTAAGCTTTCCCCCCTCTATTGGGGGTCAAAACTGAAAGGAAACTTTTTCATTACATATCTGAATGCTTCAGCTTTATATACTCCTATATAGACTGGTACTTCAGATACCTGGATACAACATTTTCGAGGTTTTTACAGGGGATCTCTATTAATAATGTAACTATAATTCCAAATTGGAACCCTTATTTCCGTCCAATGTACATACGTTCTTATTTTATATGTTCATATCTGATTCGTTAAGGGGTCAAAAGTGTAGGAAAATATTTCCCCTTTTCAAGGGATCAAAAGTAGAGACTTCCCAAACCCTCCATTGAATCAGTAGTAATGAGAAATACCACCAAGAAGTTCAAAAGTCAAGAGAAATTTTTTCCCTCAGAAGAATAGTTGAGAGGGGTATTATAAAATGGAAGAGGCTTCAAATGGAGGGAACATGTTAAGCTTTGAATTACCTTGCTGGAAATTGTTCGTTCTTGTTTTTGACCCGGAACCGAACGATTATAAGCCAAATGTCTGTTTATTCAAATGCTCATGACAGTAGATAGATAGATAGATAGATTGATAGATAGATAGACCGTTCTCTGGCATAATAATAATAATGTTTTAAATCTTGAGTTTTCCAAAATAGTTAAGTTTGAGTGGATAATGAGAAAACGCAAGGTTCAAGTGGGAATGGACTTTTTGCCTTCGTAATTTCAAGAACAAGACATATTGCTAGTTGTAGAGGAGTGCATTTGGCACAAAATGCTGACATTCATCACATATCCTTATGAATCTCTCTTTCACTCTCTCTCTCTACCCCTCTCTCTCTCTACCCCTCTCTCTCTCTCTCTCTCTATATATATATATATATATATATCGGGCAGCGATCCATCATTTATGCGTTTGGTTGTCGTTTTAATTTTTTCCAGTTATTTCTCGTTTTCCCGTAAGGGAGCGATTTTCTGGTTCAAACTTTCTGAATTTATCTAGTTTGTCTTTCCATTCTATATTTGCTGCAATAGTTTTGTGTGTGATCTTTGGGGATCCATGCTGTGGGTCGGGATGCCAATCGGTTGTCAGCCATAGTTGCAATATGACCATTACAATATGAGCTTCTTAATGTATTCTATGATGTCTTAGACTCTTGATATTCTGCCAAAACATTGTGCTGTCTTGTGATCCCTTCGTGTAATGCCGGACATGACCCTTCCATATCCATGTTGTACGGTTTTCAGTTTGAGGGTCAGTCTTTTCAGCTCCATAGGTGACTATCAGGACTGTCGGCATTGGTTGTATACTCTTATTTTCAGGTTTCATGGGATTTTCTTGTTTCCAAAGGTTGAATTTGCTCTTGCGTTTATTCGCTTGATTTCTCCTTCTTTTGAAGAATTCATGGATATTTACTGTCTTAGGTTAATTTGTTTTAGTCAGCATTGCTATTAAATATTGAGGAAAGTCTGTTACAATAGCCACGCGGCGATTCTAGTCATAGCTTTCCGTCAGTTCATTTCTTGCCTTCGTGTCTTGGTACACATTAGGCAAATATTCTGTTTCCATATCTCTAACGATCCATGGAAACCCAATCATAGTTAGTATCAAATGTGTTTTTTACAGGACTCGGGTACAAGCTTGACGCCCGAGATAGGATGTCTGACAAGGCGAAAAGTCTCTAAGTGGGCCTCTTAGGACCGATGACAGAGCAGGAACGGTTGTCTCCATGGTGTACTGTTTGGGTACTTGTCCTTTGAGCACATCAACCCCGACGTGGCTTGGCCTTTTGGGAACGGCTGGTGTAAATTTGATATCGCAAATAACTGGGAGTGTTGCCACGCTGGTGCATGACGTGTTGACTCGGAGTCTGGTGGATTGGTCACAAGCCTGAGAGTTCCACCGATACTTAGCACCCATTGCACTTGCTCTTGATACGGTAAATTTGGGTGTTCGCAGCTTTTTGATTAGAACTAAATGAGCTCCGTAAGAACAGGTCTTTTTGGCACTTAAATTAACAGAGCATTTGTATGCTGGTGACCAAAATTTGGCCAAAAATTCGAGGGATGTGCGTTAACTTTTTTAAATTACTTGATCGATTCTGAACAAAGTGTTTTGTTAGTTCATTTAACAATTATTACTATCAAAAAAAAAAATTTAGCATTCAGAACCCCAACGCATGCCTTGTTATGACTGATTGCAATAAAATCTGGTTTTTCTATTGAATGTTTCTCAAAATCAAGCATTTACGAGTAAAATATGTTTCTTTAAATAATTATCATAAGTGCTATATATATATATATATATATATATATATATATATATATATATATATATATATAATTCTGACTCTGCATACTGATAACATTTTTCCAGACGGCAAGCTCCAAATTTTCCATAAAATTAAATACAAATCAGTTAGATGATGCATGCTAACTACCTCGGGTAGAAGTTAAGATCTGTCAAGTACCTAATGTTTTTGTTCCGAGTGATTTTATCACCTCAACAGGTATTTAACCATGTCGCAAACTACAAAATGTTCCTGCATTCTGGATTACTGTCTTAGTTACATATAAGCCCTCTTTGAACAACGGAAATAGCTGTATTCCTCCTGGAAGCAGCTCATTACACCAAATCTATACGTATTACTAGATTCCCATCTCTTCCGAAACTGAAATTGGTTCCGGATGTATCCAGCCGTACGTTCGTCCTTGTGTGTGAAACATTCAATGGTTTTGATCGCGCTCACTTCAAAGCTTTGAGCCAACCTTTTCAATTATTTGAATCGAGTTTTCAGCTTCCGATTCTCGATTTAATGCTATTGTTTTTGCGAATATCAATACCGATTTGAAACTGCCTGTAAACAAGTGCACTTTCGTAACCCCGATGTCTACTTGATCGACGGTTGAATACAAAATATGAAACCTTATAAGAGAGTGGTACATTCCAAAAGTTTCATTTAAACATACCTGGGCACCTTCACAATTGACAGAATTTGGACTGAACATTTTCTGCATATAGCTTTTCAATGTTCAATTTTGTTTCAATATCCTTTGAATATTTTATATATTTTTTATTTTTTTGTTAAAATATTGTCAATTTTGAAATCGTATAAGGATATTGAATTGAATTCTATTATTGTATCAAATACTTTTTTCACCTACTGTGAATACACCAGCCCCAGTCATGAAAGACACTATGCAGTTACTTGGGATTTATGCTAATATAGCACAGTGGTTATAGAAAAACCACTAGTGTAAACAAAACCGGCTGTCTTGGAGTCAGACTCCATTCTGTTAGAAGCTTAAATATGGATCTGAGGTCAGGTAAAAAAAATAAGTTGCTGGAAAAACGTTGTCAAAACAAGAAAAAATCCAGACAGACGTGTGATCAGAACGAACAAAGCCTCTGAGGATGTCATAAAAATTCCAATTTATCTTTCTTTCTCTCTCTTCCCTGGGTTGACACCACATGATGTCATGGCATTTTTTCATCTCCCAATATACTGTCTGACTAATTGCGATAATAAAGTCAACTTAGTAGGAGTTTGACAATATCCGACGTTGATGCAATGACTTTTTTGAGTATGTTGTCCAAACTTGTATTTTTAATTGCTGTTTTTATATGTAAACACAATCTAGACAAATGAAGTGAACTTGTATTGTTTACTGAAAGAAAGAGAAAATGAACTTGCTTTTATAGATTTATTGTATTCTTAAAGTAATTTGAATATTATTTACAAGACGACGTTGACTACTTTCTTCAGGGTGAAAGTTGGGTTCATACAGCTACCGTGAAGGCAAGAAAAAAATATATTCCCTGAGAATGGATAGGGAATTTTTTTTCCGTATCAAAATTTCCTTATATACGCATAAAATTGATCCATTTTTGATTTATCGATCAGCTAGTCTTGTCTTCTTAACTTTCAAATAAATTGCTTTCTTTTCAATGATGAAATAAGTTGATATTCCCTGTAACATATACGAATGTCAGAATAAACCTTTCGACTTGGAAACACATACTATCTTCTTTATTTACTGAGCTTTGTGAAGTTTGACCCATGGCCAAAAGTTGTTTACAGTATCTACTATTCCTAAACGATCGCACATCAGGCTCAACGTGGAATAACTTTAATGATCGGACTAAAATCGGTTTGTCTATTGAGTCATGATTTTAAGTTTTATAAATGTTGTCTTTTTTGATTGATTGATAGTTAGTTTAAATGTTCTACATTTAGACCTGGTCATACAATACAACACTTTGAATTAAATAATATTTACTGCCAACACACGTAGATTAACACACACACACATACTCATACAAAGATACCACCAGTATTTCCCCGATAATATTCCAACCGTCACACAAATAATGTATAATCGAAAACATAGAACATAATAAAAAAAACTTTTAGAATTGACATCTAAAACACCAGAAAGATTTAACGTACGAAAACAAGATATACATGAGACAACGCAATGTTTTTCTTTAATAGAACTCACTTGAAAAATGCAAGATATTTATTCATTGCACGTAAGACAGTATATTGATTTTTATTTCGTTTTAAAATGCAGGGATTACTCTATGTTCAGATCAGTAGTTACATACTAACTACCTATTATTCAGTAATTTCTTGTTTGATCAAGACAGTTAATGATTAACAGAAGAAAGTAATTTATGATCGATACATCTTTTGTCAGAATTTCTGGTATCAGGAATAATCATTCAATTTTGGTTAGCTTAGCATCCTGTGACGTGTAGCAATATGGTTCTTTATTACTATGACAAGTGCATGTCTCATTACTTCTCTTGGTTATTCTTTCGTCGCATTCTTTCTCTTTCTTTTCGTTATGATATTTGACCAATCCATTATAACTCGGAAGCAAGGATTGGATGCTCCATATATTTAAGTCAGGGCTGCATAGTGGTGCGATAGTTCGTAAGCTTCTCTAGCTCATGGTAAATAATGGATAATGGGCTCAATCCCCTTTTGGTGTCACATGTGACCTTATGCAAAAAAACCTGAGTAACGGTAAGTAAATAAATTCAACGGCTCCAAAGAACCTGCAGACTTTCGACACATCAGTATCTTGGCATCAGAAGAAGTTCACTGGAAACTGCAACATTGTTCAAGTTGAAATGTTTCTTTTTTTCAATCTGCGTAATAAACGAGCGGGCAGTTTCGACTTTGAATCCGTAATTGAATTCTTTTTTTTTTTTCAAGTTGTAAAGAAGATGCGAACAAATGCTCACATTTACGTTGCCATAAATGCGCTTGTAAGGTCATCAGTTAACAACATAAACAGCTTTGCAAAAAGGTGCCAAACATTGTTTGCTATCGGGATTCATAAAAGAAACGTTTTCTTTGATTTTTTGATACTTTCGCACATTTTTGTTGCATTACTCACGCTTGATCTTCAACACCTTTCTCCCATTTTAGCAATATTACGTGCCTATGCGTTATTGCAATCTACAGTCTCCTGGTGCCTTGGGAAAACCGCATTCGTTTAGATTTTAGATGCGCTAAAACGTCGCTCTGAATCAATAATTTTCCCACACAAAATTGCGTAGAACACTCGTTCGTTGTCTTTCGACCTGGTTCCATTTGAGTGAAAGTCTACAAAGAGAAAAAACTGAAAGAGAAATTTATGAAATTATGATACAGGTATCCCCGCTTCTAAAATATCCGCTTCATGTCACTTTTTCGTCTTTACAAAAAACACATAAAGCAAAAATAGCGTTTAGCGTTAGTTCTTCTGAGAGATGTTATGAAGGAAGCAAACACCCTCTCTCTCTCTCTCTCTCTCCGAGAGACGTCATGTATGGAACACACAACCTATCCATTTCTCTCTCTCTCTCTCTCTCTCTCTCTCTCTCTTTCCTTAACATACCATCATCATTATTTTTTGGTTTGAGAACTCGAGAAAAATCCTCTTATAAATTAACTGTAATCGTTTCATTGTTTTATGCTAATTTGTAAGCTGTTACCAAAGATTTTTACTGGAACTTTCTACCATTGGATTGCAAGAGGGGAACCTTATTTTGTTGACGTAAAAGCAGATCCTATTCATATCCCACTTATATGAAAATCTAAACTTATCGAGTCATCTGATACGCAGAAGCACCAATTCTAGAAATTAGTCTGATCTTATCTTTTCAAAAAGCAAAGGATATAGCTATAAATAAACTAATTCATGTCATATTACTTGCTGTTGAAGTTTAATGTATTGATAATAGCAGAGCATTTTGATTGGATCAACACATGCTAGAACATTTGTCCACATTTCCTTTAGCTTTAAAGATCGCATTTATAGAGATACGGTACAATATGATATCAGGAAAAATGAAACAATTATCTCCTTTGTATTTGTGGGCTAACTGTATTCGAACCCGGCTAACGTATGCTTGATTTGGGACTTTTTTATCGCTACCCACTGACGTTACAGCCACTCCACTTCCTCACCATTAAGTTTCAGTCATTTTCTACAAGAAAAAAACTCATATTTCTGGCGTTTGAGAAATCATTGAAATTCAAACAGAATCCTGAATGTTCTGATCCAATATTTGTTTTAGCAATTTCATGACGTATATAGGTATCTAAACTAATAATGTTGTACATTGAAAATGAGGAAGAAAAAAGGTAATTTTAGTTGTCAGGAGTTCTAGGTGATAGAAAATCCTAATTGCGCTGGCAGAAATCAATCTTAGACCCGGTATAAAATCTGCAAAATATATCTGCCGAAAGAATATGTAGTCCGTAAAAAAGAGAGACATGATTATTGAAGTATGAGGAAATTGGCAGGAGTTCTGATAGCAATTGAAGCAAACTTACCCTTCTCTGTTAGGTCCTTAAACGCAACAATTTAGCCGGTTCATTAACATCGAAAACTTAAACGGAACAATAATATGTACAGTACAGAAGAAGGTATCATCTTTCGTCTATGGACGGCCTATTCACTTACTCAGAGATTCGAATTCACCAGTCATCAACTGGTAAAACTCGAATGTTGTAGAAAATCAATACCCACAAGATATTAACAAAATATCATTGGGAATATTCAATTCCTTTTGATACGAACAATAACTAAAAACTCCAACACTGAACATATCTCAGGGAGAAGTAGCATCCCTAACTAACTGTTAGCGATACATCCTTCATACATTGAAGACTTTGTAGTGAAAGATGAACGTAGTGATCATCATGCAGTTCCTTTAACACTTGTACACGAGGCATATACGCGAAAGTTGAATAAAAAAAGAACATTGAAATGTGGTGTAAAACTATTAGTGAACCAATTGATTCCCTCAAAGGTGATGAACTTTACAATTGCTCATCAATCTTCGAAATCTCAACGTAGAAACTGCATGGATTGAATTTGAAAATATTCTATTGAGTAATGAAAGCAAATAAGACGGTAAGCCCAAATGCAGGAAAACCTTGGATAACGCAGACCGCCAAGAAAGTAATTAGAAAGAGAAAATGAGTATTTCGAGTAGCTAAAAATATGACATATGGGGCAACTTTAAAGTTAAACATAAAAAAGCTTACAAAACAATAGATACATCGCACCGATTTTATATTGACAATATGGGACTCTACGACTCTGACAGAAGCTGGTAAAAAGATTGAGTAATATAAACTAAATAAAAATGGTGATGAAAAAGTAAGTACCCATTTTGAAAGTCAATGGTGATAGACTTGAAGAAGCTTCCAAGGTTGAAGGAAAAATCAACGAAGCTTTCTCACAAGTATTCGCCAAAGACCATTCTGCATCTCCACTGACTCTTATTATACGTGTACTTCCTGGTGGAAGTGCCTGGTAGTGTGGTAGATGCAACTTCGGATTTTTTTCTTTTCCCCTTAAGTTTTTGAGGAAAAAAATGAATCCATCTTTCAATGAACCAGATATCATGATCTTGTCATGAGCAAGCCATTGTTGAAGACAGACCATGATTGGTGAATGAGTTCCTGCTAATCTACTCTCGCATTACCTCTCAACCTTACCTGGCCAGAAAAGCTGTCTTATCCTGTCAGCTTTGACAGACAAAGGACAGTGAAATACATAGTAGTCTTTGTTCTTCTGGGGTATTCGAACTGCGGACAGAAAATACATTATTCTTTTTATTAGTTTGCTTATTAATCCATGTGAGATAGATTAGAGTAACATATCATAACCTTACTAACAAAACTATCAAATTACTCGAATATTGTATCAATTTCCTACTACGTTAATTAATCGAGTACTCCTTACTCCGGATATGGACGTCATGTTTTTTGTTTATGTGCAAGCACTGGTAGTAGTATTAAAGCAATTAATTAAATTAATTAAGGTGAAGGCAAAAAAAGTGGTAAAAATCAATACAATTCTTCATAACAATATTTCATCTAATGATCAAATAAAAATATAAAACCGTATCAAATTGAATTTTAAATGTGAACTAATTAAAATACATTGTATGGAGAAAAATGTTTAAATTTGAGGATCAGTTTCACGCAATATATTAATCAAGAATATATTACATGGAATTTTTTTAAAAAGAAGATTTTACCCGTGTTTTCCATTGCAACACTTTTGGTGGTGCCTAGATCAATGTACCAAACTCTCATGATTTACAAATAATGTCAGACGGACTGGATGAAGAAAGCAAGAAAGTTGGTCCCCACATCAATTTCAGTAACACGAATGTTATGTACAACTAACATGTTGAGGACAAAGACGCAGCGATCAAAATCGAGAATACAGAGCTGAATAAAGAAGACTACTACATCTACCTAACACAGCTGTATAAAGTAAACCACTACACCTACCTAGGACAACTGACAATTAAGGTATTCCAAGTAAGACCTCAAAAGAAGAAGAAATCAAGCGGATAGTCACATTAGGTTGAGAAAATTTCAGTAGAGCAAGCTCAACCACCAAGAATGAGAAAACCAGTGGTTTCCCAACATTATTGTGACATGGTCAGCCCATTGCAATTTTTAATGATTTCTGATATTTCTAATCCCTGTTTTCTCTCTAATAAGCTGTGCTGTCTCGTGATCTCTCTATATTAGGTTGAGCATCATTCTTTCCGGTGCATATTGCATGATTCTCAGCTTGAGAGTCAATATTTTGGTAAGGTTCCGTTCCAGCTCCATAGATGACTGCCCGGGGGATGCATTGGTTGTAGACTCTTCGTCAACTGGAATAATGAAAGGATATTGTTCTTTAAGGTTGAGAGTGCTCTACACAAGGTTTGCCCACGTAGAGTGATTCTTCACTTTGATTTCTTCTTTAGAGGATTCCATAGAGATCCGTTGCCGTAGGTAGATGTGGAGGTCGACTTTCTTCCATAGAATATTAAGGATAGTCTTTTACAATCACCATGAAGCGATTCTAGCCGTCACTTTTCGTCAGCTCAGTTCGGTTGTGCCCATGCCTTGGTACACATTAGGCAAAGATTTTGTCTCCATTTTTCAAACAATCCATTGAGACCCGATCATTGATGTAAAAGCTCTGGGTTTTTTTCTGGGATGGAGCTTTACTATTCGGGAGAAATAGATTCATAGTTCCCCGAGTGCATCAGGTCGAGCTTGAACTCGAATCACCGAATTTCATCCTCTTTGGCCGTTAACTGTTACGTCACTGCACCTCCACAATCATTTGCGATCAGCTTTGATAGATTCGTCGGAAGTCGACACTGAAAACTTCCCACGGAAAATTTGATTGCATTATACATTGATAAATCCAAACTTCTGTCACATTGTAATTGTACTGTCAGATTCAACTATAACGAAATTTGCAACCAAAAACCTTCAGCAGACTTCTAAGATGTTTATTTAAAATATTTTTAATGCAGGTCGTTATTCTATTCGGATATACCAAAATCAAATCTGTTTTTTTACAGACCTTCATTCCAAAGTTTACTATATGTACACGTCTAAAGATTATATATGACCCCGCTAAATCATTGTCAAAATCCTATTATTGACTTCTGACTTTACCTTTATATAAAAGCAAAAATAACGGATGACGATGACCTGACCAAAACCTTTTGTCGCCAGTGCGAATCTCAGTGACACAGTGACGTACGCAAAAACTGATAACAAATTCGCTCCCGATACAGAGGCCCAACTCAGGTTGACTCGTTTTACTGAAGTTTGCGAACCAAATTTACAGAAACTGCAAATAAAGGGGATGAAATGGGTCACGTAATTTTGGAATTATATTGTATTTAGAAATTATTTGTTCTGTTTACTTTTAAATTTTACTGAAGCAAGGGAATTTGAAGCTAACGCAGATAAGTGTGGTAATATCATTGTTATATATAAGTGTTTTACGGGTGTTGACTCATAAATAAAGAAGATGACACCATCAGTCGTAAATTATGATGCTTTAGAAGTAGAGGTGTTTCTAACCCCCAGCACTCAAAAACTTATGTCTATGATATAGTGGGGTCATAGAGAGTCGTCAAACGTCTACATAAAATTAGCTTTGATGTAAAGGTCTGCATAATACAAAACTATTTTTGATACAACCTAATATTTCAGTGAACAGAGTGAAGATTATAGAATTTACGAAGACAAAGAAATATATCATTTTTACCTTGGCAAGATTCGTTAAAAAAAATACCAAAACATGTAACTATGTAATGTTTTGGATACCTTTTTTTGGTGCGTATATGCCTGGGATGTTCCGAAATGAGACAGGAAACTGTCTTCTGGTCGGAGCATTTGACCAACGTGAGGTTAGATGATACTGACGGGAATATATTTGGACAGACCTGCCTAAACGAAGAGGGAGATACAGAATTATCGTGGACACTTTTAATACGACCGAATAATTTGGGAATCTAAACTGATCAGTCCTATACATATCTCCAGGTTTAACTCTAGTCCTCTTAATGCCGTTTTAGCTTCTAATCATTACCGTAAATTGCGTTAACCTTCCTTTGCCAATTTCCGCCGCTTAAGCAGAAATCTTGGGGATGATTATCGCCAAGTGAATCCGTTATCTTTAATAACTACTTCTTAACCCCAGACAAACCAACCCTCAAACTCTAACATGTCGAATGTTTTCCAGAAGGATGCCTAAACTATTCGACTGAAATTGCAAATGTCCGGAAATAGCCGTTCGTGCACAACGCAAATTGACCTAGCAGCCCACCCGAAACTGAGGCTGAAACACCAAGTTGATTATGTGGACAAAGGCAGGAGTTTCGGCGCTTAATTCGTGACCAGGTCATTGACTACGTGGTCGAGTGGCATTTTATTTTGGTTTGGTCACTTCTTTTTCATCTTTACCTTTTCACAGTAAGTCGTGCCCTCTAGTTAGTTAAGAGGCGTCAAGAATAGCACTCTTGGATTGTCTATATAAGCCGCCATCTTTCAACGTTCGTCTTTTCTCCACGTTTTCCCTTCTCTTTTTCTTACCAGTCTTTCTCGATCTTGCTTCCCTTTCTTCTCTCCTTCTATTCATTTACTTTTCTCTTTCCTCCTTCTCCTTTTCCCTTTTTTCACTTTCACTCAACTTGATTATGCTTCTCTATCACACTCTCTTTCACCAACTCATACTTATTCTCAAATTTCTTCTCTCTTTTTTTTTTTTTCGTTCTTCTTTTTCTTTCTCATTTCACCTGTTTGTCGGGTATCCTTTTCTTTCTCTTTCACTTTACTCTTCATAACAGTGATACATCGATTGGCGCTCAAGATAGTCTTTGAAAGATGCAACGCAAAACGAAACTTTGCTATACGTTATCATTATTGCATAAATAGCCAATGTCCAGAACGTCTCTCTCTGACTTACTGCTCTGCTCTGAGTCAGGGTCATTCTCATTAGTTTAAAATATATGATATTGATGTCGAACCTCACCATGGTGGAACGGATTAGTGCTGTGTATATTATCTCGTAGCAACTTTCTGGAGCGAGTGAAATAACTTTTGATGTCGATTTATATCGCTACATGATAAATAATTGAGTATATGAACTTATTTTGATACGCCTGGCATATTAAGCTGAGTGTACAACATTGAGTTATTTTAGAGACTCTCCATGATGCAGTCTTTCATCATTTATTATATACTTCGGAAATCTAACATTATAAAATGTATTATAAAATAAAAGTATCATGAAAAGTATCTATGAAAGAGAGAGCTCATTGATTCAGTGCTAAATTGGGCATGCACCAAGGGGATTATTACCGCACTTTTTAGCTCTTTTCTCTTATGTCTGACTTTGGCATTTGGCACCACAAGGCTGCATTTTTGGAGTTCCCTCCACCAAAAAAACTACAGCAAATAGTTTGCTACAAAAGAATATAGAGAATAGGCTACTGTCACCGGGAGAGAGTTAATAGTTTTGTTTTGCTGTATCTGAATTCAGTCTTCGCTGAATGACCCACGAGTGAGATAATCTACGAGACCATACTGAACCCTTCGGGGCACGTACTGTAGAGTGATACTTCTATAGACTTTGCAAACTATTAATTAGTTTAAGATTCACTAGCGAGGCCTTGTGCTACACTTGACCAAGTTTTTTTCCTTCCACTTGTACGCCATCCATTATCATCCTCTTTTATTTCACTTGAGCAATTTATCATAACCCACTTCTGATTGGCTAGGACCATCAAAGCTTCACCAGAGCCCCGTTAACCGTACATACAGGACATGTTCCCAATCCTATCCTATGCCCAGAGGTATCTTCGACAAAAGGCTGAATCTGTAGCACAATAATTAACGGATTATCTGGCAAGCTTGTCAAAGAGACGATTCATCCTTCAACGTTTCGCCAATGTGACCTTGTCCTACCTTAGGATAAGTTTGGGTATTACTTGCAAATGCAGCTTTTCCAAGAAATTCACAAAAATGTGGCACAAACCACAAACGATGAAGGAAAACCATTTTCGTTTTTCCTCTAAGCCCATCAGAAGAACTAAAGATGAAAATTAGAAGTCATTTTCAGGGAAACAATTTATATTGCTATTGTTGTCCTGGACCACGTATTATAGTGATTGACATATGTGTCATAATGAAGAAAATAATGTATAAATGTCAGAAAGTTTTTGATCAGGCACTTTGGATTATCAACTTAGCCATTAATAACATTCAAGACCTTAATGGTTGTTGATAAAAACTCAGTTTTTTTGTGTGTGTTTTTCCTAATTCATTCGCTACGAATTATGTATCAATGTGTTCTCAATTAGTCTCAAAATCAAGTCATCATATTCATCATCATCATCCAACATTTACTTTTCCGAAGACTCACCAGACTACGCTATCATGGGCATCGCAAGGTCAATATTTTCTGAATTTTTTTAGTTTGCTGCGTTATCTCATTATTTCGAGACCACATTTTCGCATGTGATATCTGCAGATCCACATTGTGAACTCTCAAGTCTAGCCTGACATTTGCCTGACATTCTTGCAACATGACCAGCCAATTGCCATTTGAATTTCTTTATTGATTCTACGTTATTCTGTTTCTTTTTCCGATTACCTGAATGGCCTTGAGATTTCTCAATGTGATATTAAGTATGATTCTTTCCTTCACCAGTTACATGGTTCTTACATAGTATCTTGGCTAGACTCCACGTTTCAGCTCAATAGGTAACTAGCACGAGGATACATTAGTTGCATACCTTTTTTTAATTGGTGTAATGGGATTTCATTGACTGTGAAGGTCGAGCTTGCTCCATAGAAAGCTTGCCAACCTGATGTGATTCTTTGCCCTTTCTTTGATCTCGTGGAAATCGTTACGCCAAAGTAGTTTCAGTCGTCTACTTTTGCCTATGACATTTGTTTTACAGAAGTTCATGTGAAAACCAACTTTTTTCCATCCAGTTCGTCTGGTGTCCATGAAGGTTTTCAACAAAAAAGACGACGTCGAAAGCAAATCTTAGGATACTTAGGTATCCAACGTCTATTCTGATTCATTCGTTGGCCCATTCTAAGTATCGGGAGTAAATTTGTTCTATCCTTCATTGGGGTTTTTATTTCGAAATCTATGTGAAATATGGGGGTACACAATCTCCTGAGGAGTATGGATGTTCACAGATGACATAATGTGGTATGGTTTAACGTTAATTTTTGACCACAAGAACAATTAGATATAATAAGATCATATGTTTAGACCTAATATGGTGAATGTTTTTATCATATGTTTATCACGTTTAGTCTGGGTTATCTATGCATGATATTCTGAGGCCCGTTTCATCTTGCTTATCATTATATTGAATATGATTTGTTGTGTGTTTTGTTGTCATTACATATAATTATTCATAATTATTTTTCTTCAAAGTAAGTTTTATTTGTTTACCATCATCATTTTTAGGGAATTCATTATACACAGTCTCTTTTGATGATGTAAGTTTTCTTTTGAAAAAATAATCTATGACAAGAGAAAAATACATCATCTCTATTAATATTATATTTCACCCAAATATACAATTTGCATTTTAAATATCTGTGTATTTTGTGAATGTAGTACGTAATCTTAACTCCTCGTCAATTAAAATTGACATTTTTTGTCTATTGGTCTGTTTATGTAATGACTTCGTAGTATAAATAAGAAAAAAAAAGTTATTCAGTTATCAAATGGTATCAGCTTTTGGGACACTGTGCATAAGAGAAATGGTTGAAAACATTGAAAAGATTTGCAATCGATACGTCAGGTAGTCTTCGTAAATAGACAAACAGTACTACGCAACTTCTTTAAAAATGTTAAACAACCGCATGAGAGAAATATGACAAAAGCCTATGTGTTTACCACACATGCAGTTGTCGTTGAGAATTGAATGGAGGAACAAGCCACCCCTGAAATAACAGACTCGAAAAACATTGAAAAACATCATCTGAAGCAAATAACAAGATCAAGCGTACAGAAAGAGGGGGGGGGCAGCTCACCGATCACTCTTGAATACGGCCAAAAGAGATAGATCAATAACTATTATTAAAAGTTCGTAAATTGAAAGACGCAACACATATGAACATTTTTAGTCATCATACAAGCAAAGGGGTTTTATGGTATGTGGTAACCAATGTTCAACTGCGGAGCCTTCTCATATCAGAGACTAGTGTAATAGCACGTTCTTTCGTGCTCTTCTCATGTAAAGCCTTTATATTCCGTTTACTGACAATCTTAGGCTTCTCTTATATCAGAAGTCAATGTAACGTCAATTACCTGATAAAGAAGATACGTTGCTAAGCCAGTCCTGAAAATTCTCCCGCTTAAGATTTGGAAATTCTCCGAGAAGATATGTTAAAGACAGAAGCACTAGACAGCTTTTAAAGCCCATCGGATATAACATATACCTGGGGAAAGTCAACAAACATATCAACCGAAACACTGAACAATTACGTGAAAGATTCTAGTCCAAATATATGAAATAAACATCTGGCGATAATACTTTTTTCTTCTTTTTGGATGAGGCGATTTCATTAGTACTGGAAATTATATTTGTCTTATTTGCACATCTCATGATCGCTTTTTAATCTTCAACATTTTCTCCCAATGAATTCTTCGATTGCTAAAGCAATTAGTGCGGACTCAAAAATAAAGATATAGTATTTGACTAGACTTGAAAAGGCATCTCAAACTTTCTTGGACTTCTTTTTGATCACTCCGGTCATAGGAGCGTTGATTTTATAGAGCACAAATCTGTAGTCATTTTTTCAAACATTTCTCAACGCAAATTTTATTTTAGTTGCTTGTAATGGCAGTTTTGAGTTATTGTGCTGTTCATTTTAGTAGACAAAGAGTTTATAAACGTAGTATTTGGTTGAAAAGCGACACTGGAAAAAAATTAGGAAAAATGATAATCATTATCAGCAGCAGCAGGCGTTTAGCGTCTGTCACTGGATATGGACCTCCCCCAAGATTAACTAGTCCCCCCACCAGCGGATCCACGTGCAAATCTCGCAACATATCCAGCCAATTGCCATTTAACTTTTCTTATGGATTCTATGATATCTCGGACTTTTTTTTCTCTAATACACCGCTGCTTTATGATTTATCAATATCTTGGGCATGATTCTCTCTAGTGCACGTTGATTGGTTCGTAGTTTAAGGGTCATCCTTTTGGCTGTGATCCATATTTCGGCTCCATTAAAGAAAGTAAACTGAATATTAATTGTTATTTGTACAACTTGATAGAATCGATATCAATCGATGGCTCAATGTCTGATAAATTTTATGACAGCTAAGTATAACATCGTTTCCTATTATAATTATAATGTCACTAGCGTTAGAACTGAGGCTCTGAATCGCGAGTTAGTAATGGTTGTGGTTTGCTATTTCATTTTGTGATTCTACATCAAGAGCAAAGTGTATGGAACAAAATCGAGAGACCTTTATGAACTCGGATTAAGAGGATCATTGCGCAAATATTGAACTAAAGATGCTTGCCGATGTTGGTAATGCTGGAGTCAATCGGTGGCTCACATGTACATATTTACCATCGAAGTAATTATCAATGACGAAATTTCAAAAGCAAAATTCTCCAATATTCTAGTTTATAAGTACTGAATTTCAAAAGTTTTCGTTCGTATCCTTTGAGAGAATAAGTGGATAATGACTTTTGAAACGACCTGTGGATATATGGATTCTTTTTTCCTGTCATGCTTCAGCATATTTGTAGATCATTTCCTTATATTTTTTGAACATCCCAATTAGAATGCAGAATCTATAAAGAGAGTATTTTTACAGGAAGTATAATTCATGGCAACAACAAACCAGGCTTTAAAGACAGCCGGATTCTTGAATTTCCATCTGGGAGAGTTCCACAGAACCGTTGGCAAAAGTGGCTCCATTCAATTGCTGCAACAGTTTTTTCCTGGTATCAGTATGAATGTCAGTGGTGCACAAATCTTCAAAATATCTCGAGTCAATCTGGGTTGGATTGCTTTTTTCTAAAATAGAAACATTTCTCTCCATGTATCAGGAGTCGTAGAATATCCAATGCCATTTTTTACATCATAGATTTATTAGTACAATTTGAATTTTGGTAGATTCAGTGAAAATAAAGATATAAGCAGTTACTAATGAGGGTTTCTGACGTCCGAATAGCAATTTTTTCTAAACAAGAAGATTTCGAAAAAAACAAATAACTCTACTCAAACTGCTGATAAGAACAATAAAGCATTTTGAGTAAACACTATTACGGTGCAAACTGTTAAACATTGGGTTTGAAAATATAGATACCGATCAGAATGCTGGAAGGTAGCTGAAACCTGTTCTTCTTTCAGATAAAGAATTATCAACAGAAATGGCGTGCGACCCACAAACAGCAGTACGAGTGTTCTTTGCAGACTGTGAGACTCCAATATTTACCATAAAAGACCACCTTAAGGATAAAAATTTTGGAAAATAGGTGAGACAAAATAAAAAGCTCCGGGATCGTGTCCCACTCCACATCTCTCCGAATGACAGTGTTCAAGCCTCAGCCTAATAATGACTGGGATATGACGTAAGGTAGCATCTTTCATATTCACCTGGCATTCTCCCTACAAATTACCATCTTTCAAGCACTTTGAAGTTCATATCCATGATAAAAAGGTACAATAATACGGAAGCCATTATTCGTACTTTAACTGATTTTGTGTCTGCTAGACCTAAAGAATTTCATAGAGATGGCATATTCATCATTACAGAATAGTTGGGGAAAAAGTTATTTTTTCCGGCATGAGTCACCTGTTCAGGCATTTTGAACTTCAAGACGGTAATGAAAGATTCAATGACAGGGAAGCCATAATTCATGCTTTTACTAAATTAATGACCACTAAAACTAAATAATCCTGTGGAGATGGTATATTATCAGTTGAGTATGGTTCAATAATGATTATCGCTTCAAACGTTTACCGTTTTTTTCTTGTTTATATCACCGTCTTCTTACAATTCAAAAAGCAACATTTCATCCGTAACAGCCTATTATTTATATACCTGAGGGCAACAGGTGACAAGTAGTTGTTTGGTGTTTTCTTCTTTGTTTGTTTGGTTTGTTTTTTTTGCTATCTCCTCGGTATATTTCGATGTTTTTGTGCAATTCCTTAAAGAACCTAAGATTTGGTAAAATTAATATAAGTAGCATCATTATTTTTTGATGTTTTTTTTTTTTAAGGCACTCAAGGGAAAAAAACAGTAATGGTGATTGATTTCCCTGTAATTTATATATAAGTCTGAAAGCGTTTTCTGCAGTGATCTATTTAGAAGTGGAGTCGACAGGAAAATGGCGTTCATAAGATTAAAAGGGGGGAGACTGGGGGAAGAGGTTTTCTGTTCAAGTGGTGGAGAATAGAAAGTTAAGTGAAAACGTCGTAGGAAGTTCTGGGCTTCAGGAGTGGAATGGACAATGACGCACCTGCCTGTCTGTCCGCCAGCGGGTATGACGTCATCGTTGTTTAGTAAGAGAATCAAAGGAAGGAGAAATGTACAGACGCCGAGTATAAATGCATGCTGGGAGAATTGTAAAGCTTAATAGGGTTTCTGCAGTTACGCCAGCGGTTACAACACGACAGACTGGTCGAACAAGAGAGTGTCTGAAGAATGAAAGCAAAGAAAAAGGCGACAGTTATATATATATATATAGAGAGAGAGACAGACAGACAGACAGACAGACACAGAGAGAGACGGAGAGAGAGAGATTGAGAGAGGGAGAGAGAGAAAAAGTGGAATAAAGGGAGAGTTAAAAGGAAAGAAGATTAAAAGGATGAAAGGAGGAAGAAACAAGAAGAGAAGTGATGAGAATAGTAGAAAATGATAACAGAGAAAGAAAGAAAAAAGAAAGAGAAGAGGGCAGCAAGATGTAAGGTAGCATGAATAAGAGGAATATATTAAAAGAGAGAAAGAGGGGGGATAGAGAGATAAAATGGGAAGAAAGAGGAAGAGAGGTTGTGGAAAAAGACGTAGACAAGAATAGAGGGAGTGTGAAGAGATAACAAAAGAGAGAAAAATAAAGAGAGAGAAAAATAAAGAAAGAGATATGGCTAGAATCGTGGACAAAACATTTGGGGAAAAGAAGAGATATAAGGAACTTTAGTAAGAAACATTGAAAGATATCAGAAAGGAATGAAGATAATGTCAAAAAAATGAGAGAAAGACAGAGAGAGACAGAGAGATAAAGAGAATGTCTGTCAATATTGAAAGTGGGAAGGCAGGAAAACAATACGACGAGGTCACCTTGAGGCGATATCTGAGCCTGCTTACAGCAAAAGAAATAAAGGAAAAGATCTGATTTAAAAAGTTTATTCAAAAAGCATTTGTTTGTGAGTAATGTGCTTGGAAATTCTCGAAGCATTTTTGAATAGGAATAGAACAGTTCTAATATATTTTATTTACATATGTCTGTTTGTGTGTGCGAGTGTGTGTGCGTGAGAAAGAGAGAGAGAGAGAGAGAGAGAGACCTAGTGTCTTCCCTATAAATAAATTAGATTTATGCTCACGCTTTCTTTCATGCCAGAAGAGATAACGTTCTTGCCTGATTCTTCGCAAGTTTTCAAATCGACCTTCTCTTATTGTTGCTTCATACGTTTCGTCTTTTCTGATAACAGTTTATCGTCGCGTTTAGCTGCTATGTGTCCATGACGTATGGACATTGTATGAACATATGAATCAACAGCAACATTTCCCATTTCTTCTTCTTTTTCTCTTCTCCGATTCTTTTCTCTCCCCTCTTTCATTGTTACTGCTAACAACGTTGTTTGTTTTTTTTGTATTTGTATTTATCGCTTTGTTCGTTGATTTCACAACCGAACTTGGCATTTGTTTTAATTTGTTTGTTTTTTGGGGGGTTTTTTATCAATAAATTCAGGGTTTTGTTATTATTTACTTTGTGTAGGTGTTTTGTTTTTTGAGGTTTTGTTAGTTTGTTTTCAGTTCTTCACCTATTCATTTACCTTAGCAGATGGATGAAGACAAAAACGAATTCGAAATCGTATAGCTTTCTTATCAAAGGCATTTGTTTGAAAAGAATTAGAGACGAGACAAGAGAGAAATGATGATATCGTTAAATAATTTCTGAATCTCATGCAATTTTTATGACTTCAGAAACCCCTTAGTTTCCATTTTACCGGATTTTAAAAATAAAAGTCTTTTCTGTTATATGCGCATATACAACTCCTGTCCGGAAAGTATCCAGCCATTTTAAATATCACGAGAACTGGTTGATGTAACTTGACAACCAATTAGTATACACATTACTGCCTATTCGTGAACAGGAAATATCCCATGATGTTATCCAGTCGGTAGTGAGATACCATTAAGTTTGTCTACGCTGTAGTTTTTGCATTCAGAATGACTGTGCACGTCATGCTCCTCAATTAATGCAGGTTTTTTTTGGAAAACATTGCATCCCTTAGTTCTGTTAGCGCCTGTCCCCAACAGTCCAGATTTGGCTCGCCGCTACTTCTGGCTTTTCTCAAAGATTATCCAGACCATGGACGAAATCAAGGAAAACGCGATTAGATAGCTGATTGCGGTCCCGAAAGACAATTCGGTAAACTGATTTGGTAATTGAAGAGGCACTGAGGTTACTGTGTGAGGTTCTAAGGGGAATGCTTCGATAATCTATTCTCTCGTTAATTTGAATGTTTGTTTAATATCTGGACATACCTCTTATTCTATTGACAGCTTTCACTAAGAGAATTTAATAACAATCTTTCTTCCTTGAAACTCTCGCACAATGATTGGAATCTAGAAAGGAACGAAGAGATGCGCATAGTTGAATTGTAAAGCGGAAAGAGTAGTTGTATACAGAAACAAAAAAATATAAGAGACGAATAGTCAGCGGCGAGGGAAGCAGGGAATATAGATTAAGACAAATTTGAGAAGCACATTATGGAACATATATATATTTCCATTGAGAGACGGGCAGGAAAGAAGAACAAAGTTGGGTCAAAGGAATGACTCGAGTTTTGCTCCTCTTTCAACAGTTTAATAGGAAACGCATTGATAGTGATGAGATACCTTGGAGCAACATGAAACCTTGCTAAAAGCCAAGTACATCAAAGAAAGCCGGCCTGTTTTCCGCTTGTCTATACGTCTAAATGCTCGCAGCCTGCATTATTTCACGCCGGCGATGCTTCATTTCACGCCAGCGTAAAAAGAATCCGTATAAGCATAAGTTTTCACTGAGAGATGAATATTTTTTATGGCTATTATTTCAATTCATAAGATGAATAATAATTAGTGAAATTCTACCTGAATAACCAAAAAGAAGAAACGATATGGGAACTTTTAAATTGGCGTAGATCAAATCGGCAAAAAATCATTGCAGTCCGTATATAGAAATATACATTACTTCTGTAATGTATGAGACATGATGCATGAAAAAAAATGGATACCAAGTCTTTATTACCAACTCGATCTCGGCATATCTAAGTAAACTCAGACTTTTATCAACAGAAAAGAAAAAAAATATAAGACATTCCAAGAATCTGTATCTTCATGGATGTGACGATTCAAAATGTGATGGAAAACCAATAGTATCTGGTTTCAACACGAGGTACTGCTGGGGTACCCTATGTTAGCGGTAACGTTGCTTCGGATAGAAAACCATGCCTGACCCAAGGGTCATAATTTGATGAAGGCTTTGTTGGATGCACGATTACTTTTTCCGCGGCAATAGTTGTATGAATTCATTTATTTATATAGTTTTCTATTCATCACATTATCTCTGTCTGTTTTTGTCTATCAATATCAGAGGAAGGAAGTTGGTAGCAAATCATAAATCACGTTGCTAGGTAAACAACATCTGATTTTCAAGAAGATAGTATAGACAACTCTATTAATAATCAGATCTTTCTTCTTGTCATCTTGCAAATATGATGAGAATAATAACCAAAATACAATAATATCAGAACATTTTCGAGTTTGCCAATTCGATGTAGCCGACTGATTCAGATTCTCCAGCAATACATATTGTGTTAATACATAGCACAACCCACAACACAACAAAATAAGTGCGTCCTCCGCACAGAGGCCGCGAGGTAGAAACTGAGTCTGACACTATTCCGTGGCCACTTGAATTTCCTTAAATAAAACGATTGAATGGAATCACATATACATCAGAGACAATAGATAAGATGCCACAAGACTCACCTGTGTATTCGTGTAGTAGTGCACGTGTTAATAGCCGTTGCTACTCTGTCGATGTCAGTCCGCAGCTCTGATGTGAAAAGGAAGTTTGGGGCGTAAGGTGAGCATCTCTATTCAGTAAAAATAAATAGATGAATAAAATTGCTCCTCGTCCCCTTGCAGAAAAGTTGGCAGGAGGTTAACAAGCCTTGACCACTTGCCGGGGGCCTTTTGATGTGTGATGGAAGGCTCAGGAAGGAGAGCAAGAAAAACGATTTTTGTTGCATCCTTTTTATTTTTATTAAAATATAGCAAAAAAGCATTGAACAATGGGAAAAAAATGTCAAAAAAATCAGCAATGATTTACGACAACGACAAGTATAGAATGATTAAAAATGGCAACATGATTCTTGGAATAAAGGGAAACAACAAATGTAACTATTTAACAGCCATCAAAAGAGCAAAATGAAATTAATAAAAATGAAGTTGATTGGCATGAAGAGAAAGTGTAAAGCAAAAGAGCAAAGAATAGGATTTTTAATGACTTCTCTTTTTCGTTTCCTTCTCTCTCGCTAATCCTGCTTTTCTCCCTCTCTCTTTTCCCCCTCTCCCTCCCTCTCTCTCTCACTCTTTCTCTCTCGCTCTCTCTCTCCTTTTTTTGCCTCTCATTGGTGTTCTGTCCTCACTCTCACTTTCTTCTTTTCTTTCTCTCACTGTTGTTCTATCTTTTCTGTCGATCTGCATTTTTCAGTCTGTCTGTCTCTGTGTGTGTGCTTCTCTCTCTATCTCTCTTTGTGTTTCTCACTGTTTTCCTACCCTTTCTTTGGTTCCCCATTTTTCTTTCTCCCTATCTCTTTCCCTCTCTACCACTTTCATTGTTATTCAACCCTTTCTGTCGTTCCCCGTTTCTCTGTCTTTGTTCCTCTTACTGTTGTTCTATCCATTTTTTGTATTCCCCGTTTTCTCCCTCTTTCTCACCGTCTTTCTCTCTCTCGCTCTCTCTCTCCCTGTTGTTTTATTCTTCCCTTTATCTCCCAGTCTTATGCCTCTCTCTCTATCTCCCTCTCTCTCGCTATCTCTTTTTTCTTGCTGTTGTTCTATCCCTCCATTCGTTCACAATCTCTCTCTCTCTCCCTCTCTCTCTCTCTCTCTCTCTCTCTCTCTCTCTCTCTCTCTCTAAGGAAGCTCAGACAAAAAGCAACGAGATGGTTCAACTCAACAACAGAAACTATGGTAATTACTTTCTGAAACTCACTGACAGCATATCATCTGATGCAAGGTTATAGGGCAACAACCTGCTCTTCTGATACGTTTAGAGGCATTTGTAACTCTCCCCTAACCCAGTCCCTTATTCCATAAGCAAGGAAATGACAGCAGGCCAAACATGAGTTCGTGTCTATCCAGTGGGATCTGATTGAGATTCAAAACGATCCTTGTTTCAAAGTTCCCGATTGATCGAAAAGGATATAGATAAGTGCTGGTTTTAATGCACCGGTGCTGAGCCGCTAAATGATGTCGGCTGTTCAACTAATACCTACGTCTGAGTACCGTAGGAGATGAAGATGGTGGAAAGGAGTCTAAAGGAAAAGTGTATGTGGCGCAAATATCATTATCTGTGTCAAAGTATTGCAGGTAGATGGACTCCTAACGTTCTGTATGTGATTATTTCTCAAGTTCCGTCACTAATTTAGTTGCTCGTCTTCGTACCAATTCTGACTTTATATATATATATATATATATATATATATATATATATATACAATAATAAAGGTTTCTCACTGGTGATAAAGGTTTCTCACTGATGGACAGTATTTGGAGATTGGTTTGACTAGGCTCCAATAGAAAGCATTGAAGGTTTCTTTGTTTATAAATTGAATGGTAATTTTGATTGATGTGTTCTTTGTGATTTCCGCTGTGAGATTATGAAACTTATTTTATCATCAGATATCACTCAAAGATCTCGTATAGATCCTTCTGATTTCATCTGTGAGCGAGTTTGTGTCGAGCTGTTAGTTATAAGATTGTGAATTCTTTGATTAGTTATTTCAAGTTAAAAAGCATCAGATTTATCACTGTTAAAGGGAGGCTACCACGTTTCCGACCGATTTTGAAGCGATTCAATTACATTTCGACTCATTTGCGTTTGACCAGAACGTGTAGATTATATTTTTGTGTCGTCTCCAAATAACAGTATTTTACAAAGTCAGGTAAGTTGTATATATATATATATATATATATATATCGAAAACAATAATGGACCGATTACACCACCTTGAGCTACTCCATTAGTTACTTTTGTCTACACTGATTTGTAGCAGTCAGTTAAAAAGCTTTTGATCCAATTGTTTCCTTCGATACCATATAATTTGATTCGAGTTTTGAGACGCTCATGTGGTACAGAATCAACGACTTTAACAAAATATAAATGAAGTATGTATTCGGGGAGCCGTCTGTCTAAAAATGTCAATTTTTCAAAGATTTACTGTAATTACAACAACCATGATCTAAATTCTCTGGAATCATACTGAACTGGTGATAATAATCCATCCTCAACCTAGTAGTCAACTTGAACATTCTTGATCAGTTTTTCCATTATCCTGCAAATAACTGAAATTAAACTTACTGGTTTGTAGTTTATTTTTTGCCTTTTTGTAGAAATTTACCAAGCACAGGGAACGACTTCTGTTTGGAAACCCACTCTGTACATACTACTGAACAGTTTGGCAATCTGACCAGCAGTTTCCCTCAAAAGTCTCAGGTGCAAGCCACACGGACCCGATGACTTATATTGATTTAATGATGCTAATTAGTCAAGTAACATTCTCTATTTTTCATCTGTTTTATGGCACTAGCCTTGAGAAATTATAATTGATCAGTGGTATAGCTGTCAAACTTTCTTTCGTGAACATTATGCTGGAAATGTATCCAGGGTATTTACCTTTTTGTTCAGTTTTGGTGCAGCTTCCATCCTCTTCTTTCGGATCCTGTTGATGAGAATTTGATTTAAACTTGAAATGAGCTCCAGTTCCAGTACTTTTTACTGATTGTTTTTAATTGCAATGCAATTTTCTTTTCAATTGTTTTAGTTGGTTGCTCAGTTTTGATTTAACTTCATTGATTTTTCTTTTTTACTTTTTGTAATCCTTTCAGGTATTGATTAATAACTATCGTTCATACACATTGTATTTTTAAAATCTTCTCCATTATGTTATTCTTCATCCACAATTGGACTTTTCTATTGTTAATCGAATTATTTATTTGCTGTATGCATTCTTCTATTGCGCGTATAGTTTTAGATTCAATGAAAAGCATCATTGAATTCGCATCTAAACCTTTCAATTCAGCTTCCTGACCTACTTCCTCTAACATCTTGCGTAAAATGTCATATTTCCCACGGTCAAATGAAAACCCTTCTGCAACAGGGCTATGCAAAATGTATGGCATTAGATACAAAACGCATTTCGAGCTCCAAATGATAAGTACTACCAAGTGGGTCTTCTAATTGCAATCTTGAGATACTACCATCATTTGAAGTCAGTATTAGGTCTCAGCAGTTGGAATTTTGATCTTGTTTATATCTAACCGGCTGGTAAACATGCTGTGTCAAATAACAATGATTGACTGACTTTAAAAACTGATTCGTACGATGTGTTTCAGTATATTTGTTGTTTTTTTTTGTTGTTGTTTGCGTATCCCAGATTATTTCAGGATATTTGAAGTCTCATGTTATGAGTATATGATCTTTCTTTCTTGCTGTGACAGCATTAAGTAAAATCTGCACTGAAAAGCGGCAATTATGAGAGGAGCTCCAGTATATTATCCCATAACGTAGACTGTTTTTGTTTTCCAGCTTCATCTTTATAGAAATTGATCCAACGCGTTGGTCACTGCATTTAAAATCAATTTCTCTTGCTGAGAGACAATTTTCAAGATATATTCCTACTCCTCTTCCTTCCGTTTACTGGATGTTTGAGTATAGTTTATAGCCAACGATTCAACGGTTCATCATTTATCTTCATTGGGTGGTATTTCGGTAAAATTTCTGTTATACCATATATTAAAGACGTTGAATTTCGTAATCTCATTTTTATTTTAGTGTACTTGTTCAGCAGACAATCAGTGTTAGTATAAAAGTATGAAGTTACTTTGACTGTTGTTAACTGATTTGGTTGCAGTATTTGTTGTAGAGTCGACTTGAAGTTGTCACTAGTAGTTAGACTAAAATCAGTTTTCCAGAACATATTTAAAAGATTGTGGCTTTGAATCAGAAGTTTAATTTTTCTTTGTGGAATACCTTGAAAGATAAGGGATAATTTCGGTTGATATTTTGGCGTTTTGTGTTTTAACGTGTGAATGATTACAATATTTATCTATTGTAAAGCCATTTGAAAGATTATTGAATTTGCAGGTGGTATTCTTTCCGTGCTCAAACTTGCAATAAAAAGTTTCCATATTCCATGCAAGTGTTTTTAATGGTTGAGTTTTTGTTTTCCATATGTACATCCCGATATAGTCTGGGTAAGAGATTTGATCGTGAAGTTGCTATCGTGCTTATCTCTTCTTTATGAGGTGGAAGATCTTTCGCAGCTGGAAGAATAACATATATCCCTGGTTTGAATCCACTATTATTGTGTTGTGATGAGCTTTAATTGATGGTTCTTTCTGATTGGGCAAGTAAGGTTTCAATCCATTTAAGAAATTTTATGCTTTTGCTCAAATGATCTTGCAAACAACTGACCAATTTGATTTGTGGAGATTTGATCTTTCTTGTTTTGATGTTTCATTTTCTTTGACTGATTATTGATGAAACTGTTCTGAATCTATTTCAGGGGTCTATGAGCAGCTTTTGTCATTTAGATTTGAATGCAATTCATCAAACTTTGGGGACTCGAATAAACACTGATTTGACTGACTGCTTGTTTCTGACAGGGTGTCATCAGGGATTCCTGCTTCTATCTTGGGATCCAAGCTATTCATTGTTTTGGGACCTTAAAGAATTTTGTTATTTCCCTTTATCGTAGCAATTTAGTCGTATCCCATTGGGTTGTGTCTTCTTTGCTGATATCATTAACCTTTTTGTTTTCAACGTAATTGAGTTTTCCCTTGTTTTATGGGAAGCTTGTTTTCATTGGAAAATTTCCTTTGGGATTTCTCTAGTGATCGACCCTTTTTCCATCGCTTGCCCTCTCAATTGAATTAGAGTTAGGAACGGACACTCAAGGTCAATCCAGTCTTGGGCTGCATAAGGAAAAGCGACCATCAAACCTTTGACACCTGTAAGGTTGGATGTTATTCTGATGATCTTGCAACGTTGGCGTTTATCTTCATTAGAAACACTAGCTTCCTAGTTTTCCCACATGGAGTCTTTATGGGCCTCAGTTATGGCCAAGTGGTCATGATATCGACCATTGCATGCTTCAATCATCAGTGTGACTCATTATTTCGAGGGAATATAAATGCCCCCCCCCCCCATTTTTATACGCAGTAAATTCTCAAACAATTGGTTGGTTATCTCTTGCTTGTTTTTTACGTAGTAAGCAAGATATAATTATCGAGTCCGATCTCACCTGACTCTATCGGTCACCTTAAAACATACTATACAACATCAACAACAATAATTATTCTGATTACTTAGTTGAATTATAAAATAACAATTCCAGTTGTAAGAACTATGGCTGTAGTAGCAGTAACAGCATTGCTAAAATAGTAACACGGGGCTTACTAAACTATGCTTCTGCTGATTAAGTAAACTAAGTGAAGAGAGAAAATATCGTTTCTTGTCTCTTTTTCTGTAATTGTAAAACAAATTGGTAATGTTTGAATGGGTGAGATTGAAACTGCGTTTTCAAATTTGAATGCACAATGGAAATACGAATATGAACGTAACTTAAAAAGGATGTATTTATAAGAGACATGCATAAGCTAAATCAATACATTTCAGTTCTTATTCGTAGAGTAAAAGAAATATCCTTTTACAAAATTAGTTCACAACGTAGCTCTAGAATAAAATCCTTAATTTTCGCTGGGGAGCAAAGTTGATCGAAGGAAATATTGGCTGAAAATAGATTGAAGATGTGCATTGTTGTATGGACAAAGAGAATCACCTCGAATTTACCCATAGAAGGGTATACAACTGATGCATCCTTCGATAATCACCTATGGAGCTGAAAACATGGAACTCAACCAAGAGAATGACCCTCAAATAGGGAATCATTCAACGGGCACAGGAAAGAATCAAATAAAACGAATACGGTGGAGACAAAAACATAACAAACTAAAGATGAGGAACTGGAGAAGACAGACAACTACACTTTCATAGGACAACAAATTTCCATGAAATCCTTGAAGGAGGAGAAATCAAGCTACGAATCACACTAACTTGACAACCTTTCGGCACTGGAAGCTCAACCTTTAAGGCCAAGAAATTCCAACGAGCGTTAAAAAGATTATACCACCAATGCATCTTCCTGATAGTCACCTATAACGCTGAAACATCGAACCTAACCAAAACACAGACCCTCAAGTTGAGACAATGCAACGTGCTCATGAAAGACTCATGCTCAACATCCTCACGGAGAGATCACAAAACAGCGCAATATATTACGGAAAAAGATGTCCGAGACATCATTGAATCCATTAGAAAACCCAAATGGTCATGTCGTAAGAATCACGAACAACTACTGGACATCACGATTCACAACGCAGATCCCCAGAAATCAAATGCAAAACCGATGCTGGCAAGACAAACTTGACGGGTTCAGAAAGTATTGGCTCCGCATCGGAGAGATCTGGCTGACCCTGGGGAAGGTTTATGTCTAACGATGGACAATAAAAGGATGATGATGATGATGATGATGATGATGATGATGATGATGATGATGGTGATGGTGATGGTGGTGGTGGTGGTGGTGATGATGATGATGATGATGAAAAGTTAACTTCCGAATATTTTGAGCCAAATGAACAATTTTTTGCAGAACTTTCTATAGAACAAAGAATTCATTTACATTCTTTTACTTTTGAATCTGAAGAACATTTAACCTTTTAGTCAATAACCTCATCTCTCAGCAGAGTGCCACAATTCTATATTTGCAATTCTAAATTATATTCTTTATGATAGCAAGGTTATTTGAGTTCTCTTTTCATAAAGTTATCGCATGCAGCATTATCTTGTCTATCATTACAGACAGAGACAGTAAAAGAGAATACCAAGAGATACATCCTTGACCCTCACTTTTGCTCACTAAAGTAACCACAGCAATTGTGCCCCAACGATAAGGCCTTTCAATATAAGCTACTATTACTACAATTAATACTAACATTTTCACATTCTGTTGAGCACTAAGTAATTTGACTTCGTATCAAATATTAACAAATGAGAGTCAAGTTTATGGTACCACCAATGGAGTCAGATAGTGACAAACTAAAGAAATTTAATCACTGCATTGCAATATCTTTTTAACTAGATAGATAGACAAATATGGTTTTGTCTAGGTGTGGGCTTGTTACAAAGTTTCCTAATAAATATGCTTGTCCATCAATATATATATATATATATATATATATATATATATATATATATATATATACGTAGCAGTTATGTTTCTTTCCGGGTTATTATGTGCATATGTAGGTGTGATTATACACGTACGTTGTCACTGCTACGCCCATTCTCAGTGTTTTTTGTCTCTTTTCCTCTGCTAAAAATATTAACATGAAACACCAATTAGATGATTTCATTGCCTGTGCGTATTTTTTCGTGTCGTGAATAACAAATTCTCCTTTCTTAACGTACCTTTGCTTCTTTTTTTTTAAAAAAAGGACATTTTTAGCCACGTTTATTGCCTGAAGTGTTGGATTGTATCCAGCGACAAAAGATTTAGAGAAATAGGACACAACACTGCACTAATGCTGTCATTACGTTCCTAAAATAGATTACAAGAGAAACATTCGGAAAAAGTAAGAATAAAAGAAAGAATGAATGGAAACGGGTTAGTTGGTCACTCAATCGAAACCGTCACGAGACCAATGTATTTTGGCAGCATACTGTTATGGAGATTATCAATTAAAAAATCAAATTTTTAAAAAGGGGGGTGATCAGTTGATAAGTTATCTCGTCTTTTGTTGGTTGTTGATCACTGAAGATCACTGAGGTCCATATTTTCAAAGGTCAAGCACAAACACAGCGTGATACAAAGTAAGGAACCGATTCAGCATTAACATACATTGTAAATTGGATATGAAATCCAAAAGACTTGAACAGATGATTATCTATAAGATAAATGCAAGGTGAATAAGGTGGATGCAGCAAAACTCCATATTAGAATTTTATCTTAGATGCAGTCAGCTGAGAGCTTTTGGGTGATGCACGGTGATATAAAGTTCTACTTTATTTATATGGGACCAATTTTCCCATCTATGTAACTCTTCCTATCGCTTTGAGATGACGTAGTATGGTGGCTGTCGAAGTCCGAAAGTCTCCAGCCTGAGAGATCGGATCGCTACCTACTGAACAACTACGAACACGTTGTAGGATATCGTCGAACAAAGTCGGATGTTGCGTCAAACCATACTTTTAAACTCACATCATTGATATCAGAAGTAGTATATATTTATCTATATGTTATAAGCAATATAAGGTTGTCAATTGTGATAAGGCTCACTAAATAACTGCCAAGTATCAAATACCAATTCAATTCGTAAAAATAGCTGCTCTTCAATCTAATACTAACTGCATTGATAAATGAAAGTTATAATATGATCAATTGTGATAACAAGTATGGGGAGTCATGGTCAAGAGACAATGTAGAAATCTTAAAGAAGAGGAAAACATAAGAAATCATAGAATAGAAAGAAAAGAAGGAAGGAGCAGGAAGAAAGGCACGCAAAGGAAAGACAAAAAAACAGAAAATGAAAGATGATCACATAAAAAGACGACAGAGGGAAAAGGCAGGCAACAGAAAGAATGGAATGAAGAAAGAAGAAAACAATGGAACCAAGACAAAAAGAAAGAAAGAAAGTGGAAGAAATTCACTCAAGAGAATGAAACAAACAAAGAAAAAGGTAAGACATATGACAAAGCTTGGAAAAGCCATATTCAGAGACAACGTCGACATCTTCTCATTCATAATTAACAGTCGTATATTAGTAGTAGTATCAGTAATAGTAGTATCAAAACTTGTAGAAAATTATTTCACTCGCTTGTTCATTATAGACAGTTTGGTTTATGACCTCACTAACGAGCGCTGTCAAGTCCTAAGGGAGACAAGAGGTACAATTCCAATTAGATGGACGCTAAGTTACCCCAATGCATGGCTCTCCAGGGAAATGTCGTCCGTAAAGACTAGAGACATACAACACTGCACTGGTCAGTTTAATGCTGACTGATCGATTGTCTTAAATTGTCCAAACTCTTTCTTGTCCTCAGACCAAACTCTAGATAAACATCGGTGAATTATAATATAGCAGTATGTATCGTTCAAGTTTTCACAAGAGATGAGAGCCGGTCAGTAATGAGGACTTTGTGTCAAAATGGTGCACCTGGAGAAATGAAATTAAACATGAAGAAGGAAAGAAGAAAGAATGAAGGAAGAAGGCAGGGATAAAGAATGAATAGCAGAGCTAAAAGCAGAAGCAAAAAAGTAAATGAGATGGATGAAAAATAATGAAAAAGAGTGTATATGGAATAGGAAAGCAGATGACAAAAATATATATAAAAGAATCCAAATGAAAAAAAGGAATTAAAGTGAGAAATAAAGAAAAAGAAAGAAAGAAATTAAAAGAGAATGAAAAGAAGAAACTCAAACAAAAGACGCAGTATATGGAAGAAATGAAAAAAAATAGAAAAAATGAAACGTGCAGAAAAAGAGATTATAGGAGAGCAGATTTAGGATGTGAAAGAAAGGAAATCCAACTTTAAAGAGAGCAGAAAAGTAACGAAGGGAAGGAATGAGAGAATGGAGGGATCAAACAAAATGAAAGAAAGAACCTAGAAAAAGGGTGAGGAATCCTTCTTTCCCTTTTGTTGATCATTCATGTCTGCTGGCTCATTTCCTTTAATGGTTACGGAGAGGGACAATAAAAACGAGGCATTAAAATCACCTCTTTGATGAAGGACCATTAGAAATCATTTTATAGTTCGCTTGTTTTTTCCTATTTTTTTTCTTTCTTGTTCTTTGTTTCTACCGTCGATTTAATGTTATCGGTCATTAGGAAATTAACAAAACGGAAAAGTCGTAAAAACATTTTTTTTCTATCGAAGAACATTGCAGATCCAATGACCTAAAGACTTCTACAAATTTTCTCAACACCGTAACAATCACTCTCTTCTCTCCCTCTCTCCCTCTCTCTATCTCTCTTTCTCTCTCTCTCTCTCTATATATATATATATATATATATATATATATATATATATATATATATATGCGAGCTCTGTGTATAAAGTATTGAGACTGATTGTGTAAAAAAAAGGTCATAATCAACTTTAGTACAAATCGAATTATCCTCTTCAAAATACTTTCTCTGTGAAGCCACACGCCGACAAAGACATTGTTTCCTCTCCTGGAAAAAGCACTGGAAGTCTCCGTCTGACATTGCTTCCAGTTGATTTGTTGTGTTGGGTGTTTTCAACGTTTCCCAAATGTCAACCACGGAATCGAATAATTGATATTTTCACACACTTAATCTCAATACTTTCTAAACAGATGTTTTGTACTTTATTCAAAAACTATTAAAGGAAGACTGAACATTGAAAAGTTATGTATCGAAAATATGTGTTCCAATTTCTGTCAATGCCAGGGGTGTTTAAGTAAGCTAAAATAAACCTTGTGGAAAGAAACGATAAATAGATAGTATAAATATATAGTTTGACAATGGGGGTAAAAATCTTTTCGCTGATCCTGCGTAAGTGGATTGGTTTTGCCCAAGTACTCACTAATTTCATCATATTCACTGTCTGATGGTCAACCAATACGATTAATGAGGAAGAATTGGGTCAGGTGCACTGTTATGGAAGGAGATTATGTTGAAATATTTGTTTGGTTTAATAAATGCATTTTTCATCATCCGTCCGTCTTTATATGTTTTCATTTTGACGTATATTTATATGCATGTGTGTACGGCTCTAGAGACGTTAATGTAGGAGAGGAAAAAAAGAATGACGTGGCTGACAGCTGTGATTAGCAAATGACTAGTGTGACCCTCCTTTCCAGAACTTGCTCTCTTCCCGGGATATCCTTTATTTCGGTGATCGATGTGTACTAATCCTATAAATTATTCATCATGATTCTCCCATATTACTGAATGCGATGGTATAACTCTATACTTACTGACAACTCTATTATCTTTGTTTTTTTATTCTCATATTGTGAAATAAAACGAATGAAATAAGTATGGTCACCATGTTTTCATTCAGTATCTTCAAAAATGTATAAAAATAAAAAATAGAAAGAGAAACAACACTTCTGCCACAGCCATTTTCTGGGAAATAAGTATGCATGGAATCACACCAAAATTGAAAATCACTTCGTATGGAACCCATCGCCCTTTCTTCTTCAAAATTCCATTGAAACTCAATGAAAACTTTTGGAGATATCACATGGAAATATATTAACTTTCTGCGATGGTAAGGGATGTGGACACATGACTACAGCGGATGAAAAGTAATTGCACATAGATCTGGCCTTAAATTCAATCACGTAATTTGTGGCCTGTTTTTCATCTTGCCACAAATTTACGTTGCAATTCATTCAGAACCTTTGGAGATATTGTGATGACAAACAGGAAATTCTGACTCTATGTGGTGCTGATATATAAGTATGTATGGTAGATAGTTGTGAATAGATCCACTCGAAAATTTATTACTTATTTAATGGTGGATTGTCTATGTTCCCATGAAACTCCTTTGAAATGAATTGAGATCTTCTGGATACATCGTGTGGATAGTCATATGCGTATACATATAGGTATTTTAAAAAAAAACAAAAAAATATCACTCACTAAAAAAAAATTCCTGGATCACCCATACCCCCACCCAAAAAAATATTTAACCAACTCTTCCTTACTCCTCTCTTTCAAAATATTTCATTGCAATTCATAGAGTACTTTCCGGGACATTATGGGAACAAACAAATTCGGTTTGGAAACAATTACCAAGAAACTTAAAGGAGAATGTTTGGACAGCCATTAGGTGCCACTCCCTGGGACAGTAACACCCGGGGAGGGCTGCCTCTCCTCTCTCTCTCTCTCTCTCTCTCTCTCTCTCTCTCTCTCTCTCTCTCTCTCTTATTCACCATTACCTTACAGGCCTGGATGGGAGCGTTAATGAGGGAGTTGTGAAAAAGCATACCGGCAGTATTAGCCATTTTTTCGACAAGAACTGGTTGTATTCTTCCATGTACCAGACTCTCCGAGATGGGAACGTTACTGAAGGAGAGGACATCATAAAAAGCAGACTGGCTAGAGTAGCCATTAATTGGTTCTCGATTCTTAGTAAGTGTTTTTGTTTTCTGTTGTTTTGTTTTTCCCCTTTGACGAGAACCAGCTGTGTAGTTCTACGAGGGATTGGTCAAAAACAAAGATGTACTCGACGGGACGATCAACAGGTTTGGCCACACTGGATAGGAGAGGGATAAACTTTTCTTGTTCTATGTCATTTTTTTAGGACAATTGGATCAAGTGTAGTTCATTATTTCCCAAGTCTAAGTTTGTTTTTTTAAACAGTGGATTTCACGCACGTTTACTGCTGAATACTGACAGTATTATATAAAAGTATTAAAATGGAATCCCGGGGTTGACCGAGAAGAAATAAATTTCATTAACAAGGAAATATTGACGAACTCTATGCAGGAGTGTGTTTGGGCCAGCTCGAAGAGTGTCTGAATTTATTTGATCTCCGGATAATTTCAGGAATCCCTGCTAGTATATATACATATATACATATATAGAGAGACAGAGACAGAGACAGAGAGAGAGACAGAGAGAGAGAGGATGAAAGAAGGGAAAAGAGATAGAGTATTTACTGAGCAGAGGCGAAATGGGTAAAAATATATGTTCCAAATGTGTTCCAATAGGGTGTGCCAACTTCGGAAATCAGAACTCGAAGGTGTTGCACTGCTGAGATGTAAGTAATTATACCATTCAGCGTGCAGTTATGTGTGTCCGTATGTGTGTATTATTGTGTGTAGACAATCCGTTGGTGGTTAGCTATTCCCGAAGCCTACCAGTTCGTATGGTATCGTACTAAATGTCAGTTAGCATGTATGTTAACATATATAAGCTATTCACAAAAATACTAAGTAGTAATGTAATAGAGCAGTATTTGCCGAGGTCTTGATTATCTCCTCTCTTGTGAAGTAGGATCATTATTCCGAGACAGAAATTTCGAGGTACAAGTCTTTTTCAATGCGCTCGGTGGATAACTGCGCTAAACCTTTGTGAAAGACCCCTTCTTGCGTCATCCTCATCTAGATCTTTGAATCAACTCATTGAAAAGGCATTTGAATACAACAAAATTTGTTTTGCTCTCGTAGATTTCGAAAAAGCATTTGACACAATAGAGCATATAACGGTCTTCAACACAATGTCTTAACGAGGATAACATATAAATTCATTCTAAATAACACTGTAATTATATGCCTATATGAGAAAACAAAAATAGAAAGATGGGAAAAAGGAGTGAGGCAGAAAAGGAACAGAAAACTGACTGGCAGGCAATGGGAATGAGCATAGATGGAGAACATTTTGGATATTCATGATGTTTCAATGAACACATTTTTTCATTTTGCAATAGATAACTTACTTTTCAACAGGTTCTGCATATACATATATATATATATATATATATATATATATATACACACACACTCCTTAATGCTCCTCTATTCAGGGTTTAGCACTCTTTAAGTAAGGTAACTTGTTCATTGTAAGCATATGCAATGCTCTTCCATGGGAATAAAGCACCCTGGTGGTTGAGGAATTTAAAACTAAATAAATATATCGCTTGAATTCAGCCTTCCTGACAGTCCAGTGGCTCTGTGAATGACTATATATATATATATATATATATATATATATATATATATCCACAGACAGTAGTTTTGTTGTTTTACTTCTCTTCAGTGCAAGCTATAGACTATCCATTATCCCATCCAGTATCACGAGGCAGGATTGAAACCTTTGCTTGAGACCCGGAGACCGATATCCTACCTCTGTGCCAGGGAACTGAACGGTCAGTATTCAGCGTAGGGCAATATCTAACAAACTAGCCTGGATTCGATCCCCACTGGGTGCCACATGATCGTGGCCATGTAACAAAACGTAGCTTAGCTTAGTGAGTAACTACAATTCATTTGTTGTAGCCTCTCTTTGGATTAATTGTGTTCATATGTCAGAGCTGATGGTCATAGAGTGATATTAAATGAGTTAATCAATTAGATTATCGAACACTGGCTCTGCAGAAGGCGTTGTAAATTAATTCATTTTAGTCCAGTCTTGTACAGAAACACAATAGTGTGGCACCCGGATACGGGCCGAGTGTTTATTTACGAGAGGAACTTGTTTGCTAATTGCCATCTTGTGTTGATATTTCCAAAGTTAGTCCGGCACAGGACCACAATATTGTGTGAAAACAGTGTACTTGAGGCTTACTTCACTAAAAATGGTCGACGGGACGATTTTACTGACTATCTATCTACTAAAATCTAATCACTATTTATTTTCATCAGACTCAAAGTGATTGGCTTATCCGACACAATAATACTAAATAAATCATTGCTATTTGACAGCACTCGACAATACAGGTATACATTTGAAAGAAGGTCTTATATGAATTCCAGTTAAATAACCTTATTTCGTTAACTAGATACCAATTCAGTTAATGATATTAATGTATAGACCAGTAAATAGTAGGAACATTTTTTTTTTTTTTTTTTTGCTAAGACTTACCACTTATGCACGCGGTTAATTCATTTACTCACTGCCAAAGGGAAACTGGCCTGAGTTTAGTAGCAATAAAAAGGAACTAATATTGAAACGAAGGTAGATAGTTGCCAAAAATGATTAATAACGTTTTACAATCCTCCTTTTGATAAAATGAATAAATAATTCACTCTTTGGTATTCATTTCCTAATTCCTTTTTCTTACCTGAGTTTGGACCAGACTACTTTTAGTAGAAAGCCGCATATATTGACTATTTAACAATCAATTGGTTGTTAGATAAGTAGTTCAATCAATACACCAGTATCTGTTCACCTGTTCTTAGTTTATTGCTATTTCATCATTTCTAAATTTGTCCTAAGCCTAAATAGATAAAAGAAGGTTTTCTAAATGATTTCCGCTTGCGAATATTCAAATTAGGATAGGAAATACGCTATCGGTGATCATTGTGGCGATTCTTATAAATGGTAGTCTGCAGCAGTAGTGTCTAACCAGGAATGAGCAGCAGGCAGATTTAGCCTTACTGAAGAAAACCACCGATTATAGTCTATAATAAATCTGGATGTAGACATTATTCCGGTACCAATATGGATTTTCTTATGCACATAACTGTAAGCGTTTTTTTTTCTTGTTTTTCATTTCGTTTGCTTTTGTAATGTGCGTTTCTTTTGTTACATATTCGTCCAGTCTTCTTCTTTTAGATATATTGATACGTTGGGCAACTTTGTGTACGAGCCACTTGCGAAAAAATACATCGGAATTATTTTTCTAAAAATAAGTTAGAACGAAGATTCTCAAAGAGATGCACTTGGCTCCCCAGGGAGGATTTTCCTGAAGGGAGAAATTCTATTCAGGAGAGGAATTTCACTCGTGGTAGGAACCAGGAGCATATATTCAGGGTATACTGGGTGTGTGCCGCACACCCATCCGAGAATTCATGGATTCTAATATGATTTGATATATTATCATTATCAAAATATGAACAAATGTTAATTTCTTAATCAGACTTTTTACCTACTGAATCGACAAACATATTACAAATAATGAAAAAAATGTTATCTACCTTACATTCGAATATCGTTATCCCCTTTGTATTTGAATATTGTTACTTCCCTTTCATTTTGATATTTCCAAGGCATTCTCTTTGCTCGCTGCAAACCTAACGGGCTTTGATATCACCATTTGTAAAATAAAGGAATGGGTGTATGGTCATATAAGTTGAAAGCTATTAAAAACAACACAGGGTAACCTGTTCGTCAGTGGACCCCCCCCCCGGCAGATGTTCTTCACCTGAATCTGGATATTTTTCATCTAATTCTAGATGTTTCCAGTTGCATCTAGATGCAAGAGATTAATCATTTCGATGCTTTTCAATAAAATAAATGATATTCTTTTCGATTTTATTGTGATAAAATAAGTATTTTTTTTTGATTGGATATTACAATAGAATACATGTTGATCAGAATCACATTCAATTTCTTGATACTGTGTAATACATTTTAGTCATATCTGAAGAATCTAGACATTTGGGTTTTTTTGCTTTTTTGTGGGGGTATTTTTTCTCGACCAAATTCCCTGCCTGTCCTTCCCATCGTTTAAGGATTGGAACATTTCGGAGGGAATTCATGCAGTTAGGTGTTTCCATACATTTTTGTTCATTCCCGACTAATCCAGCAACTTATTTCGTTTTTTGTCCTTAAAATTCAGTTATTTGTTATAAAATTTCAAAATTTGGGCTTTATGTATTATTTACGTTATTTTTCTTCCACGTGTGATAAGAAAATCAGATTGGTAATGTACTTGCATGAATTTTAAAAATTAAGGAATTGATTATTGAATATTTTTTGGATAATTTTGTTCACACTTGCTTCAAATAACAAAATAAAGTTGAAAAAACATTTCTTTTTATTACACCTTCGAAATTTTTGACGAAAAAGCGATAACGTGACATGCAAAACGTTCAATCCAACTAATATAAAAATTATTTGTTTTCTATGTTAAGAGATAGAAATTTTAGATCAAACGAGGAAAGTACTGGAAAAGTATCCCTCGCAAGTTTCACACATGTATTGA
This sequence comes from Thysanoteuthis rhombus, assembly GCA_963457665.1. Classification (NCBI taxonomy): domain Eukaryota; kingdom Metazoa; phylum Mollusca; class Cephalopoda; order Oegopsida; family Thysanoteuthidae; genus Thysanoteuthis; species Thysanoteuthis major. Next base: position 27,173,712 of record OY735211.1, on the reverse strand, counting down.
ATTAAGTTTTCCAGCAAAGTCTCCGTCAAGGAATGCAAAATCTTCTTTCAGACCTGGAATGACCTGGTAGCATTTTTCTGTTTTCTGTTTTCTAAACAAGAGTATTCCATACAGGAATTCGTTGTCACGAGATTACTCTCGGGTGCATCAATAGGATGGAATTTACATCCTGTTTGAACAACATTGTATAAAAATACAGACTCCTGCTCATTGACTTTTTCAGTGCATTTTTGAAAACTCTTTTGATTAGGGTAATGTCAGTACTGTAGAGATATTTCTGAGAATTCTGAAACATTTTCAGACAATTCTGTTACTTGAATCGAAACGATTTGGCTATACTGGTGTGCTAAGAAGCAAAGTGTATATGTATTCTATTGTTGCAAGAACATAGATAAAAGCCTGACAGAAAAGATTGTTTTGGAGACTTGTGGACTTTGGCTGTATCCTGAAAAATGACACAAAAAAGTCCGAAGCTGTGAAAGAATTGGATTAACGGAAGGTGATGGAAAAAATCTTGGATTGTATCAGAATATAGTAGATAGCTTATGCGTGCAGATTGGGTGCAGATACTCATCACTTTCAAGGCTTGAGTTTTTATGACAACCTTGCCAAGCAAAACAAGGAAGGTACAAAATTGAACTCCCTGGCTACTTAGTAAACAAGCTAAAGGATTTTTTTAGCACTCTGTTTGATTGCATTTGCCTAGAAAGATGCCTGCCCTGAGTTTTCAAAAATAATATTGCTGATCACAATATAACTGATCACAGCCCTGCACAGTTTTTTGTTTCGTTCATAAAGGAAAAACTTATGAAAGATTTGTTGGTTTTTATGCCGTGTCTATTTCACCAGTAATGCACTTCCTGTCGATGGTGGAGAAAACCTCATGTCATGATCCAAAGAAGAATTTCACCTGGTTTGGGGTTATCCTATAAACAGAGAATAGCACTGCTTCAACAGAACGCACATTTTCTGTCCTTGAACTGATACACCCTTGCTTCTGTGGATCGCAAAGTGAGGAAAGACTAAGTTGCTTTAGCTTACTTTCTATTGAAAGAGAAGTTTACTGATACAACTTAAGCAAAGGGATCCGTTGTATGGTGAGGCCATAGAATAGTGCACATCTCAAAGAAGAATAATACAGCTGACGTGAACTAAACGAGTAAAATTGTCTAGTGCTTTTGTATACAAATTTGTGCATGAGATAGAATTAATTTCCCGTTTACTTTTCAATCTATACAGTTTATAAAATATCAGAAATTCAGTTTATCCGTGCATGATCATCAAACTGATTTGCGATTCGTAGTATGTATAGAAATAGTTTGAAATTAGTATGTTTATTTTTGTGTAATACTTGTGCCTGAGTAGTGAGTTCACAAAGGTTCAAAGCAGTAATACTGAGCACACCCTGTTACAATAACCACCATATAATGGAAATTATGATGATGGAAAAATCACTAGATGATAATTTAACATGGAAAAGGAATTGGGGAAACTTGGGATTGCAAAAGGGGGAATGCTAAAATGGACTCCTGAAAATCACTGGGTCAAGAAAAAAATGATTAGACTTGAGATTGACGGAGTAACTCTTGTGGTCAGTGTCCAATCCTAGGTTGAAACCAGAACATCGAATGTGGATATCCATATATGTAAAGAGCAGCAGCAGCATATCAACAACAACAACAATGATAATAATATTGTTTTTCCGAACTAAACCTTGGCTCTTATGATATAACAGCATTCTACGCTATACATATCTATGTATCCAGGGTGTCTGCCTTTGTACAATCATAACAAAGCTCTTTTAACACGCCAGAATTTCCCAGGATGCTTTTCAATAACAGCCTCATAGCACAAAGACACATTTGTATTGTCCACATCGATCTGAATGAAATGTAATTGTCTCGTTTCTTTCATTAGAAAATTATAAAATAACTCATTTCGTTTCAAAATTGGATTTCCCAATTTTATTTACGATTTGCCTATTTCGTGTCCATTTTACCAATAATGCACTTCCCTTTCAAACAATTGCCTTCACACTTAAGTGCAAGACGATATGAAACAATAATGTAGTTACTCCGTTGCTACTTTTATAGTAAGATGACTTGGGTATTCTGTTATTTCCTTCTACATGAGATTAATACAGATCAACGTACTTTTGTTTGGTAAATAAGTGTAAATGAAAAAAGTTGTTTTTTTTTTTAAATACACAAACTATTGCCCTGACATATAAACTATCGTTAACACCTAAAACTAACCAGAGATCATTATCTCTATCGAATGTTAACAGCTGAGTTGCAAAAATGTCTTTTTTTTATTCATATTCATTTAGCAAACAGAAATACAGTGAACTATAATAGCTAAAACCATTCAGTGCAGTTGGGACTAACTGAACAGACTCAATGAGTTATTTTCCATGAATATGTATTGATCAAATGTCAGTGAGTATAATGATAGCATGTTTGGTGATGGACCAATACGTCCTTACCCTGATGTTTGATCTATGTGATTGATACCTCAATTTTAATTTTTGCATAACTCTTTCATTTTGGGACTACTTTTTTTCAATTTCAAGAAATTGATACATCCAAGGGAAAAATATATAATTTTATGTCTCTTTATGAATTTAATGACGATAAATCGGGAACGACAACCAGTATATCTCGTCCATAGTAAGAAGAATAGTCAAATCACTTTTTTAACCGTCTAACTGTACTTGAGTTATGAAAAGTGATCAAGAACAGATAAAATCACTATATTTATGAAATCTATATTCAGAATTGTAAAAGTATAACACATTAATGGGCATGTTACTCCTTGAAATACACACACAAGGTATACCTGAACATACACATAAACACACACATACCCCCCATATATATATATATATATATATATATATATATATATATATATATATATATATATATATATATATATATATATACATATATATATATATATATATATATACATGGGGTGTATGTGTGTGTTTAGATATACATTGATTGATATTGTTGATTCCTTTTAAAACTTCCTATACTGTTAGAAACTGCACTTGTCAGAGTCTCATTATAATTTGATATGCCTTTTTTTCAGTTTGTACTTAATTAATTAATTTTTGCATCAATAGTGTAACAGTACTACATCAAGATCTGCCTTTATCCAAATCGAACTATTCACGGTATTCCTGTACGTGCGTGTATTTGCAAATATGCCGTAGAATGAGAGTAGGAGAAAGTCATTCATATTGATGTAATACACTCATCTTACAAAAGCATCTCACAAAGCATGATTTGCTCTAGAATTTGGATCCTATCGTTCCTATCCAGAGAGAAACCATTTTGGGCATTCTGAATGTGAGTGCATCCACCCAAAACAGTAATTTACCAGAACAGTACTCAAAACCGGAATTCATTACAATGGCAGGTCGGAAAATCAAAGTAGGCGGATTTTCCTTAGTTTATCAATGAGGTTCTGCAAACTTCGAATGAAATCCAGTCATCTTGCTGGAGAATGGTTCCGTCTTTACATCGTAGCGATTCTTGGAGTATGAAAGACGAATGCAGGGAAAACATGCTTTTATGAGCAACCATAAAAGAAGTAAAAAAAAACTGTTGTTGTATCCGTGTCTCTTTTCTAATCGAATAGATACAAATGAAGAATATGGTATTATAAGCACAGGTGAAAGCCGACAAATTTATCTATCTCTCTGTTACTTCATTGTCATGGACAAAAACACTTCTCGGAGGAGAGCTTTTGTCCACGAAATTGAATTAACAAAGAGATAAATACATACATGAGAACATGCATGAAAGTTCATAACACCATAATTCACAAAAAAGCCCAGGAAATCTCTCAAGAATCTCTGCTCGTCTAATCAGCCGACGCTTAAAAGGCATAAGATCTAACCTAGGCAGATTTTGAGGAAAAAAAAACTCGTTACGATGTATGACTATATCAGTGCCTGGTCGTTTGTAAATACTTGTTCCAAAAATGCAAATTACAAGATGATTCCATCATTATTTCTCTACTTGATATAGGAAAAATATTCCAATGATTTAAATATTCTAATCAAATTTGTTCAAGTTATACTCCATGAAGCAAGCATTATCATCATCATCAGTCTTTTAACGTCCGTCGTTGGACATAGACCTTCCCCTGGATTCGCCACACTTCTCTTGATCGTCGCAAAGTCAGTACTTTCTGAATTTGTCTAGCTCGTCTCTCCATCTAATATTCTGCCGGCCTCAGTTGCGCATGTGATCTTGGGGGAGTCATGTCGTGAGCAGTGATGACCATCGGTAGTCTGCCATTCTTGCAACATGGCTAGCCCATGGCCCTTTGGAGATTTTTAATGGATTCTATGATGTCCCTGACTCTTGTCTTTTCTTGGATGTACTGTGCTGTCCTGTGGTCTCTCCATGTGAGGCACATCATAATTCTTTCATGTGCACGTTGCATAGTTCTCAATTTGTGGATCTGTCTCTTGGTTATGTTCCATGTTTCAGCTCCATAAGTCGCTATTGGGAGGATGCATTGGTTATGCACCCTTCTTTTTAGGATTAATGGGATCTTATTATTTTTGGAGGTTGATGTTGCTCTGCCAAAGGCTTGTCATTCTAGCGTGATTCTTCGTTTGATTTCTTCTTCTTTTGAGGGTCTCGTAGTCATATCAATGATTTTCTGCAAAGTAATCGTGGGCTAATTTCATAATTTTTGCCAGGAATATATATATATATATATATATATATATATATATGTGTGTGTGTGTGTGTGTGTGCGTGTGTGTGTGTGTGTGTGTAGATAGATAGATAGATAGATAGAGGGAGAGAGAGAGAGACTGATTGATAGATAGATAGACAGATAGATAGATAGACAGATAGATAGATAGTATGGCGTGGAATGGTGTTATTTTGCCATGCCTAAGGACAGGAACTTTTCTTACCACACGTCACAGCAACCAGATTCTATCAATTCAAACGAACAGTCGTTGTGTGATGTTACTGGTCATACTTAAATGTACAGATGGCTTTTGACCTCATTTATCCACCACTCAATTTAAGTAACTTACACACAGCGATCGATATCTCGACTAGCCCGACTACAGGACATGATTTTTTCGGATCTCCCTCACCAGAAAGCTGATATTGCATTGGGGACTCGACATATATTTCTGTCCAGTCACAGTTCACTCAAAAAACATAATGTTTTGTATTTCTAATGAATCTATCTTTTGCAAAACGACATAAAAAGGAGAAATCATTTGTAGAGCATAGCCTTCTGATATTGTCATTTCACTCACATATATGTATATATATATAATTTTGGTTTATTGTCCTATTATTTTCTGAATGTAATGTTTCTTTCTCATCTTACAAATGGTCCTTCCTCTTTTTATATAGTTTTTTTTCGATTGCTTATTAGACATCGTTGATACCAAGTTATAATGGTTCCTACCAATAAACCCATGCCAAATATCGATCACGGTAATAATATTTTACAGATATTAGTAACTTTGTCCCAAAATCACCTTCTTCCGTGTCCATAATTCTTTTATGACTGATCTCATACTTTGACTAAAACCAAATATTTGTTTAGTCTGTACTGAGTGCCAACAGATACAATTCCATTCCCGGCCCCTTTCACCAAGAAGTGTTGAGTAATGAAAACAGCGACTAGTGTTGGCAAACTTCAAAAAGCTTATATATGTGCCTTGGCATATAAAAAAGAATTATGATATACCTTTATTTTCATGAGTTTCTTTTTGATGTGATCAAAAAGCCTGCCTTCTTATATATATATATATATATATATATATATATATATATATATATATATATATGTATATGTATATATAGCTAGATAAGTTCATAGTCTTGTAAATATCGGATTCATTCCAAACAACAAATATTTGCATGTACAAATTACATCTCCATTATTGTCAATGGATTTAATTCAATGGTAAATATTTATCACATAGGTCTAAAATTATGCACGGAAAGTTTCAAGGTCAAAATTCTGCAAATAGGTACATGTTTGGCTGTAGAGTTACTGATGTACCATTATACATATATATATATATATATATATATATATATATATATATATATATATATATATATATATGTGTGTGTGTGTGTGTGTGTGTGTGTATCTATCTATTACCCCATTTTCTTCACTTACCTGTATGTGTTCGGGGTGTACATGTTCACCTTTGTATGTGTGTGTGCATGCATGTGAAGAGGATATACATAAAGAATGCATATATACACTCTTACATGTTCATATATACAAAATTATGTATTCATTACATACACATACATGCACACACACACACACACTTACACGCACTCACACACATATATATATATGAGTGTGTTTGTGTATCAAAGAATTGCTCTGTCTGGTACGAAAACGTTGATTTGGTTGCCAATCTTAACATATCAATAATCCTTTTCCTTTATCGTCTGGGTAAACTCTGAAAAACAGGAAATGGAACTTTTTTTTGCCAAGACTGGTCAAATATCTTCTTTTCCACTATTTCTTTTTTTTTTTTTTTGAGGGGAAAATAGTTTGAGACACTTTTCACTTCTATTACCCCCTGGGTGGGTGAACATGGATGTTAGATTAAGTAATTTGCACAATTCTCTGGTGTAATAGCTCTTTTTATGGGACTAACTCTCAAATATTGTTTTGTGCAATATGCATATATATGTATATATATATATATATATATATATATATATATATATATATATATATATATGTATGTATATATATATATGTGTGTGTGTGTGTGTATGAGCGTATGTGTGTGTGTGTGTATATATATATATATATATATATATATATATATATATATATATATATATGTATATATATATATATATATATGTTTGTGTGTGTGCGTATTAGTCTTTTCCTGAAAGTGTATGAGTCCACATGAAATATATCATTCACGCTAAATCTTTTGTACCTAAAAGACTACATTTTCAACTTTCTTTACGTTATTCTCTATTGTACCTCATATATATTTACATATATATATACATATATATACATATATATATATATATATATATATATATATATATATATATATATATATATATATGTGTGTCTGTGTGTCTGTGTGTCTGTGTGTCTGTGTGTGAGTGTATATGTGTATATGCACTCAGTAATATATCTATATGCACATGTATGAACTTCAGTAAAATGAAAGTCATGTGCCACTATCACATTGAGAATAAGGAAATAAATGTCAAAATCGAAAATGCAAAACTGGGGGAAGTAGACCACTACATCTACCAAGGACAACGAATCCCTATGAAAGGGAGAAAAAATAAAGCAAAGAATCACCTTAAGATGGCAAGACTTCGGCAGAACAAGCTAAACCTTCAAAAATAAGACGATCTCAATTATCCTAAACAGAAGGGTAAACAACCAATGCATCCTCCCAATAATCACTTGTGGAGTTGAAACATGGAACCTAACCAAGAAATAGACTCGCAAACTGAGAAGCTTGCAACATACACATGAGAGAATTGCACTCAACCTCACATGCCGAGATCAAAAGATAACATAGTATATCAGGGAGGAAATGGGAGTCCGAGAAATCATAGAATTAATTTAAAAACTTTAATGGCAATTGGCAGGTCATGTTGCGAGAATGGCAGATAACTGATGGACAATTCACAAAATGGATCCCCGGTGGATCACATGCAAAATTGAGGCCGACAGAATACAACATTGAAAGATGAGCTGGACAGGTTTAGAAGATCCTGGCTCTTTGATGCCCATGATAGAGAAATATGGCAGATCCTGGGGAAGGTCTATGTCCAACGACGGACGTTAAAAGACTGATGATGATGATGATGATGATGATGATGATGATGATGATGATGATGATGACATTTCATTACCATCATCAACATCATCTGCAGCCGTTGTAACTTTTTATTTTTCCGTTGTTGGACGTATGACTTCTCTTTCGGCTGTCTGCCATTCTTGAGATGTGGGCTGCCCATTGCCATTTCAGTTTTCTAATCGATTTTACGATAGGTTTGACTCTTGTTCTTCCCTCTGTTGTACTGTGCCACCCTGTGATTACTCCATACGGGAAAGCATGATCCACTCTTGTGCACGTTGAATGGTTGTCACTTTGAAAGTCAATCCTTCACAAATGTTTTATAGTATATATATATATATATATATATATATATATATATATATATATATATATATATATATATATATATATACATATATATATATATATATGTGTGTGTGTGTGTGTGTGTGTGTGTGTAAACTGCATGGAAACTATGTTTATTTATCCGTAAATGTTTTCATTGATGGTCTAGACATGTTTCAGGAGGTATTCCCATCTTCAGTAGTGTGTGTGTGTGTGTATGTGTGTGTGTGTGTGTGTGTGTGTGTGAGTGTGCTATTTAATGGATATAAGTTTTCTGTGGAACATAAGTCCACAATCAGGAGATTTACATTGTGAGCAAAAAATTGGATCCCATATACTAGGGTAACCCAGTTCGATTGCCCCTCGTTCTATCTACAATCATACCTCACATGTTCTCCGCATTTTTTAATTTCGTTCGGTAGAAGAGAAATTTCGGTGGAATTTTCCTTCCAAATCTATGTTCAATGTTGTATTTTTGTCTCAGGTTTTTGTACACCTTCTTTTCTGTATCTACCGAAAATGAATCATATGATTTGATATACCTTGGTAGATTTTTATATTTAAATTTTATAAGTTATTTTTTCTGTACGTATTTACTGTTTTTATCTAGAATTAAATTCAGGTGTTGCTAGATTCATTTTAATATTTTCCCAATATCATTGCTAATATGTTTTGAACAAAAACAGCTCGATACAAAATTAAAAAAGATAACTATACTCAAGTTTTGTTGGACTATTGCATCGTGGGATATGGTATTGTAATCCTCTGGCTTAAAATGGTAAAAAACAACTAGTGTTTATGACAAAACTGTTTGTGGAGACATTGAAGACGAGCGGGGAAAACGGAAATGTGTGCCATAAAAGGCAAGAATATCAGCCTAAAGATAAGCAAAACGAGGAATTGCAACCCTAAGTACATATTTTGAAGCGTCATCACCAATATCAACAACAGGGTTATTCGTGAATATTGCATAGTAACTGATACGCTTCGTAGGTAGGATATTAGAAATGATTCTAATGACTAAGATTGTTAAGCGTGAAATCGATCAGAATAATCAACATGTAATATTTCAAAGTTGGTTCGTATCGAAAATTGAACCTAAGAAAATGCACTGAATAATGGGATATCCATCCGGTCAGATAATCAGAAGAGAACTCGATAAATGGATCAGGAGAATATTTTCATTTTTATCATCGTGGTAGATGATAATGACATTATTGATGATGATAATAATCATAATCATAATCAACAGGTCTTATTAGCCTTTCAATAGAATCTGTTATGTGATCAGCATCTTCTCACAGCATAGATTTCTTCCGTTTTCAAGTGGGTCTGTCTTGCTATCTTGCTGGCTGGCTATCTTTGCATGTGTCGCACGTACAGGCCCCACCGATTTCCTCTATATTTTGCCAAGAAAAACATTTTTTTTCAAGTCCACGTCTTAGTGAGAGGTAGTTTTACACTGTAAGTTAATGATAAATTGGTTCCTTAATTTGTGTCTGGCAGAATTCTCGTCTGTTTTCTTTTTTATCTTTTTTTTTATTTGTACTCTTTCGCGATCAATGACCGACAAAATGCGAGAGAAGTAACTTTTTCATTGATCACCCCGTTTTCCAAAGTTTTAATACAGCCAAAAGATGTTAGTCACGTGACAGGTTTTATTGAATGATCAACCATACCTATTTTTACAAGTCTAACTATTCATTTTCATCACATCTTTCTTGGTCGAATGGTCAAATAGTAAAAAAAAAAAACTCAGCAGCGTTAGATAAGAATAAAGAATTATCCTGAAATCGCATTCCATATCCCGGGACTTTCTTATTGATATACGACGCATTGATTAATCTGATCAGATCCAGTTTTATTGTCATCTCTCAACTCAAAATCTGCAAGTCTTGCTTGTCTACTATTTAGTAAGTGAAATAGTCTGTATGGATAAATGTTGTATCAAAAGCAAAAAAAAAATACGCTTAAATCAAATCTAAGAGGTTGATAAAGAAGAATTCATTCCTTCATACAATATGATTCAAAAATTACCTTTCTCATTTAAACTCCTTTATCAGCAGTCCCTGTGATGGAAAAAAGTCGAACTGAGTTGAGAAAGTGAATTCATCATCAGTTTTATTCGTATACAACTCCTATTCAAGCCGTTGTGACGTCACTGCTTTTTGGTATCATTATTGTAACAAGCAAAAATGATATCAAAGCTCTATAGTAGGAGCCTGAGAATAATTAAACAGTGGCTGTTTTGAAAGATCTACATAATTCTTATTGTTGATCCTGAATAGTTTTTCATTATACCAAGTGAATGTAAAGGGAAAACTTCAAAGCAATTTTTTCTTGAATGGTTAGAGTAATCTTGTGGACGCAAATAAACGGCGAGATCACAGTCAAAGGAATTAATTCATGGGCGGCATTTCTGATTCTAGTCCGTCTCTAAAATCGACAAGAGACAAAATTGAGACGTTAGATAAAACGAAATAGAAACCTAATGAAGTTGTGATAAACCTGATGTCTCGGACATGACACAGACGGACGATATCTAAAAGTGGATGGAGAAGGAGAATGAGAAATCATTAGTCTGGAAAATCATGAGTACACACACACAAACATATATATATGTATGTATATATATATATATATATATATATATATATATATATATATATATATATATATATATATATGTGTGTGTGTGTGTGTGTGTGTGTGTGTGTGTGTGTTATGATAGATACATGCATAAATATATAGATTCATACATTGGGTTTATTATAGTTGTGTTGAACGCTGGAAGAGTTCAAAGTAATGAAAGAAAGCTGGCGACGGCTAAGAATAACCGTATGGAATCGAGAATACAAACTCTTGAGGGAAAAAAAGGGGAGATAAATAAAATGCAACCTGTAGGGAAAAAATACGCAGCATTTTCAGAAAGTAAGAGAAGTCATTGAGGATTAATAAATTATGGAAGTAACTTGAAGCATAATGAATGGAAATTACTTGAAACTTAAATAATTTTTCAAAAAAAACTGTCCTGGTCTATCACTCAATAGAAACCGCCGTGACATCTCTCTTGACAGCATACTGTGTTGGGGATGATCAACTGTAAAACTTTGGGCCAGCAGCCAGATTCAAACTACTAGCACAGCGTAGCATGAACTTACATTGCAAGTTGAGGAACCTACGGAGGGACAGATTTTCGAAAAAAAAAGATTTTTTGCAATCATTCTAAAGAGTGAATGATTGAAGTTTCAGCCCTCTAGCTCCATTGCAGAGGGTCTGTGCAAATGATACATACATGATGTGTTATGGATGATCAATTGAAAAATTTGACAAAGGGGTGAAAATGAATAAGTTACATCCCGCACCTCTTAAGTAGTGAACACTAAAAAAGACTGATATATCAAAAAAAAATCAAGTGTGAATACTATCGGATACAAACTATGGTATTAATTTAGTACAAACGTAGATCACAAATCAAAACCCCCACTAAAATAACTAGGGGAAATATAAAGATACATATTTATTATATTTTGTCGGTCCAGGGTTCGCATGTGATCTCTGGGAATCCATGTGAGTCGTGCTGTCCAGCGGTTGTCTGCCATTCTAGCAGTATGATCAAACCTTTGCAAATTAAATTTACTTATGGGTTCTATGATATCTCAGACTCCCATTTACCATTAATATATCGTGCTGTTTTGTAGTCTCTCCATGTTATGTTGAGCATGATTTTTTCTTTTGCATGTTGCACAGTTCTCAGTGTAAGGGTGTGTCGTTTGATTAGGTTCCATGTCTAAGCTCGATAGGTGATTACCTGGAGGAGGCATTGGTTGCATACCTTTCTTTTTAGCACTGGTGGAATTCTCTCGTTTTTAAAGATTAAGCTTTCCCAACCGAAAACTTGCAAACTTGATGGGGTTCTCCGCTTGACGTCTTCTTCTTTTAAGGCTTCCATGGAGATTCGTTGTTCTAAGAAATTGCAGTGTCTACTTTCTTCACTTTTGTGGCTTCGATTAATGGTTGTTGAGTCCTTGTCTTCAAAACGTCCGTTGTCCATGACATTTATTTTACCAGAGTTCAAGTGGAGCCAAATTTCTTGCTCTCTTCGTTCAGTCTATCCAGCATCATCAGGAGGCCGTGAAGGGGTCTCGAAAAGATGCCGTCTGCAAATCTGAGGCTGCTATAGTATTTACTGTCTATTCTGGTTCCTTTATTTTCTAAGTCTAAATTCTGGGAGATCATCTCGTGGCAGGCTGAGAAGAGTTTAGATGAGCTGGTATCTCCTCATCTTACCCCTTTTTTTAGCTGGAAGGGATTCGAGTCTTTGTATAGCCAAATGAAGAAACTTCTGTGTCAATATATATGTTGCAATACAAGGTAGCCACTCAACTCAACTTATGCCTTGAACTGAGTAGTCCCAGAAGATCGGTATACCGTGACATAATGTTGTTTTATTATTTGGGGGGGGGGGGTTCCACAACTACAGCACAATGCGACTGCTCAATTGTAACAACAAAATTTTCACTAGAATTATCACCAGAGCACTAGATGGAAACTAAACATGGGAAGAGGCCGACTTCAGAAGATGCTACTTAACCATAGATATTGGGTCCAACAATGATGAGGGATGCACAACTACAACATGCTTCTTATTTAATTTTTCTAAGTCTGTATATCATTTGATTTCATGTATCATATTTCCGGGCAGCACCAGGTAGCCCAGATAGTATATGTATATATATATATATATATATATATATATATATATATATATAGAGAGAGAGAGAGAGAGAGAGAGAGATTGGAAAATATATATTGGCTAATGCTCAATTCTCTCCAATGTAACAAACAAAAAAAAACTATAGGCGGTTTGAGATTCTTTTGTAAACGTTGCATCTATAATTGAAAGATTTTAGTCTATAATTGATCACGGCTACAATTTTTGTGATATCCTCTTCATTACTTTCGGGCAGCTGTGTTTCGTCCCGACACATGAAAGAGTCCATTATATGAATGGATGCACAGTGTTAACAAACCACTGACCATAAATATCTATTGTGAATCGCTGCAAATAGACATAATAGCCTCAAAAGAGTCGAGCGGCAAACAAAAATGACAGCCCACTCAGGAAGTATCATGGCGGCGGACTGGTTACACTGCGCCTGCGTGATTTGACGAGTCATGGTGGAGCATTTTATTACTGACTATTTTTATTTTATTTTCCAGTCCAGACTTTGTTGATTGGCAGAAAGTTGCTAGACATTTTCCTTTAAGCAAATTAGAACATATGCCGACTCTTTTTCCTCCATCTTTCTCATTGTATTTAGTTGATATATATATTTATTTGTTTATTTAATTACCATTTTACTTTTTTTGTTTCTTGTCGTTTTGTCTTTTGTTCTAGCATTTATTTCCTTTCTTTTATTCATTGATTGTGTGGATATTTTAGTCAACGCTAGAATATTTTAGTTTCACAATTTTCGTTCCTATTCTTTTAATGTATAGGCGTTCGGGTATCTCTATCCAGTTCAGCTCTGTATCTTCTATATATTTACTTTGCTGATGACCCAAGTATTTTTGTGTATATGATTTTTTTTTCTGCAGACTTATTTCCAACAATTTTTTTTATCGTCGGCTTCATTCAGTCGTCATTTGTCCGCCTATCTTTTTCGTTATCTCTCTGTCCCGTTCTTATCATTAATGGTGAACCTATTTTGGTCTTCACGCCAACAATAAGATTATATTCAATTGTACACTTACAATAAATCCAGTTGAAATCTCGAACAATAAATCACTCAAACAAAATCGTTTTTTTTATCTTTATTTCTATTTATGTTGTTTTCGATTGGAAAAATAGAGTTTCCGACCAAATGCAGTTTGGATGAGAAGTGTCACCTAAAAATTGTCAAACTACCGAGGAGAGTTTTTTTTGTTTCTGTTTTTTTCTGTTCAGGGTGAGTTACTCGAGGCAAGATAGACATCAGTGGAGACAAACAATAACATCAAAAATTAACATATTCAGATAGACATGTCGACAAAGGATCTTAACCAAGAAAACAATTCATTGAACCATCATTCTATTCGATTGCTTAATCTGTATTGCAGAAGACTTCATGGAATTTCAGAGAACTGTGAAGGTATACATAGAACAATATGCATTTCAATGGTTCGAGTTTGTGTGTGTGTATGTGTGTGTGTTTTTGCGTGCGCAGTGATTTTGCTCGTGTGTGTATATCTATATGTGAGTGAGAGAGAGAGGGAGAGTTCACATGGTTTGTGTGTGCAATTCATGGAATTATTCCAGGTATCAGGTCATATTTCATTATTATAGTATCAACATATACCTGTCGTGCTAATTCCCTGAAAGAGATAAACTGTTCCCCGGTGCTTTTGATTCTGTTCCCCGGTGCTTTTGATTCAAAGGAGAAAAATCGTTCCCGCGCGATTTTGACCCCTGAAAGTGTAGAAATAATCCTCCTCGATTTTGACCCTTAAAAAAGAAAGACAAATTCTCATCTGCCAATTCTGACCCTGAAGTAAAGAAAAATTGTTATCGATTTTGATCCCTAGAAAAAATAGAAAAAAATAATTTCCATCGATTTGACCCCCAAAAGAAAAGAAGAAGTTCCCCCATCCCAACTTTTATGCCTAACAGTTTAAATAAGTTCAGTCTTGATTTGACCCCTAAAATGAATACAATTCCTGTCAAGTTTAAACCTGAGGAACGAAAAAAAATCCCCAATAGATTTTCACCTTCAAGAATAAAAAGATTCTTTCTACTTGAATTTGACCCCTGAAAGCGAAAAAAAAAACTTGATTCTATCCCCTACAATTTTGAAATCTAAATTTGAAAAAGGTTTCTCGATTTTTGAAGATCCCTGTATAACCGTCAATCTATCAAGATTAGAAAAAATTGTGCTGTCAGATTATATAGTCATGTAAAAAAATCTATTAGATTTTATGCAAGTAATTTTATGTCTATTAAGTGAAGAAAAACAATGAAACTAAAATATCATCATGTACTGAATGATTTGATAAATTGATTTTTAAAATTGAAATATGGCGTAGACGTTTTTTGATTGAAAAAACCGATATTACTTTTACAAAAAAACATAGCAAACGTAATTTTGTGATCACAATTCGAAATGTGTAGATTAGAAACGTAAACACACAGCAGAAATTATTCTCTCAATAAACACGTTGAAGTAAACAGAGTTAGCGAGTAGATAAATAGATAAAAATGAGACAAACAAGTAGCCAATCCTCTGTTATTTTTCTATAGAAAAAAGCAAAATTATTGTGGAAAAAATGTCTAGAGAAATCACAAGTGTTGAAAATATATGTTTTTTTAATAACAAAACGATAGTATCATTTTGTTTGAAATGTTTTCTAGACATTATCAAAATTAGTTGTATTAAATTTAGCAGAAGTTCAAACAATTGTTCATAATCCCTTCTATTATTCTAATTTTATCACGATGAAAAAAATAGTGTCGCCATGAAAACATAAAAAAACCTTCTAAAGGATAAATGTGAAGAGAGATTTTTTTTCAACGCTCCAAACCTGAACTCTTCACGAGCTACCTTGAATAATTATCCCCAGCTGCAATGCACCGTTTGGGAGGAGAAGGTGAACAGAGTCACCAACTTTCATAAATATAAGTATAGATAGAAGAGAGACTAACTAAAAAAATCAGTAAAATAATCTTAATAAATCTTGAGAACGACTTAGATTAAACCGTGAAGTAGAGGAATAGGTCTTGTTCAATGCAGGTTTTGAGGATGTGTGATTAAGGTATTGCTGTATAAATTATTGAAACTATTATAATTAGCTGTAAAAACACATTTAATTGTATGTAGACTATGAACAGTTCGGTTTTGAATACTACGGACACATTTGGGGTGATCAATTGCACTATTCAATGTAAACCTGTATACAACGAGACTGTGGCATGACGTTTCATCGAACATGCAAATTATACACGAATGCATACCTCAAAACATTCATAAACACATTTGTGTATGTGTGTGTATTTAGCATGTGCATAAATTTGTGTGTCTGCAAATGTGACATATGTGAGCATGTCTGAATGGGTGTATGTATTTGGTTGTGGTGTGTATTGGAAGGTGTGTATTTTGCATTTTCGATTAAACTTCGTTTGATTAAAAAAAATTGAACTTACTTTCCCGTGGATATCTGACCATGCTGGTGATTGATTCAGTTTTTGAAAAAATGATTAGGAATTGATGATTTTTGATTAAATTACTTTGGACATTCTATTAAAATATTCTGATGATGAATATCTGTCCTATTTCCATTTATTCCTGAAATATTGTACAGGGTATACAAAATATTCAAAGGAGCTAATAATCCTAAGTGATAATATATATATATATATATATATATATATATATATATATATATATATATATATATATATATATATATATATATATATATATATATCTAAGAAAGCTTTAAACTCCATGTATTAAAAAAAAACATTTTTTAAATTTTTGTCTCACTTCAGTCACCTATTTCTCAATATCTACCAACGTGATTTATGTAATTTTCTTCGGTGTTCTTTTCCCTGTTTCACATATACTTTGTTATTATGGTACAATGTACAAATTTTCTCTTGTTGGAATCATCAATTGTTTACCATGTAACCGTTTCAGGGATTTTAAAAACAAAACAGTTATATTAACATGGCACCCCAGCAGTGTTGATCAAACACCACTTCCCTTTCTATCCAGCTTATTTCATACATGTAGTTTGTCATTTTATATAGGTTATTATGTTTATTATATATTGATATTGCTTTATACAACATATCGCATATTTTCTGAAACAGGGCTTACTTATGTAAGTTACCAAAAAAAATGTTTTTAAAGATGAGGGATGAGCAAGTTTAACAACAGACGTGACTCACAGTTTGTGTCATTTCTATTGAATGTTCAACCATGTGAATAATGAATCATTTATGTCAGTTTTAATCTCACACTGCATATGAACCGACCAATGATATCATCTTCGTGAATACTCATTACATGCAGAAAAACATCTTCGAGTTGATTTACCATAACAGATTTAACCGATATATTTATACTTATACGTATGGCACTTACAGATATACGATTACCTTCAAAAATTAAACCTAGCCATTTTCATAGCCAGTCAGTGATATATCTAGCCACTTTCAACCATTAGGCATTCATATGAATGTTCTTTTATACCGACGTCAAACCAAGTATTACCCAATTGTGTATTCGTATTATTCATTATTTGAGTTGTGTACTGATATGTGAGAGCAGAAGTGTCTCCCCTCACCCACTGCTAGAGTTTCAGTTTACATGTTTTTGAGACTGCCATCGACAGATGAGAATTCGCCTCAGGGCTCGGAGACCATGACAGCTGTTAATAACAACATTATCTATGATTGATATCGGAAGCCATAACTATTACTCAAGAAGACTGTGGAGGGGTTGACAAGGCATGTAAAAAGCAAAACGCAACCCCAATGAATTGCTGCAGATAATTGAATTTTGCCAAATGAAAAATAAAAGAAGACCCCAAAATGAGAGAAAGTACAAAGAATATAAAATACATGAATTTTCAACGTCAATTAAATTGTACAGGATCTGGTGGCCATTTTGAATGGCATTTGTGTGTGCAACAGTCTGGAAATTGAATTATATGAAAAATATCGATGCTATATATATATTTATATATGTGCGTGTCTGTGTGCGCGCAGGGTAAAAGTAAAAGTAACACACTGCTTACACACACACATATATATATATATATATATATATATATATATATATATATATATAAGGTGCTATCTAAATGTTCAGACGAACTAAATAGTACATGTGAACTGAATATAGTACAAACATTTGGCGCTACGCCTTGTAAGCATTACCCGGTCATCTAGTTTCTATAGTGTCAATCGAAGTATTTTCCCTGTGAGTCGATAGACAGGTTCATAAAAAGTATTGCCGATGAAGGAAAGAAAAAGAAATTCATTCCGCCCGGGCGTGCCATTCAAAATACCCAAGCTATTAGGTCACACACATACACACACACACACACACACACAATATATATATATATATATATATATATATATATATATATATAACGGGAATCCGATACATCATAGAAACTATTAAAAAAACTCAAATGACAATGGGCAGGCCATGTTGCAAGAATGAAAAATAACCGATTGACATTACGACTCACAACACCACATGAGAAACCGAGGCCGACAGAACACAGGATGGAGAGATGAACAAGACAAATTCAGGGAATATTGGCTCCCTTGACGCCCATGATAGAGAATTGTAGCGAATCCTGTGGAAGGTTGATGTCCAACGACGGACGTTAAAAGACTGATGATATATATATATATATATGTATATATATATATATATATATATATATATATATATATATATATATATATATATATAGTCTACTTGGATTTTACATAGTGAGATAGCTTGAAAAGCAAGTTTTGCGTTCGATCAACTATATGAACAAAGAGCATGGAAAACTACCCGGCTGCAGCTATTAGAGGTGTAATTAGGGTGGAGGTATCCTTTCAGTGGTCATACTTGCAGGTATAATTATATTCATCTAATTGTTGCAATAACATTAACTGGTATGAAACTCACTGCAAATCATTGAATTTTCTATGTATACCTCCATGTACATATATATATATATGAGTGTTGTGTGTGTGTGTGTGTGTGTGTGTCTGTACGTTTGCTTGTATGTATTTATGATGCTATACGTGGTGCTACCCGAAACATTTGGGAATAAAATCATCAAAGAAATTACTTGTCTTAACACCTTAGCTTTTACCATCTCTTTTGAATTACTTCCCTTATGATCTGGGACAATGGCAAACATCATTTCCCAAGTGCTTTACTGTGTAATAAAGTTCTTCGATGTTCTGTCGCATTTATTCTTATAAGAATACGTTTTTGCTTTATAATTGTTCTATAGACTTGTCGGTGATTTAGACTGAATCAATTTATGTGCATTTGTTGATTCATCTTACCATTTTTCTCTTACACTTTCCAACCAAACTATCCTTACTGTCTACGAAATCAAATCTTGTGTCTTAACTTCTTGTACCGATGTACCAACTGGAAATATCCACTAGGCAATATTATTCCCCCTTTAAATGAAACTAAGACTTTTTACCTTTCATAAATCAGTGACGCCATCGAATTAGTTATATCCATTTAGAATCAACAACTCCCGTTTCACTTAATTTAGTTCTCGTGAACACGATACTAAATATAATCTATCATTTGATGGTAATAAGAGGCAGATATTTATCTTTCAGAGGTGAAAATGAAAGCTGTTTCTATTGATCACAGTTTTCAACCGAACGAAATTCCCATGTATTGGTCGACCATCAATTTTGCCTAGAAATTTTACAAAACTTGACCCGTACATAAATTAAACAGTAATTAAACCCTTGCAAACTGACTTATTGCATTAATAAGATGTCCCAGTAGACTTTAAAAATGGTTCTACGAGTCATATATATTCCAGCAAATTGCTGGGTTATATATGTCCGGTAGATCTTCGGCGGCAATCACAGAAACCTCTGGATGTAAACGTCCGGGGTGTCTGGAAAGAGTCAAAATAACAATGTATAGACGTTCTTCGTGTTGCTAGGTTGAATTATGTTGATGGAGAAAGGGATGTTTTCGAATCCGCACTTATTTGGCTGCCTGTCACGAATGTCAGGAAGTTCAAAGTGTCGCAAACTGTCTCCAAATCGAATCTCAATGTTTATCCAAAACAGACGTCGTATTTTCGAAACGAGACATGAGTGAAACTGTCTACAGGGAGATTTGGTCATGCGTGAACATTGTTTGGACACAGATTTAGGAAACGGACAAAGTGAGTTTTGCAAAGGCTTTTATCTTGTAATTGATTAAATACTTTATAGTATCATTAATTAGGCTGATAATTTATTGGTTTACCTACGTGTGTATAAATATGTTTACACACGAAGGTGAACCAATAGATTGTCAGCCTAATTAATCATATCATAAAGTATTCAATCCAATAATATAGTATAGTCATCACTATAATTGATAATTTATATAGTATCATTTATTAGGCTGGCGATTTATTGGTTTACCTTTTTGTGTGTATATATATATATACCTGTAAAGCACAATTTATCTTTTATAAGCAAGATCATGTTTATATATTTATTTCGATTTGGATCGATCTTCTTATCAATATTTTTGCAAGAAGACAACTTCCACTGCCATTAAGACTCACACTCTTTTCTATTTTCTTGATATAAATAAAATGATTACAGGTTCTATGATTTAAAACATCCAGCAATAATGACATATTTTATCCAAAAACTTCTGACAACACCTTCCCAGAAGCAAGACTAGGGGAGGCTATTGGAAAATTCCCCTTGGCCCTTAATCGATGAAGGGACAAATACTTTATGAATAGTCCACCTACTATATTTATACTGACATTATACAATAAAAGGATATATTTGTACATATATGTATCGCATGAGTAATATTTCAGCCGTTCATCTCGTGTCTATTTGTTTTTTTAAATCCTTTTTCCCCAAATCTTACAAAATTTCAGAGGAGCCCCAGATTTCTAGCTACGCCACTACAAATTCCATTTGCCTCTCACAAACTTTTACAAGAACTATTCAAAGTGCATATAGAAACTAATCCAATTTATATGAAACTTATATCCTCAGAAAGAAAAGCCATTCGACAATTATTCAAGCATTTTTGTCTAATTTATGAAAACGATAAAAGTTTTCAATCGTTAAAAAAAATAAACATAAATATATAACCATAGAAAATTGACTTTAAAAATTAGTATAAATAGTATTTGTACGTCTGACTCAGTCCAACTTTGTAAAAATATTGATATTCAGGCAATCATTCCAATTCAGTACACATTTTATACTTATTGTATCGATTAGTTGATTCGTTAATTAAATGGTTTCTTTGTTGAAACAAATAGATAAATTATTTTGCTGTAATGTAAATACTCTATCCTATTAAATATCTGTCCCAGGAAGCTTAAATAAAAATATATTCTATGTTCGAAAAACAAAGTAAACATCAATGCAGACGTATTTCAATTCACATGTGTCTCAAAAGCACGCAATGCATCAATTCGCTCAACTGAGGTAATTAGCATATGCAGCAATACATTAAACAGTGCGGCTTTCATTTAAGCAGTTTTCAATGTAGCATGGTTATGTTATTGCTATACAAACAAATGAAACTAAGTACAAGTTAAAAAGAAAAAAAAACGCTTCAAATTATAACAAGACTTTGAACAGTACGACTTCGAACTGTAAGGACAAATTTTAGAACACATTAATGGCACTATTCAAAATATTGCTGTACATATATTATGCATTCACATGACCACTGCGTGCTTGCTATTCGCCACAAAAAATTGTCAATTTAATTTGCATGTAAAAGTTAAATCAATATTAATCAAATTTATACCATTAGAAAGAAGATTGAGAGATTATTCAAATATGAAAATTAATGTAGAAAAAAACAATTAGGAGGAAATATTCTCTGTAACGTGAAATCTCAATAAAATATCACTTGATCGTGAATAATTTTTACATATTTTAAAAGATAATTCTCAGGAGAATTAAAAGAAAATTACAAAATAACACCTGCTGTAGTCAAAATTATGCCGTAAATCAGAACGTGACATCTCTCTTGATTAGTTCAAGCCGTTTTGAATAATTATCAAATGTTGGCAGATACAGGGAGCGCAAATATGCAATAACTTTTTTAGTTTATTTCATCTTTATTTATGTGACAGAATTTGAAACAAAAATTTCTGATTTTCTTATCTAACTTGCTAATGTTCCATCTTGCATCAACATTTTTTTTCATTTTTTATTTTTTCATCTTTGATCTGAATTCCTTCATTTCTAAAGCAGTACAAGGATGTTAAAATGAACTTCCTGAAATGTGTCAGAAGCTTCCTGCATCCACTGAATTAGTAATTTTTCTGTTCGATTGGACAGCCATATTATGGAATTGACGAACGTTATCTTCAGCTGTCATTGACTACCACTCGTAACAAGTCTGTGAGAATTCGTACATTTTTTGCCCAATATTTTTGTCCTGCGGGTCTTGTTTTGTGAAACACCAAGAAGCCCTAATCTGACCAGACGACTGAATAACAAAAGAAGCTGGTTTTTTTTTTTTAAGTTACATCGACTTAAACACGCCATTGTTACATCTTGTTATTTATGTTGTAAGTTGTTTGATTTTGTTTTTCGTATTTGTTCCAAAGGATAACTGGAAAAAAGATTTACACACCCAGCAAATAAAAAAATGATCTTTATAAAACGAAGTTAAGGCCTCACCAAAATGTCGATTCGTTTCGATCCACTGTTATCCTGTTATCGCCTTAATGTGCAAAATTGAGAAAACATCCGATAGATTATTGCAAGACGCTTACTGGGAAAAGAATTCAAAGTAACCATTGTTACTTTTTTCTGCCCTCTAAATTTACACTTCTTTTAAAGTATTAATAAATTCTTCTCTTATCTCTGCCAACTCTGGAATGGGTATATGAATTCACTCCTCACTCCTTCTTCTTCTTCTTCTTCTTCTTCTTCTTCTTCTTCTTCTCTCTCTCTCTCTCTCTCTCTCTCTCTCTCTCTCTCTCTCTCTCTCTCTCTGTCTCTCTCCACTAAATTTTGGTTTTTTGTTAATTTGAAATAAATCATGTAGGGGTGGGGTGTCAGGAAAAGTTGATTAAATTTGGGGATAGATCCAGGATTTTTTTATAGCCAAATGACCTGCATCGTACCATTACGTCTATCCCCACAATCTCTCCAAAAGTTCCGAATGAAATTTGATGGAGTCTTGGCAGTGGGATGATAAAATGCTTGAATTTGGGGTTAGATTCTGGAATTCTTCTAATTTAGATACATTTCTCGTTTTTTCAATGCATTCGTGTATACATTCATGTTTTCTACATAATATTGACAAAGGTTCTCAATGAATTCCTATCAGATTTTTCGGCGGGGAAGGCCATGGACTAAGGTACAATTGATCAAATTTTTGGATAGATCCATGATTTTTTAGTTATTTCCCATGAATCGTATTTATCTATGAACTGATTTTCTTCCACTTTTTAGCAGAAATGCTGCCAAGATGCATTATGCGCGCTCTTAATGCTATCTAGTTTATAATTGTGGGCTAAAAAGTGATTATAACAACCAAATAGCAACTGCAATGGCCTACTGTCTAGCCAAGTAATAAATGTACTAGTTTTACAAGATAGATGGATGGTTTGTCAGTCAGTTGGTTGTTTCATAATGGAAGTGTCTCGTAGTGGTGTAGTTGTCTGCTAGCTAGTTCCGTCGACCATTACTTATCTAGTGAGATTGACCCTAACAGAGAAACTCACTACAGTCGTTTTGTTCCAGTTCATATTAAACTGAAATTAATGGTTTGTGTCTTGTCATGGAGTTATGGTTGGTAATTTCGAATCATCAACCATCGCCACCATAGTGAGTTTAATCGTCTCTGGATGCTATTGCTATGTTTAGTGAATACCAATTTCGGGCAGTTTTTTTTGTTTGTTTGTTTGTTTGTTTTGTTTTGTTTTGTTTCTTAGTGTTTTTTCTTCTCTCAGTGTAACCCGAAGATATTCTTGTGTGAAGTGTGAACTATTCCTGTTGAGGAGGTAAAGGAAAACAGTCCCAGCAAGAATTTCAAAGAAATGACTGGAGGCAGCATAGATTTTCCTTTAGTTTCTTTCATTCTACATGATATAAGTCGGCCGACTTCACAATCTGATGATCATTTGTTATTAAAGCAGAAAAGTTTGCACTTGAAATTTGCATAAACTCTGTTTCTATTTTATACCAGCAACTTCAATACTCGTAAATTTTTGTCCTTTGCAATAGACAGTGGGGGCAAAAAGGACCGGAAGCATTTCAGAAAGTTCATTCTAACATCCTTATACATCTTCAAAATTAGCAGAATTTGGACTAAAAATTATAATTATACAAATATGAAAATAAGAAAAATAGTGCATTGAAGTTGTGCATGAAAATCAGAAATCTCTCTCTCTCTCTCTCTCTCTCTCTCTCTCTCTCTCTCTCCATCTATCAATCTATCTATTTATCTCTATATATATACATTAATTATTAATTATGATCAACGCTCCCTTCTCTAGGATTGAGCACTTAGGTAGGTCACTCATCTGCTATAAGCTACTATGCAATGCTCTTCCAACTCTGGAAAATCACTTTATTCGATACAATCGACTGACCAGATCTGCGTAAGGCAGGTGTAGAGCATCAGTTCTGGATGGGATATCTGACAGTACTGGATGGGATGTCTAGTCTATAACTACATTGAAGTGTTGTAATACAACGAAACCGCTATCTGTGTATGACACAATTATTAATTATGATTATATATGTATATGTTATAAATGAACTTTTCAAAATGTATCAGATACTTATTACACTCACTGTATATGTAAACTTTAGTTCAATTCCAAGTTTATTGGTTAAGACACATATTTACGTCAGATATGTTTTATGCACTGTTTTTATGGGCTCCTTATGCGGAGTGGCGCAATAGTTAGTTGGGTGGAAAATGGAATCGGCAAGTTTGAAAATCAATCAAGACCACTTGCGTTCACTTTGTACCAGTGCGATGGGGAAAGGCATGAGCCCATCTCTCCCCTCAGATCTGAGTGAATAGGAGGGTAGTTGGGGCTCCTTTGTATCTTAAATGCAGTCCTACTAAAGGGACGTCACTCTGATAGAAAATAAAAAGGAATCCCCTTGATGAGTAAAGGATGCAGGATGGATATGGGACTAGGAACTCTCCTCCAGGATGAAGAAAAACTGACCTGTTACTGAAAATGAAATCTTATATGCGGCCCTATGCTATATAGAGAGCTCAGAAGAACCAGTAATCATGTGCTCGAAGTTTCTTTTGGATCGTTCGCTTAGTTTTAACGCAGCGAGGTAGCAAGTAAATACTGCAGGTTGTACGGATAGCAAAGAGACATATCTAAACAGAAATAATCTTCGATAGAGGCATAGCTGGAGATTTTATTTGAAAATGCCCCACAAGCCCAAAATGGGGGGGGGCAAAAAGCTTTATGACTAGTACTCCACCTACTTCATTTCTATTGACTCTATTCTATTATGATATATTTGTACGTCCATGAATGGCATAAATAACTATTCAACCTTTGCATGACTATTTTGTTTGTTTGTTTGTTTTTTGCAAATTTTCTTTTTTTCAGTAAATCATACTGTGATGTTGGGAGGGCCCCTCAAGCAGCCAAGCTCCAAACTCCCAAACTTTCTCTATCTACGTTCTTGTTCTTAGTCCTACCTCCCTGTTTGCACATACGAATGTCAATGCTGGAGACACAGAGGTAGAATATCAAATCGGTTGACCTTCAGGAGTAACCTTTATCCATTGAGCAAAATAAGAAATAGCTATCCCCTCAAGGATGTGGTTTCAATGCATTGTAAATACCTTCGATGCATAAAACACTTCTCTACTTATTTCGAACATGAAAATCTGGTAGATTGATTTTCTTCCCGTAGACCAATAGGCAATAATCCTGTATACTCGACAGACTAGTTCAGTCTTAAGCCGTATACTATGATGAATTAGTCTGCCAAGAAGACTTACAATGACATCTGCCAGTCTCATAATGCATCACAACGTGGCTAAGTAAAGTATCCCATAATTCTTCGGCGCCAACTTTCATTTGATTGAACGTCACTTCAAGGAGCTTTTGGCATTTCTTTTGACTCAAAGATTCCATCTCTTTCTCCTCTCTCTGTGTCTCTCTGTGTCTTTCTGACTCTCTCTCTCTCTTTCTCTCTCTCTCTCTCTCTGTCTCTCTCTCTCTCTTTCTCTCTTACATATATATAGTCTATAAAGCTTTACAGCTTAAACACTAGACATTAAAAAAAACTTTTCAAAACTCATTTTTGTGGCACTTCTGTCACTTATTTCCCAATATCTTTTAATGTAATTCATATAATTTTCTTGAGTGTTTTTTTTTCTGTATTACATATACTTTGTTATCATTGTACTGTGTGTAATTTCTCTCTTGTTTGGATCATCAGTTGTTTGTCGTGTAACCGTTTCGGAGATTTTAAAAACAAAACACATACATCAACATGGCATCCCAGCATAGTTTTGAACTCAGACTTCATGCAAACCAACTTATATCTTCTTTAAGAATACTAATTAGACAGAAAAACTTCTTTTAGTTGATTTTCTACCAACATATTCAACTGACGAATTTGACAATTTTTTCCACTAACCTCAAAGTTATTTTTCCACGTCGTATACCATCTGGCTCCCATCAATTTGTTTTTTTTTCCTTTAAATTATCTCCCCTATATGTATGGATCAAATAAAACAAACTACTTTCTAGCGGTTAGTAGCACCTCAATGGGCTATTCCAATAATATACTTTGACAATTTGTCATATGGCACCCCATGTTCGCTCCCCCATCCCGCTCTACTACCTATCAGTCAGTAAAATGAACCAGAGCCAAATGTTTTCCCTCTCCCTGGTTCCAGTCGATACAATGATCTTTCATACTGACAAAGACTGGATCGATCTCTCTCGATTACCTAATACACTTCACAATATTACAAATGTATTTATTTTTATATACATTATTCATTTATACCATTTCATTCTTTTGTTAACATATTTTTAGTTCTCTTTATTAATTCATTATGGCCAAACTAATGAGTTTTAAAGGGAGCAGAATATCGAGTCATATCTTTATTCAGTTGTCTCCAAGTCTCACTTATTTTGCCACCTTGATTGACCATTCTTACCACTAAAGAAACATTTTGTTTTATCTTGTATATATATTTATATGTATAATTAATAATTGCCTCATCCACAGACAGCAGTTTCGCTGTATTACAACTCTTCAGTGTGGTTATAGACTCGATATCCCTTCCAGTAACGCATATATATATATATATATATATATATATATATATATATATATATATATATATATATATATATAAGTACAATAACTTGTTCTGAGTAAACCATAACAACCCTTTGAAAATCTTACATTAAATGCATCAACTGATGTAGGAAATAATTAACGGAAAATACATAAATTTGAAATTATTTTCTACATATTTAGTGTTTAAAGCTGGAACCAAATTAAATTAAAGCTGGATCATAAATCCATTTCATAATCATATGATAACAAAGGAAACAAATTGAGTAGATATAGACCATGAATAAGCAAAAATGAAAATTTGGTGTTTAAACAATTATTTCTGCCTTTGCATTATCAGCATGCTGTTCAGCTCAATAGTGAGAGCAACGCTACATTGAAGGGGCCACTGTATTGGTCAAGTTTCGATTTATGCAGTACCCCATTTTTCTTTGATTGTCCCTACATCATATAATGCAATTTACAATCATACATAAAGTAGGCAGTGATTATATTTATATATATATATTTATAAATATGTCCTTGTGAACTTATATTTATACATAAGTGTAAAAACTTCCAATTGTTGATAGTTCCAAATAGCTTTCCCATTTGATGAAATCATTCACACAATGGTATCATTTTAGTAAATATCATTATTTTTTCTGGAAAATAACAAAGATGGAAAATATCCAATGTTCATTTAGAACATCTGCTTACTTTTAATGCAAGTGGAGTAACATGTAAGCATTGCTGATTGTACAGACAGTAATTAGACATCTGTAAACAGAAATAATATGTCCCAGAAACATAGCGCAGGGGTCTATTTGAAAAAGGCCTCGTGGACCCCCAATAGTAGTTTGACTGATACATTTCTATCGACATCATACAATAACAAGATTACATTTGTTCATATATGAATGGCATAAATAATAATCCAGCTTTTGCTTATTGGGGTACCCTCCAAGCAATTGAGCAAAATCTCTAGCTCTCTCTCTAACTACGTCCCTACTCTTTTAACTTGTCCTTTGTTAACACACTCGCGAACGAATATCAATGCTTAAAATGCAGAGGTGAAATCTCAGATCTGTTGACCCTCAATTGTAAACTCTAACGACAGAATAGCTTTGAATGAAATTCTAACTGGAACATTTTCGCCATCATTCAATGTTTGATTGTCTTTGGATTTGTTTAGAGCATTTTGCCACAGGGATAATGTGAATGGACAGATACGTA
This sequence comes from Thysanoteuthis rhombus, assembly GCA_963457665.1. NCBI lineage: Eukaryota > Metazoa > Mollusca > Cephalopoda > Oegopsida > Thysanoteuthidae > Thysanoteuthis > Thysanoteuthis major. The sequence goes on along the minus strand of OY735211.1, from coordinate 27,145,258 downwards.
GGTACAAAAGTTGATAGATAGATAGATGACATTCGTAGCAGAGATTGTCTAGGTGCATAAATGCACTGACCATTAGGCGAGGTTATCAGCCAACATCCGATATCTCTTTTTGAAATACTGACCATTGACTGAACTTTAAACCCTACACCTCAGCAAACCAGAAAAATAGAATGTCATGAACATACCGAGATGGAGAGAAAGACATGAAAAGCTCTAGCACATATACATATATATATATATATGTGTGTGTGTGTATGTGCGTGTGTGTGTGTGTGTGTGTGTGTCAATTGGAGCACTTTGCTTCAAAACAATGGTCTGACGGCAAGTCTTTGAGATCATTACTCCATTGATTAATCCATCATTCAGCCCATAACTTCTGGCTTTATGCACTATGTTTATGAGGCGGCTATTGAGTTTTATTTACTTAGTAATGTTAGATATCCCTGGACTGAATTTCACTTGCAATCTGCATTTTCAATTCTTGTTTAAAGTTATCCATTTATTTCAAATCCGTTAGAATTTTCTAGCGGTCTGAATGGAAGAGAGCTACATGACAGCGAACCTAATTTTGAAAACAATGATGAGTAATGTCGACAAGTGCACATCCGATTCTGAACAGAATAACTTCGTATTGGTTTGGAGGTTGAAGTTACTAATATCATGGTGGAGCGGGACGTGCCATCGAGACGAAAAAAAAAAGACAAAGAATTTTACAAAGACAAGATCGTAAGGACAGAAACCTTTCCAAAGCAACAGAGTATTCTATGTTCACATTCCCATTCATTCACTTAAGAGTGTTCATTCAATTACGTCGAACTCGAATGATGGTCCTGCTGGGTGGGGGAACGGAGGTTCCGGACCAAGGGACTGTCTCGTCTCTTACTCAACATATTGATGTTGACATATCGACTAATATTTGTCTTCATACAGAAAGAGGAAGACGTAGAAAGAGAGAGCGAAACAGAGAAAGAGGGAGAGATAGGTATAGGTAGCCAGGTTAGTTATTTCGACAAGGGAAGTAATGGGAATTCGCTTGCGTAATCCCAGATGGTTAAATGCACTCAATCGTCTTGTACTCAAAAACGAGGAAGCTAAAAACACCAACCCCATAAATCGCCGATTTTCCTACAGTACCTCCCAATATACTATCTCCTCCTCTTCTTCTCTTCTGTCTCTGTCTCTCTTTCTCTCTCTCTCTCTCTCTCTCTCTCTCTCTCTCTATATATATATATATATATATATATATATATATACATGTATATATATGTGTGTGTGTGTGTGTGTGTGTAGATAAGTATATTAATATAAATATACATCTATATGTGTGTGTATGTATATATATACTAGATGAAAACATATTATCCGTTGCATTCCAAAATGTTTATTTTAGCATACCTGTAGGCCTTCCAAATAAACAGAATTTAGACTAAAGATTTTTATTATACATAACTTAACAAAGTTCTGTCTTGTTTCAATATTCTCTTTATTTTTCAATCCTTGGAGTTGTACAAAATGTTACAATAGATAGTTTCATATGTATCGGATACTTTTCACTCCCACTATATATATATATATATATATATATATATATATATATATATATATATATATATATAGAGAGAGAGAGAGAGAGAGAGAGAGAGAGAGAAAATGATTTAAAATTTGTATCTTTTCCGTTAATTATTTCCTACATCACTTGATGCATTTAATGTAAAATTTTCAAAGGGTTGTAATGGTTTACTCAGAACAAGTTATTGTACTATATATATATATATATATATATATATATATATATATATATATATATATATATATATATATATATGTAGTCTTTTTGCTTTGTTTCTAATTTATTTCTATAGATACATTATTTGCCTTGCTTCTATATTATGCATATAAAAGCTGATCTTATGGTGCTTTCGTTTTCTGTGCTACGGAAAGTTAATTAAGGTTTCAGATTACTCATCATCACCGAACTGGCTTCATTTGCTAATTACAACCCTATGTTGCTGTCTCTAAATCCTATTGTTTTCTATTGCAACTCGCAGTGTATATATATATATATATATATATATATATATATATATACATACATATATATATATATATATATATATATATATATATATATATATATATATAATGCACAATGCAAGTGGTAATGCACCTTCTTTGATGATTTGTGAGAACAACTACACCGACCCCCAAGTTCGAATATAATCAAGTCTTCTGTAAAAGTAGAGTCACTACACATTACAAGTGTATAAGTGTACGTTTGGTCAATGTATTCATGTGGATATTGAGAAGAGAGAGTAGTAAGATGCATTTTGCCTTATAAACAGACTTCGTCCTTCATATCAAGAATGAAATCAGTTTTTCAGTTGTACATTCCCTTCCAGAGCTTCGTTCTGAATTGTCGTTCCGTTCTCATTGACATCTTTTGAAACGAAGCGCTTATTTCATTTGAGGAGGAACAGGCACACAAGCAGATAGTAACACTGTAAGTGTATGAATGGATGCCTTTCAATGCAAGAAGTAAAAAAAAAAAACGGCTTCACAACACTTCTCTAGTTTAACAAGTTTGGAAGTTTCCCTCTGAGAAATGTTATTTCATCTCATAAAATCCAAATATATCCGTGAATATTTTCAAGGGTAATAGGTAACACACACACACACACGCACACACACACACACACACATATATATATATATATATATATATATATATATATATATATACTTTGAATATCCTAAGAACCCAGGTGTGTCAGCGCTTCTACAGTCCAGTTTAGGATCCCTTCAGCTTTTTGCTTTTCACCATTGCCAAAGGGATTTTGGATCATAGACAAAATTAAATATACGCAATGGATTATTTGATGATGATCCTGAAACAGGTCTCTTCAGACTGTTTCAAGGAGACAAAGTGACACAGGGATAAGTGTGTCAGGTCCGAAGGGAAATACTGAAGCACCATTGCCCTAGGCAGGCTAAGGTTTAAGTTAATGTTAAATGGCTTGATACTGGATATATATATATATATATATATATATATATATATATATATATATATATATATATATATATATATATATGTGTGTGTGTGTGTGTGTGTGTGTGTGTGTCTGTTTGTGTCTGTTTGTGTGTGCGTTTGTGAGTGAGTGTGCTTATGTGCATCAGTCAGCAGCCTCTATCAGACGATGACTCTGCCATCAGGTCTGGTTTCGGGGCCTGGGAATAATAGACTATTCTTTTTATTATATTGTTATCATGATAATAAATAGAAGTATATATAGAGAGACATAGATGTGTGTGTTTGTGTGTATGTGTGTATCTATGTGTGTATGTGTGTGTGTGTATGTGTGAGGGAAGTTGATTCACTAATCCCCATTTTGCTAGCTGTAATAATTTTATTCGATCTGGTGTTAATAAAATATAAGACAAAGTGTGCGTGTGTGTGTGAGAGAGTATACTTCCAATGCGATGTGTCAATAAAATAAAACCTATTAAGCGTATCTCCGATCGTCCTCTCTATCTTTCAAATGATTATTCTTTCGTATCGCAATCGATATTCTTGGCGAGTTATTTTATGTCTGAATCAATATTATCTCTCACTTAATTCTTTCGGTTTATTAAAAGAAATCCCTGGCGTATAGTTTTTGTTTTTTGTTTTTCTTTTATCTCCAATTCTCAATTCAATATTCTTGACATTTTTTTGTTTTTGTTTTTTTTTTAAGAAAAATGACATCGGTTATTTTATTATTCATTTTTGATATTAGATGAAGTCTTGTAAAGCATTGTGTGATAAAAACAATTCATACAAAAATGACACTATACTTTTCGGGAGAACACAGCGATGAGAATCATTGATTCAACTTGATATTTCATCATTCGATTTGTTCCACTCGACTAGATTTCAACACAAAAGAAATAAAAGAGAGATGTAATGGAGATAAAAAAAAAACCTTCCTTTATTTAGATTATCTTCTTTTATTATTGGAAAAAATACGAAATCATACGTTTTATCAATTTATTTCAGAGCAATGTCTAATGTTTTCTCGCCTTCCATAAAGTGCTTACCTCCCTTTATTGCCGTTTTCCCAACGTTTTAAATGTCCAATTGAAACTACAAAGCTGTCTTATCATCTAATAAAATATCTTTACGAGTATTTATGAAATATTCAGTGAATGAACGAAAAGTTCCTGAATGGTTTTGCACAAAAAAGGCAAAAAAAGGGGACTTTTTTTATAAACTGCTGTAATCACGTATAAAGGAACTTCAAAATATCAACTTCATGTTTAATCTCACTTTTTTTTTTATAAGTGTTTTATAAAGAAGGGACAGAAAGGAAAACAACCTGTCTTCCAGTAAAACGAGGAGAAATAAAAACAACCAGACATTGATTCAGTAAAATATTGACTCGGAAAGAATGATTTTATCTTCGTGATGTATATATATATATATATATATATATATATATATATATATATATATATATATATATATATTTTCTATGTATTCGATAAACAGATGAATAGTGTTACCCTGCCCGGGATTTGAATCATTTTAAAGATAAATTAATCGAAAACGAAAGGACATATATAAATTTATTTGCGCACAGGCAAAAATATAAACACGTTCACGCGCGTGCATGTCAATTTATTCGTCCAGATTGTCAGAGTGCCATACTTTTTAGGATAGCGGGTGATGTTTATATATATATATATATATATATATATATATATATATATATATATATATATATATATATCTGTGTGTGTGTGTGTGTGTGTGTGTGTGTGTGTGTGTGTGTGGATAGATATGTGGACAGATATATATAGATAGATAGATACATGCATATGTATACATATAGATATAGATAGATATATAGATATGTAGAGTGGACGATATGGAATGAAACAGACACCGAATTAAAAGTATAAGCAGACTTTATCCGTCAATTAATTCATTCATAAATGAATAATTATGCTATACATGTTTCGAGAAGGGCACCTATCTTTAGTAGCACGCGTGTACCTTTTGTGGGTAATCAAAGAAAATACTGCCCGTGTTGGAAGTGAACATGCGAGAAATAGGGTAGCAGCCCCATTTTTTAGATAGTTTATTCTATTTTCGTTGAGTAGGTAAAATGATACATCAATCGTGTGATAACGAGGGATGATTTCAAAATGATATAACGCAATTCATGATATCAGTTGAGGTATGCACCTGTTTATTCATGGAGGTATCATGGCCCATATCAAAACCGGCTACACCTGCAAGTTATCTCTATGATAAGTACAATTTGTGTTTAAATTTTATAAAATTAAATGATAACATTCAAGAAGCTACATAACATCCTGACTAAAAGGAATTAATTTATGGCCAAATGCAAACATAAAAGTAAATACAAACTGAAATCATTGAGACAGCATTGATCAAACAAAATTAGGTGGATATATACATATACATACATACATACATACATATATATATATATATATATATATATATATATATATATACACACACATATATATATATATATATATACACATATATATATATAGAGAGAGAGAAATTTAACAATTAGATATATGTTACAAAAGGCATTAAAAATGAAAATATGTAGAAAAAATACGAATGTGTAGATATGACTACTAATAAGAATGATAAAGACAAGAATATCAAAAAAAGATAATGATAATAAGATATATAATTATGTAAATACACAAATGGGCTAATTTATTAACAATATGAATTTTCAAATAAAAAGGTTTAGAATAGTTTCGATTTTCGAATGATTTATAAACGAGATTAGTGGAGTCATACATTCGATTTCCGATTAGTTTGACGTTGATATTTCAAAGATAACCGATGAATTTCAATTAATATTTGGACCATCCTCGTCTTGGTTGTTTTCCATACAACGTTTCGGCTGTTGCACTCTACAGCCTTCATCAGGTATTATCTGGTAGGTGTGGGGAAGTAACGAACCGAACCCTTTATTTAACCGACGGGGGTATATTGACTGCACTCCCCTCTTCGCATTAGTAGTATTATTATTGTCTCACACTAGGATTGAACCTAGAACCATCAGATTACTTTTCAGTAATTTGTCTGATGCTGTAATGTGATACCTGATGAAGGCCGCAGAGTGCAACAGCCGAAACGTTGTATGAAAAACAACCAAGATGAGGATGGCTCGAATATTAATAGAAATAATAATAATACCTCATCTCAAAAATTCAGAGATATAATAACCGATAAAGTTCAATACAAGTCTTAATGAATATTTAGCACAAAACAGACTTAAATTTGTTTTAGATATATATATATTTTATTGGCTATGGGGGATACTCAGCAGTTTAGATGAATATGTATTTTGGTGGGCAGGGATTGAGCCAATCCACGGGAAATCAAGAAAACTCGTTTTCTGTGCTGTGAGGGGATATTTGTTTGAGGGTTGTCTTTGGATGGATGACCTTGTATTTGGTTGATGATTATGCTATCTCTCTTGGATGAGGAGTACGCACTTGTGTGAGTATGTGGTCGAGGTTGGATCTTTTTGTTTTTTCCTGTGTAAATGAAATTTATGAATTTTTGTTCTGAATGTGTGAGTGAGTGTTTGGGGTGACACATTTGTTGTAAACATATATGCATATGTACTAGCGTATAGCACATCCCGGCTATCCACAACACAGAAAATTCCAGTTTTCTCTTCGCTTCCCAAGGGGCATGGCGCTCCGTTTAAAGGTCAATCTTTTGGCTAGGTTCCATGTTTCGACTCTATAGGTGACTATCAGGAGTGTGCATCGGTTGTTTACTCTCCCTTTTTTTTTTTTTTTGTTCTTGAAAGTCCAGCTCTTTCTACCGAAAGCGTGCCATCTTCGTGTGAGTCTTTGCTTGTTTTATTCCTCTTTTGAGGATTTCATGGAGATTTGTTGTCTTCAGTAGACGTAGTGGTCTTCTTTCTTGAGCTCTGCATTTTCGATCTTGATCGTTGTGTCTTCGTCCTCAACATGTTTTTATACATGCTATTCGTTTTGTTGGAATTCTTGAGGAGGCCAATTATCCTGCTTTCTTCATTAAGTTCGTGTAGCATTTTTCGGAGATCCCGAAGGTTCTCATAAAAAATGACGACGTCGTCAGCAAATCTGAGCTTATTTAGGTAATTGCTGTCTATTTTGATTCCTTTGTGTTACCAGTATATGTTTCGGGAGATCATCTCAAGGGAGGCTGTGAAGAGTTTTGGTAAGCTGGTATCACTTCGTCTCGCCTTTCTTCTCTAGATTCATTTCGGGAAAATAGACACAAACGATCTCACGATTCTTTATCCCCTTCATTCATCTTGTGCTCGACTTTGCTTCGTAAATAACCACAATGAGCACCATCTCATTCAGTGAGTGAAAAAAGTATCCGATACATTTCAAAAATGTTATTATAACATCCTCATAGAGCTTCAAAATTGACAAAATTTGAACCATAGATTTCTTCGTACAATTTTTTCCGAAATTCAGTCTTTGAATATTTTTGTCTAAAAATTTCTCTCAGTCATGAAGCTGTATTAAAATATTAGAATTAACTTTTCGAAATGTATCGGATACTTTTTGCACTTACTGTATACCACCATTTCCAAATATTTATGCTTAACTTAGTCAACATTTTATCTTTGTCACAATCACTGCTAATTCCTTACTTTCTCTTCCCTATTCACCAATTACGATCCTGTGACTGTGATCGTCATTTCCCTCGTCGCCTCAATTACAAATGCTTTCTCGGCTTCAACGACCCCAGTATCGGCCACTGATTGTTCAAGATCGATCAGGTCGAATTAAACGACCCGGTTCCCAGTAAACGACGTGAAGACTCATCAACTTCTCATCAACGTGACAACATTGGACTTGCGTCCTGACCGGGAAACCAGCGATACGGATCAAAATGTCAGATAAGGTATTGCTCCCCCCACACACACTTCTTGCTCTCCCATTCTCTCCCTCTCTCTTTCTTTCTTCCTTTTTTTCTTTCTCCCTCTGTCTATTCCCTCTTCTCCTCCTCCCCCCCACTCTCTCTCCCCCCCTCTCGGCGTCTTCCTATACGCTGCCTTCCTATAGCTTCACCTACTTTAACCATCTTCCCCCCGCCAAACTTGGCATTTCATCCCGAACCTTCTCCTGTTCAATGATGACGGAACAAAGAAGCGTTAAGCGTTCTCTTGCCACCACAGGTGATTGAAGTTCGATCCTGCTCGACGTTGGATGAAAATTGGAAATTTTCTCAACCTACAAACGTACGAAATTTTGCCATATGCTTGTCCAGCAATCCTTTCCAAACACCTTTATTTTTGTGTATATGTGTGTGTGTGTATGTATGTGTGTGTGTATATATATATATATATATATATATATATATATATATATATATATATATATATATATATATATATATATTTTCCTTTTTATCTCTTAAACTTTCTCTTTATTCATTGTTGTTTGAAAATTACTCAACCTTTTCTTCCCTTTTTTTTTTCCTCTCTCTCCTTTTACTTTTCCCAATCTATCATTTATAGTCGATTTAAGAATCGCTTCGGCCTCTGTTGTGGGCCCCACCCCAACCAACCAACCAAACCCACTCCACAGATTCATTATATGGTTACTGCTTCGGCAAAAAGTGGGCGACTGATACGATCACTATCAGTAGACTCGTTAACAGCTCTCAAACACGTCGGGTGAAATCTTCCGACTTATCAGACGAACTCTGCCCTACTGTAACGCTGTGCTGTTGTTTAATGGGGCGAGGTTGAGACCTTATCGGCTAAAAGGCGTTTTGTTTCACAGCCTTCCGCATAACCGCCCTGGGGACCTCCTGCAATATTCCATAATCAAGAAATAATTACATTTGTGCTGTAAACGATCAGAGGGCGTCAAAACTGGCAAAATATAATGGACAATATATACGTTTATTTTCTATTGAGCCTGAACATTTTAAATAAGATAATTAAAAGATTCATTAATCGGGCTGTGGGAATAATTAACTTTTACGACCAGCAACAACAATATAACTTAATAGTCTGAAACAATAACAACATAAATCGACTTTAAGTGGATTAAAACCTTACACTCCAGACACGAAAACAATAGGCAAGGCTAATTTGTAAAATTATTGATACTGCTGTAACTGAAATAGATATAGATATTTACCATGTCTAGCTTAGTTTTGTCCACGGTAATAAGGAACTGGCTGGAAGAAATATTGTACAACCATTCATATATTCTGTTTTTATAACTTAAAGACAATAAGGCTTCATGGTTGGGTGATAACGAAACTGAGACATTAGAAGTTGCAGTATCAGTAGAGATATTACCAGCATCGGTTGCCTACATATTTCCAGACACTACACAGATACAGAAGAGCCCTGTTTTACCTACAGCAGCAAATGTCGTGTCTGTATGTTCACCGTTCTGAATTCATCTTTCCCTGGTTTAGTATGACCAGAAACCAACTCACAAACGGGCGAATAAAGTGACTAGGCATTGTATTTTCGAAGATTGTTGTTTTCATGATCATCATATGGGGTGTATATATGATTATGCATGAATAATCATACATATGAATATATACGCGAAATTACATGTGTATGTGTGTGTGTGTGTGTGCAGGTAACTGAATGTGTGTGCGAGCGCATGCAACAAGCATGAACTTTCGAGACCACAATAATTGTTGGCAATAAAATCTTCGTCTTATTCTTGGGATCGAAGATCAACTTTTGGAGGGAAATACAGAAGTATCTCAGCCATTGATTTCACCCTAGACGATATATATATATATATATATATATATATATATATATATACATATATATATATATATATATATATATATATATATAATCTAGAATGCTTTAAATCTTCAAACACTAAACACATTAAGAATATTTGAAAATCTTTTTTGTTTCAATTCAGTCACTTATTTCTTAACATCTTTTTATGTATATTATGTAATTTTCTGTTTTTTATGTTCAAGATAAACTTCGTTTCTATGGTTGTGAGTTTAAATTATATATATATATATATATATATATATATATATATATATATATATATATATATATATATACTCTTCCACAATTCTGCTAATGAAAATATATCCTAACAATCATTTGAGACAATGGACTCTTCTACTCGAACGAGTTCATTGACTATTCAATAAACCTCAGACAAAATTGATGGGGCGTACACATTTTACGCTATAAACTTATTTGAAATAGTGAACGATTAGATCTTGAAATAAGTAAGAGAATGTGAAGAATCTGACTGAACTCCAAGGAAACACGAGTAGATATTTTCACGATGTACATCAAGTGCATCGCTATATTTTTATGTAATCATTATCATCATCATCATCATCATCATCATCATCATCATCAGTCTTCTAGCGTCTGTCGTTGGACATAGATCTTCCTCAGGATTTGCCACACTTCCCTATCATAGGTGTCACGGAGCCAGTACTTCCTGAACTTTTCTAGCTCGTCTCTCCATCTAACATTTTGCCGGCCTCGATTGCGTATGTGGTCTTGAGGGATCCATGAGTCATGATGTCCATCGATTGTCTGCCACTCTTGCAACATGGCCAGCCGATCGCCATTTGAGATTTTTAATTCATTCTATGATGTCCCTAACTCTTGTCTTTTCTCGGATGTACTTTGCTTTCTTGTGGTCTCTCCATGTGAGGCCCAGCATTATTCTTTCATGTACATGTTGCAGGGTTCTCAATTTACGGGTCTGTCTCTTTGTTAGGTTCCATGTTTCAGATCCATAAGTGACTATTGGGAGGATACATTGGTTATACACCCTTCTCTTTAGGATTAATGGGATCTTCTTATTTTTGAAGGTTGAGCTAGCTCTGCCAGAGGCTTGCCATCCTAGTGTGATTTTTCGCTTGATTTCTTCTTCTTTTGAGGGTGTCATGGAGATTCGTTGTTCTAGGTAGATTTAGTGGTCTATTTTCTCGAGTTCTGTGTCATCGATTTTGATTTTAGTGTTTTTGCCTCCAATGTGGTTGTTGCACATGATCTTCGTCTTGCTGAAGTTCATGTGTAGGCTGACTTTCTTGCTCTCTTCATTTAGTTCATCTATCATTAGTTGGAGGTCGTGTAGGTTGTCTGCGAAAAGACTTATGTCGTCTGCAAATCTGAGGTTGCTCAGATACTCGCCGTCTATCTTAATTCCTTTACTCTCCCAGTCTAGCCTTCTGAAGATCATCTCGAGGCAGGCCGTGAAGAGTTTAGGTGAGCTGGTATCACCTTGTCTTACTCCCCTCTGGAGCTGAAAGGGGTTCGAGTATTTATGTAGCCTGATAAATGAGCTGCCGTGATTGTATATATGTTTCAACACTTCAACATATACTGGATCTACACCTTGCCGACTGATGGCCTCCATGGCCTTAGGGATTTCTACCGAGTCGAACGCCTTTTTGAAGTCGATAAATGCTACGGCAGGTGGTAGTTCATACTCAGCTACTTTTTCTTTCAGCTGATTTATCGAGCGCAGGTGGTCCATGGTCGAGTAGCTTCTTCTAAAGCCAGCTTGTTCACGTGGCTGGTTTTCATCGAGTGGTTTGTGATTCGGTTGGTGATGATCTTTGTGAAAAATTCGGATATATAGCTGAGTAGGCTTATAGGCCTATAGTTGTTGAGGTCTTTCGGTTTCCTTTTTTATATAAAAGCATTATGATAGCAGTGTTCCAATCTTCTGGGACTTTACTGTGTTTTAGACACAAGTTGGAGAGGACGGCCAGTTTCCTAGAGATGATTTTACCCGCTTTTCGGAGTAGGTCTATGGTGATGTTGTCTGGTCCAGGGGCAGTTCTTTTTTTCGTCTGTTTAATGGCTTCTTTCACCTCCCACGGGGTTACTTTTGGGAAGTCCTCGAGTTGATTGCTCACGTCTTGCGTATCTCGCTCATAGAACTCCGGAAGAAAGTATTGGGAGACTTATTTTATTATTTAGTTAATTGATAAAATAATCAGTTAGGTAGTACTGGTGAAGGTGGTAGTGTGTTTATATGGTGGTTGCAACATTGACTATTTCTATCGTTGCAGGGTTGAAAAATTGGATGTTTTGTAGGAATGGTATCATGTGAGATCTTGTTATTAATTATGCCGTCAAAGCAAATCATATCATTAACGTTTTTGGATCTAAAGTAGTAAAGGACGCATATTGCATTAATGGAACGTCACAGATAGTCACCTAGATCCTTACCAATAGACACTCATGTAAATTCCATTTTACTTATATCATATTTCATATATATATATATATATATATATATATATATATATATATATATATATATATATATATTAGCAGAAATACTACTTTCTTTGGGGAAAATTTTGATAAAAGATTATGAAAAACGAAGTAAAGCAGTTGAATTTTTAATTCAATTATTTTCATTCGTTAAAATGGAAAAAATGCTCAATATACTAATTGTATAATATGCAGCAATATACTAAAAATTTGTGAGGAAAATAACCCAACGCGTGTTTCTTGATTCTACCATTTATCAATAAATGTATATATGTATGTGTGTAGCAGTAAATTAAAGACAAGACAGGGATATATAACTGCGATAAAGTACATCATTCTTATCATTTCATTTTATTGTCTTAGAATGATGACAGGCTAGTTTTGACATTCGTCATGGTCAGTGCTCAATCATAAATTTTATTATTTATGTAGCTTGTATACATGTGGCTACTTCAACCAACTGGCTGACCCAAGAAAGGTCACACACACACACACACACACACACACACACACACACACACACATATATATATATATATATATATATATATATATATATAGCATTATATTGTATTGAAATTCTTATTTGAAATGATATCCCGTCATTAAACGGTGAATGTATCATTTGGCCCAGATAATGTACATGGAATAAGCAATTAAAGAAAAATGGGGCTGCTGTGGAAATCGAATCTGCAACTGGTAGGGTATCTGCTTCAACGTAGCGTTGCTCTTACTATTGAGCCAAACAGCAGCCATTAATGCAAAGGTCCAAATGACTGTTTCGACTCCTAATTCCTATTTTGCACATCAACAGTCTATATCTGCTCTATTTGTTTCTTTCTGCGTGACAGTTATATTATTAAGAAATGGATACCGTATCAGTCGTAGGTTCGATTCCTACAGCAGCCCCTTATTTATGCTGACTAAGCCAAATGACACATCCACCGTGTTAAACGGTAAATCATTTCAAATGAAAGTTCCAATGTACTATAACGCAATTTATAATCATTCTACTGTGGGACTTTGACATCCAAACTGACCACCTCATCTAGGCAAGAAGACTGGACTTAGTAATAGTAGACAAAAAAAGGAAGGCTTGCCAAATAGTAGACGTTGCTGTACCTGCGGACCATAGAGTAAAAAAGAAGGAGGGTGAAAAAAGGGAAAAATATCAGGACCTAGCAAGGGAGTTAAAGAAAATGTGGAACATGAAAACCAGGGTAGTACCGGTCATAGTGGGAGCACTAGGAACTGTCCCCAAAACGCTGAGGGAGAGACTGGAAGAGATCGGGATTAGGGGGAGGATAGAGACCGTACAGACCACAGCATTACTTGGAACTGCACGGATACTGAGGAAGGTGCTAGAGATATAAGTACTGCAACGAATAGTAGCTCTGTCATGATATGCGAAAGAGGGAGGAGACGTTAGCTGAAGACCTGAGGAGACTTATTGTCACTCAGCCTTCAGCGATAACCACTGGGCAACCGGTGTGAAACTGTAAATCATAGAATTACTGCGACCTATGAGTACTAGGAGAGGAGGGCTGGAGACTTGAGGAGACTTGCTGTCACTCAAACTCCAGCGGTTACCACCAGGCAACTGGTGTGAGATTCCTAATAATAATAATAATAATAATAATAATAATAATAATAATAATAATATTAATAATAATAACAATAACAATAATAATAATAATAATAATAATAATATATATATATATATATATATATATATATATATATATATATATATATATATATGGCTGCCTGGGTGGGGATTTGGGAGGAATTTCTACGCCTGTTGCAGGCCCTCGAGTAACCAGCGAGGCCTACGCAGGGAGGACATGCTTTTCGGCAACGGATGCAGACGCTCTGTGTCTATGTATATAAGCATCCGTGCAATCTCAGACTATAAAACTGAAAACTTTTCATTAAAACTAATGAAGCTTACCAAACTTTACTTATCACTTTTTCCTCCATTTTGTCCGCCCTGGGGGGGGGGAGAAGAGAGAAGTTATTGATAATAGCAACGAAATGTGTTAATTGCAACTACATTCAAGTGTCATTAAAAAAATAAATAATCCCCAGTTATCGAATCCCATTGGACGAAAAGCAATATCAACAACAGAGACAACATTCTAGACTAGGCTTAATCATGACGCTTGAGAAAACACTTCTGTGGTGTTGGTGGGCTTCGGAATGAAGGTATCCTCGCTAAGAAATTTTCTCATGTGGAATCAAGATAAAGTTCTTGGTCAATCGATGCAAGGAATATAACCTACGAGAAAAAATAAAAACTGATCCTACAGGGGCGTGGAACTTTATAAGTTGGTCTTTTATACCATTCTTTTTTTCGTTCTTTCTTTCTTTCTTTCTTTCTGTCTTGTTAATTTCCTGCTCAACTAACTGTTGTTCTTCCTTTACTTCACTATTCTTTATATGATAATATGATAAGAATATGATAAATACAACCAACAAGATGAACATATGATAGATAAACCAATCCATCGAAGGCGTTGAGTGTTTTAATTCGTTCTTTTATATCATTCGTTCTTTCTTTTATTTCCTTTCCCTTTTCTTTTTTTTTCTTTTTTTCCTTCTTTTTTTCTTTCTTTTTTTTTTTTTTTTCACTGTCTCTTGCTTCGTTGTTCTCCTTTCCTTTTAATTCGAGATGAGCTTAGGGCGCAGCTCAGAGATGTAATTAGGTTTCAGGTTTTTCTGAAGAATGGGACTGAGATGCAAATCAGTCAGTCCGGCGGGGTTGGAACTGTCCGTTTTATCGATGAAGAAAAGTAGGAAGACTGTCAAGTGTTGATAGATGAACAAGATGATGTAGTGTTGAAGCGGATAATGTTTACTGTGTGGGTGATTGTGTGTGTGTTCACTTGCAATGTCTTGATAACATTTATAGGTACTACTGTATGAAAGTATGGTGAACTACTCTCTCTCTCTCTCTCTCTCTATATATATATATATATATATATATATATATATCCAAGTATGAATGGAGGACTTTCAAGAGTCGAATTTCAGGAAAAAACGACAGATATTGAATCATGCACGCGTTTCTTCAAGTTGAAACCCTTCATGATAAGATGTGCTATTGTTAACCACTAGGTTTATCCATGAAAAATATTTACCTGGAAACAATAGAGACAGACCATTAGTAGCAATTAGTTGCAAAAACATTTTTACACGAAGTTCACCAACTTGAAGAGAAAGCATCTTCAGCAAAATCACCTACAAACATCATTTACAACCAGATAACAATAAGAAGTGTTTACCTACTGCAGTGAAGAGTTAAATGAACATCGGTGGCCAAAAGGTTGACTCTGGGACATTTTATACTGTACAAACTTGGAACAAAAGCAGCAGAAGTTCGCTCGAAAGTAAAGTCAGTCACTGTACTGTCCAAAAGTGGTTCAGAAGGTTTTTTAATTAGAAAATCGAATTGCAACACGTAAGAAACAGTTTGAAAACATTGATGAAAACAAACTGAGAGTATGCGTTTAATCTAATCCAAATCAAATTTCTCTCATGTTTGTAACGTAACTATATGCCTGATTTTGAAGTGCTTTGGATAGAGACACACATTGGTGAAATTGTTTACCGACACAATCAGTGGAACAAAGAAAGCACCAACTTTTAGGTAATAGGTAATACACACACACACGGACACACACACACACACACACACACACACACACATATATATATATATATATATATATATGTATATATTTGAAAATGGATATAAGATCTGAAGGAACGATTCTACGTTGCGTTATATCATAAAGAAACGTATGTTGTCTAAGCCAAGTGATACATTAACTGTGTAATGTCGAAAGATCATTTCAAATAAGAGTTTTTATATGATATAACACAATCTATAATCATATATATATATACTATAGCTGAGGTACCCAGCTTTGCTCCGGTAAAACTGGAAAGTGTTGGGTGCAAATGATATTTTATAGAGATTTCATTTCATTTCATGCATACCCTTCCCTTAAACCTTTAAGATTAATTTATCTGAAAACCGAGAATTGATCCGTCCACTTTAGGTGCTTGTAGTTTGCATATCAAAGCTGAATATTAGATTTTAAAAGTGCCAATTTTTTTTTCTTTTGCATTTTTGTTTTGATTAGGGTCAGAAGTGAAAATGGTGTTTTTTTCTGAAAAAATATGTTTCATTGTCAGTTTAGTGTTAGATTCCTTGAATAATTTCGCCCAACTGGAACAAAAGAGTAATTCACGTACATATTCTCCTATGACGAATCAAGCATTAGCATTATAGTTTAGCATAAAAACAATATAGTAAATAGTAACCTCTTCTTATAAAACCTTTAAATATATTTTTCTGGAAACTGACAGACGGGAAACGGATGTGATGGATTGAAAGTATATGAAATTGAGAGAAAAAAGTAGAAATTTCTCCATATGATTCAAAACTCGGTACGCCGATTGTCTTTACAACATTTTTAAACACCGGTAAATTGTTTATCTCACTGGTTTCTTAAGCAATAAAATTATTTTTTATGTGAGCGCGAAAACAGACCCCGTAAAAATTGCCGATTCAATTTTCGTAAAATTAGTCTAGATGTGTGTTGTAGGTGAATTGTGGTCTGCTGCCTCACTATGATCTTTCACCGGCTGGGCCAGAGCACATCCCATGGCAGACCCACGCAGGTCATCGCACAATCTCAGGCAAACTGGTATAAACACCGTGAGATGGAGAGATTGACAACCAATTCACGTATAACGAATGGAAATGAAGATGACTTAGCATTATAGCTACATTTTGAATAGAAATCACCCTTATAAAACCTTAGAATATTTCTTTTCTCAAGCTAGACATGTTTTTAGATGGTTGGAAGGTATAATAAGTGAAGCAGGAATGTAGACCCCATAGAACTCGGCAAGTGTGTCTTAGTAATATCCAACACTAAAATGCGAGCTACTGATCCGGGTATGCCTGAAATATGTTCATCATTATCACTACATTGTTAATAGAACCTTTTCTAAAACCAGAAATAATTGTTCATCAAAACTGACAAATTACTGTTAGGTTTGAAGGTCAGATAGGTTGGAGGTGTATAAAATTGGTGGGGAAAAAACTTCCTTCGCCGAGGTTTGAACTTGGTCAACCGTTTCTATTTCCCGAGGTTCTAACCCATCGGCGATTTGGCCACCAAAACTTCAGTAATGAAAATTAGTACCCTAAAATAATTTTTTTAAAAAGCATCAAACAACTTTCACGTTTGAACGGATTGAATTAAATGATGATGCTAATCAAAACATACACATAGTTTAATTTTACGTATTTAACTCAAATAGTTTTTGAGAAAATTTATGATGAAAAAACTCAATAGATCTTTTCAACAGATTTGTTTTCTGAGAGCGCGAGGCAAATCCCATAAAAATTGACGATTTTTATTTTGCCAATCTTGTTTATATATGTATCAGTAACTCGGTCTCGCAGACGGAGATTTCTGGAGGGTTTTCCACGATTATGGTTTCCTTGGACAGCGGAACTATGTATGCAAAATAATCTTCCAGTCTGCGTTATGGAGTTTTTCATGGACAGGGATGACCTCATCTTTTGAACCAAGGGTTTGAATCCTATGGTATTCCGAGCTGACAAGGGTAGGAGCAGGGCTCATAGGTCGTAGGTAAACGAGGTGAGTCCATAAAGACCCAGAACCTTTGAAAGAGCCCTGCAGCTGGGGATTCATGTTGTCTTGTGCTTCGCCAAAAATGTTCTTCATCCGTCATCAGTAAGTGAATATCTGTTATACTTGGAATTCCATAGATTGAGGTACGCTTTACCCCCTGCATAACTAATCATAGGCCTTGCCAAAATGATAAGCATCTGGGGAGAAGAAGCTGAAGAAACGTGGATAAATCGAACTCTCAAGCTATTGTTAGTACTCATGGATTTTTTTTTCCGATAATCTTGGAATTTTTCACTTTGAATTTGTTACAGAAATGTCGGGCTAAAGAGACTTTTTTCCTGAAACAATGTTTAAGAGTTTGAGGGGAAAAAGCAAGGAAGGCAGTACAAAAGCTGTGCCTTTGGGATTTGTGAGAAAAAGAGTCTGACGGTCACATGTGATCAAGACTCGTCTTTACATGCCACTAATTGTTCAAATGTGGCTGAAATTAGAATCATTGACAGTTCTTGCTCAACCGGCTAAATCACCCAGATTTCGCTTTCAGCTGGGGCAATTTCCCTATAAGCAATTGAAAAAACATTTGAAGGTATGTTCAGTCATCAGGGAATTTTGAAATGAATATCTACAATGAGGTGTAAAAAAAAAAGGAACAAGAAATGTACGTTGAGCGTGAAAAGCAAATAATACATCGAAAAAGAGTTGATTTTGACATCAGCTACGAATTTGACAGAAGTCGAAAAATACAAAGAACATTAAAAAAAATTGAAAAAGGTTTGAACTTCGAAATGTTATGAGGAAGAATCAGAAATCTTTAGTCTGAATTCTATCAATTTTGACGCTTGATTCTATTGCAATTCTATCATTTTCGAAGTTAATCCTTTTTGTATTTGACGTAAAAAGCTTCAAGAGTTAGAATAAATGTGGCAGCGGTGAATTTATAAAAAAGGAAATTATTTCTAAAAGATAATAATGAATAAATATGCTTATGTTTTCTTTTTTTATTCCAGTTATTCAATTGATGAAATACATTCATCACCAATAATCAGGTATTTACTAAACTTTGTTTAGTCCACTGTATGACCACAAATATTTACCATCTATTTAGAATCATAGCATTTCGCAAGACTGCATTGCTGGACATTGTTTCATGTTCAAGCGCCTAATGCAAATACTTATCGATTTTTTACAAATCGGGCATAATGTAACAAGTCTGAACAAACTCACTACATAACTAACTGTGTGTGAAACTCGGTAGGTAACCTCTAGTCTACGAGAAAGAGCACCACAAAAAATACCAAGTTGACTTAGTCTGGCACAAGGTCACCCATGTGAAGCAAAAATTGTTCAAACGCATTATAATAAACAGTAGTTTACAGTATATGGTCTGCTAAAGTAGCTTGCTAAACAATGCTCCATGGTGAGGCGCATAAACCAGGTAAACAAGTTTAACTTAGCACAGAGTCACAAAGGGGAGGGAGTGTAGATCCCATTAGCTTTTTCAATCTCCTTGATCGATTCCGAATATGATTTTAGAAGGATTGTAATTTCGAAAAGATCTTGTTTTTTTTCTATTTAACAATAATAATTCCATTACAAAAACACTTTCCATAAAATAAGAACTTTGCTTGAAAGGAATCCTCCTTGTTATAATAATTGCATAATATATACAAGCAGTGAATTCAGGCGTTTCCAGGGAAAAAAAAACAGGTTAAGAATTAATGTTTATCGGTCCTGCTGGGTGTGTGTGATAACTTCTTTTATTCCCAGGCAACGCTGGGGAACTCTGCTAGTTTAGTATCCATACGATTCAATGTTAAAATCTCGAATTTTCATTGACTGGGTGTTGGAATTCTGCATATTCCCCGGAGCGCTAGAAATTATCATCTTTCAGTGCCGGGGCGTTGTTGGAATTTAGCCTCTGCCAGTGCCTGGGCATTGGAGATAGGTATCTTCCAGTACCGGGGCGCCATAATTTAGCATCTTCCAGTGACCGGGTGATGCAACCAAGTGTCAGAATTTAGCATTCTCCGAGGTCTGGGTGTCAGAATTCAGCATCATCTGGTGCCAAGACGTCAAAATTTAGCATATTTCACTGCCATGTGTGCGGCTACGATAAATCTTCAATAGCGTCTCTTGAGACGAGTTGGTGATGGTTCTAGAAGTTTTGTCATTATGACATATCCACTCCAAGTGTGTACTAGTAGCTGACCATTGCCCAGCTGAAGCAAAACTTTTTGCAAACTGTCCTGCTGAGACATCTCTATCAAATGAAACTCTCATGTTGGTAGAAAGACGAATTTTTCCACTTATCTTCAACTGTTGGATCCTTTGAGCCATGTTCTCTCACCCCTAGTCCATAACATTTTCTTATGGAAATCTATACATAAATGTCAGAACTAAAGTGGGACTGAATATGCTGAAAAAAAGGTTACATTAGATATTATCCGAGAGTAGAACAAGTTACATTACTCTGGGATGCATCTGGGCCTCCTTGCAAAAACTGGTAAAGATTCATTGAAAAGGCAATGTTTCAAGATAAACAAACAAACATATATATATATATATAGAGAGAGAGAGAGAGAGAGGGGGGGAGAGAGAGAGAGGAAGCTAGAAGGGAAGAGAGGAGGGAGAGAGAGAGGGAAGAGAGAGGGGAAAGGGAGGGGGAGAGAGTGGGAGAGATGTAAATATGGCCTGAGATAGTTATTAGCTTTATTCTGATATGAAATTTCACTGTATAATGTTTTATTTATGCAGTTAACGAGGAAACGTTGGGCTTTGGGCATAGATAAGAGAAGAGATAATTTAGAAAAGTGAATATTTTGAGTGTGATTTTTTTTTAATTATTAGGACACTGATTCATGGACCATGTCTTACCTCCGTAAGTATATATATATATATATATATATATGTGTGTGTGTGTGTGTGTGTGTGTGTGTGCGTGTGCGTGTGCGTGTGTGTGTAGAATATACGATCGTAGATCAATAAGTTTGTAGCCTGTCATGTAGTTATTAGATGAATTTCGATTTGCAATTTTTTTCAAGTATTATCCAATATATGTATATGGTATTCACCACTAAATAAGTTGTATTTTCATGGTGGGGTGGGTATATTGAAAAATATATATTTTTTGTATAAAATAAATGCTTTTATTTTGTGTGCCTTGATACGTTTTAGGATGGATCTGTGCGTGAATCCGGTGTATTGTGTTTAGATATTTAATAATCTGTTTCTTTGGGGTAGATTAAGGAACATTCTTTTCCGTGTTAAGTACCATAACTCGAAATTATTGTGAAAACGGCCGGATCACAACGTACACAATTGTGCTTTCTTCCAAACCAAATCCCTTTCCCCACAACCAAATGGTTTTCAGTTAGAGTCGACCAAGAACCAGGGGCTATAATAGGGGACGTACCTGGTACGTCGTACCAGAGTCCATAAGGCCGAGTGGGACCAGAGAGTTTCTAGGAAAGCTTTGTATCGAAATCCCTGAGTCGATACGACATGTCCATTAGTAAAATATGTTGACTCTCATTATGGCGTGTTAAAAGGGTTATAGTTGACAAGAAGGGTTTGCGTAGAGGATGATGTGTATGTTAAGTAAGTGTGTGTGTTAGGGGACATAACAATTCTGCACCGCCTTATAAAATGCCGCTTGGAGGCCCTGTCAATAACAAAACGCTTTTTCTCTTCTCGTTCTTTTATACAGTGAATCAAACTTACTTTCGCCTTTGCATCGACGACCGCTCGAGTCTTTGTTATATTTCTAGGCACAGCTTGCGTCTACTCGTTATTTAAGGTTTTACGTTTCCACTAACACGTGTCTGCCATAATAGGAGTCGTAAAAAAATCTACTGTTGTAGGAAGACTAATCTTCAAAGTTTTGTGCCTTTTTTACGTTATCACATCAAAGAATCCTACGCAAATTGAATTAAGAGTCCTTGATAATTCAATGATGACGACCACGAATCCAATATGGCTGCCACACACTTCCGTCACTTCAAAAGCAGCTTAATCCGCGTTGTCGTCTCCAGTAATCACTTCCGCTTCCGACTTTCATTTTGTTCGATTAGACAGCGCCAACTTTATTGCGAGAAATGTTTTCTTTTTTTGTGCAAAGAAGCTTTTGTGGGCTCATAGTGATTCTTGTGAAGGAGAAAATAAAATAAGACCCTGCTTTGTTATTCATAATAGTTGCAAGTAGATGACACAAAAGTTACTTGTCCGCTGGGCTGCATCTTCAGAATTTTTACTTCACACACAATAAAGCCTCCTATCTGGGCTTTACATGTTTTCTCCTCAAACCGGAAGTACAAAGTTCCTATTAAAACTTTGAGTAAGCCGAAACGGGGTAAAGCCAAAAGACGATTATCATTAATTTGTAAGGGGGATTTCAGCGTTCCCAAACACCAGAATGGTGATTATGATACGCCGAATCATCGGAGGATGGGACTGGTAAGAGGTACAGTAGACTGGAGAGGTGTATGCTACCTCTATAATAGCTTGCTGGAAAACAAACCAACGCAATTTTTTTCGTAAAAGCAAAAAATGGCACTAAGCCAACTTTCGAAAATCGGTGGCGACTTTTATTACTAATCATAATGAAAATTCGTTCTTGCTGGCCAATGGTATAAGTAACAAATTAGGAGATGTCCTGGAAAATTGGAAAGGCAAGAATGTCAGATGTATCTTGCTGTAGTAACAAAGACAAGAATATCTGCTGAATGCATAAACTGGAAAAATGAAACGTGCCCAGGGGAGGATCATGCTCAACATAATATGGATAGAACATAAGACTTGGAAGAAAAACAGGCGTCAGAAATATCATAAAACTCATAAGGGGAAACTTGAATGTCAATGGGTTGATCACGTTGCGAGAATGGCAGACAACAGGTGGACATTACACCCCACAGCGTGGATTCTCAGAGATCACGTGCGAAACTGGGGTTGACAATATATAAGATGCCGTAACGATCTAGATAAGTCCAGAAAGTACTTGTTCCGTGATGCCCACGATAGAAAGGCCTGGCGAATGATGATGATAATATGAAGCCGTTCCAGAAAAGCTGGGAGAATACCTTAATATTTCTATTCTCATTTTCTCACACGTGTCATTCTGCCATAATAAGGTAGGTTTCGTGAATATCTATAATCATCTGGACGATGAGATTATGGGAAATAGCGTAATTACTGTGCTTTGAACAATCCCAAATTGCCTTACACAATAAGAAAATTCACTTCATATCACTTTGATTAGGCGTCACACCATGAATATGTTATCTTCAATATACACAGTAACCCGAAGCAGAATTGATGGGGCAGGATTAGTGATTCCTTTGCATTGTAGTGCACACGCGTATATATTCAACCATCAATGTATGCAGATTAGTGAACCTTATAAAACATAAAAATGTAAAATCTGAGTTCAAAATTCGCGTGTGTTATCAGACAATTGCTTTTGTTAATCAGCTATTTGTGCAAGGCTATAACTTTTGATCATTCCGTTAGGATCTGTATTTACCCGTTTCCCCAAAAGAGCAAGATTTGACACAACGTCAGCTTAATGTAGGGTTCTGTACACGGGAAAGTAAAAAAAATTGCTCCAGTCCCAGTAACTAGTCTTACAAAGACGTCAGGGCCCGACCTTTGCTTTTTAGTGCAATAAGAAGGTGCTGCACTGGGACTTCATGATCCTCCAACACAGGGCAGAGTTATTTTCAGAGACCACAGGATGAATCCAAGACCCCTTGCACTTGGCAATACTGAACTTCAGTTGGCTATCATTGCACCAGCGCAAAGATACCAAATAATTTACTGCTAACAGATAATGCACTTTGATCACTCAGGTAATATCAAACTCATTACCACTTTAATGATCTGTGAGACTAAGATGATAAACATTATTCCATGAATATTTCATAGGTATTTAATAAGCTTAACTTTGTCTGACACAAGGCAAAAAATGAAGGGGTAGTGATCTCTGAAACTACTTTGCTGGCCACTGTTCCACACTGAGGCAATTGATTGATATTAACTTAGCTTAGCTTAGCATTAGGCCACAAGTGCGACAGGGTCAAACTCACTACAGTAGTAAATTTCTCAGAGACAACCTTGTTAACTACTGCACCACTGCAAAGCATTCTATTCTTTTTTGTAGTAATGTGTTGGTCTAAACAGTGTTCATGATTGATTTTTCTCATATTTGCATAAGCTAGAATGGCACAAGGTCAAAGAGCGAGAGGGGAGATTGCAAACTTTCCAAGTAGGGAAGTTGTGCCCTAAAAATCAACATTGAGAATTGTAGTTTTTTAATAATATTTGGCGATGAAGTTAATTCTGGCTTGCAAACTACTGCTATAAGCCAGGTGCATTGCTAACTATTTAGGCTCACTGAAAGCTCTAGTTCAAAAAAGCATCGAAGATGATCTATGGGTAACTGCTTTCACCAAGTTATGTAAAAACGCCACGTGGTCTTGTGCCAGACTAAAAAAATTTTTGTCTTGATTCAGTTTCGTATCTTTTCTGAAATTGAGCATGTGCACAAGAAGATGTTTCTGCAGTCATCTTGCCACTGGGGCAATTAAAACAGAGTACACAATCTCAAATGGCGGTGGGCTGGCCATGTTGCAAGAATGGCGGACAACCGATGGACATCACGACTCACGACAAGGATCCCCCGTGATCACATGCGCAAACGAGGCTGGTAGAATATTAGATGGAGGGACGAGCTAGACAAGTTCAGAAATTATTAGCTCAGTGACGCCCATGATAGAGAAATGTGGCAATTCCTGGGGAAGGTTTTTCTCCAACGACGGAGGTTAAAATACTGATGATGATGACATTATGAACAAAACATTAAAGTATTCAGGAGAACTATAATGTCTGCAATGTAAAGAGGAACGCGCATAAGAAGAGGTAAGAATATTTAAGAAATGGGGCGCTTGCTGTAATTTCTGAGCTTTGAGCATTAATTGATTTTAGTATCGTTTTCCCAAAATATCTGATTCCAAACACTGGGTTACCTCCCCTATATTTTTTGCCAGTTGAATTATTTTGCATTCTTGACGCTATTTTTCGTTTCATTCCTAGTGCAATGAGTATTCATTATTGTTTTAGGCATTCAAAATTAACGAGCGTTACCTAATTGTTGTCATGTAAATGAAGAAAATTATATGAATTTCGTTCTTTTCTTTTCGTTTTATTTCTGATGAAATATCCACTTATTTTCCTCTTGGACGTTCAAACAATGGTCTCAAGCTGGATTATATCATAATAACTGGTGAAGACCAATTGTTATAATATAATTCAGCACCTGGGACCGATGAGACTTAATTGTTACAACAAAAAATAATTAAAAGAGGGAGGACTCACTCTAAGTTTTAAGAGTCCCACATTGGAAGTAAACCCAGAAAAAGCTCCCGAAATTCCATCTGATAGACAAAGAATACTAGAGCGGTATCAAGAACTTGGAATGCGATACTTTGAAAAGGATACTAAACTGAACCAAAGCTCATAGCTTAGAAACTAACATAGATGCACCATTTCCCGAGTATTTTTTCCACAACTTGTGAGCGTAGCCATCCAATTTTGACATTTTCTCTTTACATTCTTAACATCATTGTTCACACTTACATTCTTTTTACTTGTGTTCGCTATTTTTCTTTTTTATTGCACAAGTGACGGAGTAATTGTAGAAACATCCTCTTGTACACATGCGCACAAAATCCCAAAGATGCAGACCTGTATTTATCCACATAAAAACGTACATGTCTGCTCGGCCGCCATCTTCAATATGTAATTTGGTCGATAACTGGACTTCAACGTTAACGAAGTTAAATGAACTTAATTTCCTTCAGGAATGACTCGGCCAACATCAGGTTGTTAATCTCTCTGTCACTGTCTCCGTCTTTATCATGAACGTCCACACTCCACAACTCTAGCTGTTACTTGTTTGATGCTGTATCTTTTTAATCTCATTCGGAGGTGCAGGATGGCCAAACGGATGACGATTACGAGAAATGGAATCGACAATCCGAGTTCAAACTTTGGCTACAACAGTGTCCATTCCGCACCATTGCCCTTTGGAAAGGCATGAATACATCTTTTTTTGGTTATATTAGGTCAAGTAAACAAAGACTTATGATAAAAAGGCCTTTTTAGCTTTACGTATTTTAAAATTCTAAACGTTACTTTTTGTCCAGTCGTAAAAATAGTTTGTTTTTTTTTTGTTTTTTTGCTTCCAAAATCACGGTACTCTTTGGAAAATATAGTCTATAACAATATAGAGTGAAAATCTGAAGCTTCCGACCGGGGCAGGGGGTAAGACACAATTTCCATGGAAAACTACGGGGCAAAGAGGTCAAGAAAATTACCACTATTATTAGCGGTGTTTATTAAGCGTAGTTTAGTTTCATCATTAATTTCTGGCCACTTAGAGCCAAGTCAGGGAAAGGATATGTAGAGAGAGAGGGGGCCTATGACTTGTATTATTGAGCGTTAAGCAGAGATCAGTCTTGACCTTGGAAGATTACCGAGATGGTCACGGTAGGTTGTCTACGGGATAACCAGCTGCTAATGGCACCTGGTATTCTGAAGCAGTCATCCATCTTGATACTGACCAGATCCAATGATCGTACGGGAACCACTGTATCCAAGGTGATTTGGCTGTAGCAGCTTAGTCTGACACAAAACCACAGGGGGTGCATCATTATTAGAGTTTACTACACTTACTTACGAGATAAGCTTGCTAATTACTGAACCTCGGTCGGCCCTATGATAAGCTATCGGAAACCGTCCACCAAAACCGTCCACCAAAACTACCAAAATAGGTATCTTCAGTTTTTAAATCATTCTTCGTGGAATAAACGCCCTTCTGATCGTTTTCTAGAACGATTTTGACATTTTTAAATCCACAGTTGGCAAGCGCCTTACCTGTTAGTCTTTTCAGTCTTCATTCTATGCTTTAATGTTTCAAACTTGAGGATTTTAAAATCAATAAGCTATTTCAACATTTTTTTACTATTCTCAAATCTATAGCATGGATAACTCACTTCTTTATTATTATCCGTCTTTTATCAGTTGTCGTTAGGCATAGACCATCCCCGGGATTTGCAAGACCTCTCTATCATAAGCATCGCGGAGCTAATACTTTCTTAACATGTATAGCCCGCCTGGCCATCACATATTATTCTGGCCACGGTTTCGCATGTGATTTCTGGAGATCCACGGATGTGAAGAGTAGCCGAAGTCCCTGGCTCGAGGTGCCAAAAAGTAATCAAAAATTAATCTATCAGATTGGAGATGCAAACATTTACTCCTAATCATGCCGGGAAGAAAACTTTTTTTTTTTAAATTAACCACAAAATGAGTATTTCGTTGGATGGGGGTCCTTTTACAACGAAAATTTATGCTAAATTGATCCTTTAGTACGGCAGCGTTAACGCTTGCTATGTTTTTTGTTTTTGTTTTTGTTCTTTTAATTCAGACCTTCTCGTGTTCCAGCAAGAATCGAGAGAAGTAACTTATTCATTGATCATCCCCATATGACATGCTGCCAAAAGCCGTTGTTCACATGACAGTTATGATTGAGTGAATAACCAGACCTGTTCTATTATCATGTCATATCCACTTTTGAGGTATCTTGATGTCGCTACGCAAAACTGGAGGAGGTAGATCTACCTAGGACCACAAATCTCCATGAAATCCTCAAAAGGAGAAGATATCAAGCGAAGAATCACTAAGAGATGGCAAGCTTTTGGCAGAGCAAGGTCAACCTTCAAAAAGAAGAGATTCCAATCTGTCCAACCAATGCATCCTCCAGATAGTCATCTTTAAAGCTGAAACATGGAATCTGACCCAGAGACTGACCCGCAAACTGAGAATCAGGCAACGTGCACATGAGAGAATCATGCTCAGCCTAAAATGGAGAGATCACAAGACTGAATAATATATCAGGGGGAAAATCTGGGACATTATGGAATCTATTAGAAAACTCAAATGGCAATGGGCTGGTAATGGGACAACTTACAATATGGATCCCCAGAGATCACATGAGTAACTGGAGCCAGCAGGATACAAGATGAGAAGATTAACTAGACATGTTAAAAAAAGTATTGGCTACAGAGAATCATGATAGAGACGTCTGGCGAATCCTGGGAAAGGTTTATGTCCAGCGTCGGACGATAAAAGACTGATGCCGCTGCTGACGATGATGAGTATGAGTAAGAGCCTATCTTCTAGAGCCTTTTGTATCCTTTATAGTATATCTGCGACCACAGAAATGTCTGGTTGGAATCTCTTGTATCATTATTAGTAATAGTATTTGTAGTATTAGAAGAAGAAGAAGAAGAAGAAGAAGAAGAAGACTGTTCTTATGAATTTTTTATCAAATCATGAATATTTTTTTATATTCATTTATATATTATTTATAGTTTTTTTCAGTCAATAATGAAATTAAAGTATCTCTCAACTAAAACTAGATCCAAACGTCCATCACAAGAATGCTGTGCACTGCGATGGGAAAAGACTTAAAATAACCGTTACTTCCACTATCCTCTCATTCTGTTGATAGTGTGTCACACTTTGTGTATTTAGATAAGTGTGAACGAAAAGAAAGAGATAGCAACGGAGAAAGACAAAGAGCAAATTTTAAAAAGAGGGTAACGAGTTATACGTCAGACCCGTTTGGCTGCTTATCTGAAATGGAAGGAAAACAGGGAGGAAAAAAAGAAGGACTGAAGGAATGACATATAGAAAGAAAAGTAATAGGAATAAAAGGAATGAAGAAAGAAAGCATAGCGAGCTAGAGAAAGAAAGAGATAACTTTAGAATGACAGATGCAGACTGCCGATCCAATGGCGAGAATAGAAAAAAGATTTTACGGTTGTAAAATTTGAATTCCGCTGTGAGCAAAGGAAGAAATGTTCACGTGTGATTCAAGTTACAGTTTTGTGTTTGCTCATTTATTAGTTTGGATTTAGACTTAAGAGATAATATTTATCCTTCCAAAGAAGTTGAATTTTGCATCTCATTTGTTGTAACCCTTAAATATCATTAGAATCATTAAGGTTGAATTTTAATAAGAACCAGAGCCAACCAGGTGAGTTTAAAATGAAAATTCAGTACGCAGTGGTTTCGAACAATTGAAAAAAATGCACAGGATAATATAACAAGAGAAAACTGCATAATCAAACATTGATCTATGTTTTTAGGACCCTCTTCCGATTAATCACGTCGATATTATTCTTTTAAAACATTGCCATTGATTTAGGCGAAAAAAATGAGGACTTGGCGCTTTAAAAACTTTTGTAGATCTTTTCAAAAAAAAAAAAGGCAAGAAAAGAGAATTCTCTATAAACAGAAGAGAGCGATTTTTAGGGGAACTTATTTTCTCGTATGTCCTGCTTTTTCTTTGTTTTAAACTATTTTTTGAGTGATTACTCATTTACCCTCATTTATAGTGTAGAGTGTACGTAAAAAGTATTATATTTCCCCCCTCAGTTTTTATTTTTGTAAATATCTAACCGTAATGAAATTCGCTTTATGAACAACGTAAATTCATGAGAAAAAGAATCAGATACAACGAAATTCAGTATATCTTAAATGGAATATATATTACTAATTTCTTTTTAAATATAAATCAAATATTTATTATTTCATCTCGAATACTACCCAGATCGAAGTACATTTTATATCTTGCTTCAAATATTTATTGGATATCAGGTATTCAACACTGAGTTAAATTTGGTGAATTTTTCTTTCAATTCGCTTGATGTCATTTTGTTTTCAGCTTCCTCCAAATTTATTTCAGTTTTGGGGTAGGCCTATTTTTTTTCTTGTTTCCTTTTATTCTTTCAGTAGTGCTAACAAAACATTTTTTCTGCTTAGGGGGGAGCTCTTTCTTTTTTTTTTTTTGGCCCCGATATTTTTTTGTGGTCCCCATAGTTTGGGGGGGTTTTTTTCAAGTGACCTCCCCTCCTTTTTTTTTCTTGTGGTCCTCATTTTTCCCACACACCCACTTCCGAAAAAAAAAAAAAAAAAAAAAAAAGCAACGCACACACACATTCCACTGATTGATCCTTCGAGAAATAAATTACTTTTTTCTAAGTACAGGAAGGTCCATTCTAAAGACTTAGCTTGGGATTCAAATAAACTGGAAAATTTAGTAAAATATTTCGTCTCTTGGCATCTTTTTAGTTTTATTTGATTACTAGCTTGAAAATTGCCAAGATAGTTCTTGCAGGAACCTTGGTCCTCATGAGAGTTCAAAACGGTTTTCAGGTGTACCTTATTCCTCTAACATTTACAATACACCATTTTGGCTACTTTTGAGTCATATAGAGATAAAGGGAATCATACCTTTATTCCGATTTAGATGGATGGATTGAAAATCAGATCATTATAGTAAAGGAGAAACTTGAAAAAAACTATCGACAATATTGGTTGATGATATATATATAGTAAGCGTGAAGTAATAGAATTCATTGAACCTACCATTATTTTTTTTTAAATCTTGCTAACAGACGGATATTTGGTGCATTATATAGTAAGGTGGGAAACAAGATATATCATATACACAGTGATAAGCCAAATATCAGAATACAAAAGTTATACATGTATATATATGTATTATATATAAAATTTATATTTTCTCTAGGTTAAAACTCTGCCCTATCATTATATAATTCTGTTAGTAATTTTCAGTGATATCTACACTAGATTATTCTGGGGGTTTCAAAACACACGCAAATGAAATTTTAGATTGACTAAACCTAACTTAGTTGTGCATATGGGGTGGGTTAGTAGGTTAAAGATTGCGTTATACAAATCTTGGGAAAAATCTTCCTTACTTGCAGAAAAAAAAATTACAAGTCATTGTTCATCTCAGTTTTGAATACTGATAGTCTCGGTGTAAAATATACAACTAAGATATGTAGGTGGTTATTAAAATGAATACCTGATCTACAGACAGGTTATCCGGCTACTATATATGAACGATAGGGTTCCTTTTTGTTCCTGTTCATAAAATAGACTCCAATCGGTATTGCTAAATGACTTGACGTAAGAATTATCAAGATAAAATACCTATTCTCTATATCGTACTAATTTTAGTATTTGTATTGCAAGTTGTCTTGATGAGTGCCCTCATTAACACTATCTACCAAAATACATGTAACCGGCATCTGACTTAGGACAGCTCATTTGTATGCTTTTTTTATCTAAACTGCGGTATAATTAAATACAGATTTCAGTAATACCAAGATTAAATAGGATTTATTCCACAGTTGATTAACTATTTTTTCTTGCCTGCAATCTTAATACTCGAATGAAATAATCAAATATTGTCGACAAAATGGAAATTCATTTTTAGAAAAATTCAAATCAAACGAAGGTAGAAAATTAAACATCAATATTATCAGCTGCAGTTTTAGTTACACATCCTTACATAAACCACATTAGTAAGAAGATTTATAATCAAGGACTGATCTGGGTAATGCTAGATTGTGTTACAAGCTGATAGCGAATCTATGATTCTCGAGTCGCACTATTTCCCTATTCGACGCCTCTTGAATGAAAATTAGCTGATTGTTATGTTAGACAGGGAATGCGGTCCTACTGCACAGGAATAGCCAGTTTACTTATTTTATTGATTAAAACTCCTTATTTTATTCAGAGAGAAATAAAAGGATTAAGTTAAGTAGATTACTGAAGCAGAAGTAGAGAAAAAGATGAATTAGGTGGTTAAATAAAAGGAACTGGACTTGGGTAGTATTATGAGGATATAGGAGGGAAGAACAGGCAGAAAAAAAATTTATTTATCACCAACGGAGAAAAAAATATGGCTAGAGAGAAAGTGAATTTTCACGGGTTTGGCAGGTGTAACCTTGGAAGTCACATAGCAATTGCGCAAATTCGATGAACAGTAACATTTCCATACCCGAACTCTTGATGGTAAAGATGGACTTCAGGGAATTATGGTCCAAAGAGTGCGTAGGGGCGTAACATTGTATAATCTTTATTCTACAGAACAATTTTAATAACAAATAAATTAACGTAACAGGAAACCTTATTCAATATTTGATTAAACGGTAACGTAACAGAAGTTGGTTTCAGGGTGTCAGCATCGACGATCAGTTACTATCGACTCAATTTTAAGAGTCGACGGGGATTGGCTTTTCAGGGTTTTCAAGTTTCTCTTCCTTAAAGTCTTTCACTTTGTCTTTCAGCGCTAGAAAACCGTCTTCCTCGTGGACCGAGAGATCGTTCTCCGATATAGTTATCGAATCGTCACAGTCGTTGCTGTCGGCTGAAGAAGACTGCGATGGTGAGCTTGGTACGTAATCATCGTCGGGGATGTCATCATCGGATATGTACGATTCGGCGAGGTCTTCAAGAGATAGCTCTTTTTCGAGATTAGTCTTGCGAGTTTCGTAAACTGGCTGGGCTCTAAGAATGCAGAGGTTGGGATCCAAGGAGAGTTTGAAAGGTGTCGTACGGTCTCCGGCAGATAAGTTGACCACTTCTTTGAGTAGAGTCTTTGCTCTGACAACTACTTTGGAGCGAATGACCCTACGAGGTGACAAGACTCGGCGACCGACAGCAGTCACATAACCGCTTTGTGCCTGAAAGTATTCGTCAAGATCGTGGGTCAGAGATCGATGGAAATTCAGTAGGGCGACTAAGGTGTTGGCAGGACAGATCACAAGCCAGGTGAAAGCGAATGAAAAGAGCCTTTCCAGGTAGCCTTCTTGGACGATAGTGTTGATAGTCAACGGCTTATCTTTGGCTAGGTCAGGCAACTCTTGTTGGGCTGCAGGGGAGTTTTGTTTAGCTTCTGATGAGGACTCTTGCTTCAAGACTTCGCCTTCTTTTTCGAGAGACTCTGAAGATTCCTTCACTGCATCGGCCTCTGCAGACTCCTCAGTCTGCAAGATTGGAGAGAATTGGAGTTTATCGGACAGTGGGCAGTCGGCGTAGTGCTGTAGATACGGACAAGTTGGAAGGCAAAGACTCTCCGTTGCTACGACCTTCTGCAGGCGACGAACAATGGATCCTGATGCGTCGACAAAATCGTCCATGCAACGCACATAAGTACGGACTGCTGACAACCTGAAAAACTGATGACCTGTTTTACGGAAATTCTTGGCAAGAAGGGACAAGCGCTCCTGTAAAGGAAGCGGCAGCTCGTCGAAAAACTTATTCTTCAGAAAAACTAATCCTCGAGAAAAGGTTCTGGATAATACCCCTTGAGCGTTTTCCGATGTGGCAACTTTAAGGTTTTCATTCATGCTTGAACGTCTGACCACCGAGCTTTCTTGGGTTGGGACAGTCTGGGAATCAGACAATTTGATCGACGGCATGTCCTCACCTTTGGTCTTCTCGTGTTCCTGCTGTGGCAGTATGCTTTCGGCCATTGTATCGCTTGTTTGTTTCTAACTTCTTTGAACACCGGAGTTGTACTGAAAATAAAACATCATTTCAGCTTATTTAACGAATTTCGGTTGCGTCCACGAAATATGAAACAGGCAATCAAAATTGAGCTAACCGACAAATAAACAAACTGGTTGGTGGATTGGAGTGATATTCATTTGAATATTAATTGATATGACTTGAAGAAACATTCTCCAGCATAACGCATCTAAATACGAGAAAAAAGGGGTGACGGGTTTAACCAAGTGATTCTGAACATTGATCTTTGCTGAACAAGGCAGTGATTTCAATATATTGGAGAAGGCAATTTTGAATTTGGTTGTTACGAGGGAAAAGCGTCCATGGCTCAAAACTGGGTCATGTTGATTAAGGCTTGACTGATTAATCCTTAATCATGCAATGCAATAAAACCTACGAGTTAGTCAAAGCTAGTTAAGAATTAAACGTCGTATTTCAAGCTACTAACGACATTGCGTTTTTCTTAAATGTCGAGGAATAACTCGTAGTGAATACGAACCAGTTCCCTGCAACCACTATTCATATTTGGGAAATATGACGTTCGATTCCCATTGCTTGTCAATCCAGTCTGGTTAAACTAAACCCAGGTATAAAATTGAAATTTACCAACCGTGATTTGAAATCATGACCAAGTGATTGCCCGGTGGCTTGATGCCTGTTGCCTTTTTTACCCAAAATTAGGCCTGTTCTGAAATAACACTTCTTCTGTAACACCGTGTGACGTCACTCACACAATATCTATTACTAATTAATTCTTTCTACATATATGAACAATTTGATTCATTCGAAGCAATAATAATAATATAGCTTTCCACACACTCGTTCACTCGATGTTAAAATGGCGCGTAACTTTTGTGCCCGTTTTCAACATCAAGTGGACGTTCGTGTAGAACTTTTCAATCAAAATAGGGAGCACCTTCCTTTCAGTGGACCCATTGTTTTGTTTTTTTTGTTTTGTTTTTGGGTTTGTTTTGGGATGGGTAGTGGGGTTGCTCAAAACAAATAATTAGTTTTAATTTAATCAAAATAATCGATGTCATCCTGAGAGACAGAAACAGAGGAAAGAAAAATTTTGAAACTAGTCAAATATGGGTCCAGTAAAGGTAACAAGGACTAGTGAGCCAAACCGACGAATCTTGTATTTAAAATACAAAAATTCCTGTAATTATCTTCGTTGGAATAGAAGTATTACTTGAGTTTGACATTGTAGCAGCCAGGCTTTCTTTAATTCTGGTTCCATTGCGAAACCCTGCATTCTCGCTCTGTGTGTTCGAATTTAGTTTCATTAAAAAAATACGGTCATTTTATTTAATGACTGATGGAGATATTTCATGACATCATAAAAAAATTCATAAAAACTGTTTTGTTTTTCTTCTCCTAAATATTAGCGTGCATGACGTTATCAATGAGTACTAATTCAAAGTATCAATATTATTATAATCATTACCATAATTATTGTTATTGTTGTCATTACCATTTTTTATGCATTTACATGCTCAGGTAGTATGTCAGTCAGTTTTCGCAGGAGATTGACAGCGAATCTCCTCAAGTTTTGCGCTGATACCAGCACAGTCATGGTAAGAACAGTCTCGATTCTTCTTCAATGTTCCAAGTTCATCCAATCTTGAATACTAGCGTTTTTGAAATAAGATGAATGGAGATTGCAAAGGGGAAAGAAAGAAATACAGGTCTGCTTGATCACTCAACAGAAATAGTCATGTGACCGAAGTCTTTTGGTAGCATACCGTGTTAGGGAGGAATTTTTTATAAAAATTAGTAAAAGATAACTTCTTTCACTTTTTGTTGCTGCGAATTCAAAAAATGACAACATCAACAACGCTAAAACAAGCGTGAACGCTGCCGGAGACATTAAGGGGCCAATTTAGCACAGTTTCGCTATTTTTCGGGGGAGAAAAGAGACGAGAAGATCGTTTTTGTTTTTTTTTGGGGGGGGGTCTAGACATGATAAGTAAATGCTTGAATTTTCAGTCCTCTAGTTCTATCGGTATAGCTTTATGCACCATAGATAGATAGATAGATAGATAGATAGATAGATAGATAGATAGATAGGATATTGAGAACTTAAGAAACCTATGTTGATTGTTCTAGTAACAGTTCTGGTTGATGGTTTCTAGAAGAAAGACAGAAAACTACAGGTAAAAAAAAGACAGGGAAAGAAAAAGAAAGAGAGGTTGTGCGCTACAGAGTTGTGGTTAAAATATCTGGAAAGACGAGTGGAGAAAAGGAGACAAAATGCCGTTTGTTCTGATCAATGATAGAAATCGAGCGTCGAATTAAATTAAGGGTTGTCACGAGATTTCAGTTCTTCTGAAGTTCTGTCCCTCTCCAGAATTTGTGTCCGCCTTTTGAACGTCCACAATTAAATATCCACATTATTTCCAGTAATTGACGGGCGCTTTGTCGTCTGTTCTAGGAGCAAAGCGGAAAGTCTCCGTGTAGTTCTGAGGGGGGGGGAAAGATGTCACTCTCTGAGCCATTGCCAAGAACATATATCAAGTATTCCTTTATATATTAACAATTGCAGAAGGAGAAGTGCTAAAGGGGGTCATACAACTTCTCGTTCACTATCTCCAGGTTTTCACACCTCTTCTTTCTTATTTGTCTTTCTTTCCTTCTTTCCTTCTTTTCTTCCTTTTCTTATCTTTCGTTTTCCTTCTTTCATGGTTGATCAGTCTTTTGGAACAGACTCCCTCCTAAAATCACATATTTCTTTTTTTTTTTAAGTTTCTGTTCTGTTCTGTTGGATTCTCTCTCTCTCTCTCTCTCTCTCTCTCTCTCTCTCTCTCTCTCTCTCTTCGCATTTTTCCGGCGATATTCTCCTCTTTCTTACATCAGATGAAGCTTTTTTTTTCATTTCCACGCTTCTACTGCGAACATCGTTCAACTTCCTCTTCGTCTTCTTCTTTTCCAGAAAGGATAAGTGGATATATATACTATAGTATATATATATATATATATATATATACATATATATATATATATATATATATATATGTATGTATATATATATGTGTGTGTGTGTGTGTGTGTAGTTCGGAAACTTGTCCTGCTTACCTATTTGATAGATTGGTGCGTTTGATTCTCTTTGCATGATCTGATATTGTGACCTTGTGCTAGACTAAGCTAACTAGCAACTTATCTCTC
Source organism: Thysanoteuthis rhombus (assembly GCA_963457665.1). Taxonomy (NCBI): domain Eukaryota; kingdom Metazoa; phylum Mollusca; class Cephalopoda; order Oegopsida; family Thysanoteuthidae; genus Thysanoteuthis; species Thysanoteuthis major. Next base: position 27,108,669 of record OY735211.1, on the reverse strand, counting down.
TCTCTCTCACTCTCTCTCTCTCACTCTCTCTCTCTCTCTGTCAGTACTGCACTCGTGTGAGAGCATATATAGAGAGAGGAAGATAGATTGATAGATTAGTCCGGAAAATATTCTGTTACGATGAATATCTCCAGAACTGATAACTGTCAGGGATTTACTTGAAAAATTTGTTTGTTACGCTTGGGAAGAAGCGCCCTAAAAAGTAACCATTTATACAGGATTTATGTGACTGAACCCCGTCTGATATTTTGCCTGTTGCACGAAAGACCCGTATTTCATTCCTTGACGAGGGGTGGAGTGTAATCAGTTTGCATTTTGCACATGAATAAAATATTTTGATACATCGTAAAGAATTGTCAAGATGTTCACACTCCTCCATTGTTTGGCCTTCGGGCGTCTAATATAAAATCAATTCAAGTCTGGTGACCAGAGATCGGCAGCTCCCAATTCACTTGAAAGATATACATTCAGATGCACATCTACAACAAAGATCAGGAGAAGCTTGCTTTGAAAAACGAACAAACAATCCAGTGTAGGGTTTTGCATCGTGGAAATCCCCACATTGAATCAGCGGTCTTGTATCAAATAAAGACCATTTCCAGACTTGCTATCAAAGAATGAAGCGTAGCGTAGCAGAGCTGATCCAGTCAAAAGTTGGCAACGTTGACTAAGGATCCAGGAATTCTTGTTCCGAAATTTACCTGAAAATGAAGCTTTTTTTCCTTATGTTATCCCATGAGCATGCAAATTAACACTTCCCTGGTGTCTGCGTTATACTACTGATCAACCATACGTATATGTTTCGATATTTACTGGGCTTACTTTAATACGGCACAAGGCAAAATGAGAGAATGAGATTGGCAAGATTATCATGTCAATCATTCAAGTGGTGAGTGTCTGCTTGTCTAACTTGAAAATCAGCATTTAGAAACATTGGCTTCATAACTGGGTTCAAACACAGTTCTCATGCACTGATGGAAAATACCTAACTATTTCAGACACGAGGTGGGTTACATACACATACACTTTACCACAACACCTTATAATATTTTCAATTCTATTTCTCTTTCTTCCTCTATCACTATCGTCTTTTTTCTTTTTCGTTTTTCTCCTCTTGGTATTTTATCTCTTTCCTCTTTTTTCTCTCTCTCTCCCTATTTCTCTTCCTCTCCCTTTTTTTGTTAATAAGCTTCTTTTTATTTTCTAATCACCTCGTTGCTCTCTCTCCTCCGAAGCCAATCAAGCAAACCTTTGTTTACGTGTATCTGTACTTTCTAAAGTCAGACTAGTGTTGTACAGAATTAAATGGTGGGAAAACGGGGTCAGAAAACGGGTGTAACACAATCTTCCTATCAGTATTTGCCTCAAATTTAGTTTTCGTCCATACAAAATTAAGCATATTAAATAACGATAGACATCATCGCCATTATCATCATCAGAAGCCTTTTAAGTCAATCGTTGGACATAGACCTATCGCAGAATTCGCCAGAAGTCTCTATCGTTGATGTGGAGGTATCATTATCTCCTGAATTTGTCTAGATAGTCAATCCATTTTTGCCAGACACTATTTCGCATATGGCTTCTGGGGATCCACATTGCGGGCCATGATGTCAAGCGATTCTCAGACATTTTTGCCATTTGAGATTTTTTTAATTTTTAAGATATCTCTGACCACCTCTTGGTTCTCTAATATATTGTGATGCCTTCTGATCTCTACATGTGATGTTAAGCATGATTCTGTCCTGTGCACATCGTATGCTTCTCTGTTCCAAATGATTTAACGCCGTACTTTTGGACAGATTGTACAACGCATGGAGAATCGATATTTTCTGGTCGCTATACATAATGTACTGCAGCCCTGCAGGATAAACAATATTCCGTTACTTAGGCCAGTTGTAGATGTATTATGCAAACAGCGTGAGTCTACTTCGATTCTGTGATTATTCCAGACATAATAACATTGGAATACTGCGTAAAAAGCATGGATGTATTGAATGGGAAATAGTTCATACTTTCAGCCTCAAGCAAAATGCACCAACCATTACTTCAAATATGTAAGAAACCAGCCTTGTCATTACCACCCCCGGAAAATGTTTAAATTCAAAATAATTTTCTGGTCGATAAGGTTATTTTATGTTTGGTGACGAAAAGTCTAAGATTGTAATGAGAATTAATATGGAAAAAAAACGTTCTGCTATATTACAAAAGCAAGAAATCGCAACATTGGAATTTTATATTCCATAAAAATAACGCCTTTTTTCCCTCAAATTAATTAAAAGAAACTGTTAATTCATTTTTGGAATTTAACTTAAAATTAAATGCGACGTTTTTATTGATTCGTCGAAGTTGAAGAAGCGTTGAAATATGGAGTTCAAGTTGAATTGATCGACGCACTGTTTAGTATTATTATTATTATTATCATTATTATTATTATTATTATTATTATTATTATTATTATTATTATTCGAAGACAAGGGCTGGAGACTTGAGGAGACTTGAGGAAACTTGCTGTTACTCAGACTTTATCGGTGACCACCAGGCAACAAGTCTGAAAATCCTGATAATAATAATAATAATAATAATAATAATAATAATAATAATAATAATAAGAAGAAGAAGAAGAAGAAGAAGAAGAAGAAGAAGAAGAAGAAGAAGAAGAAGAAGAAGAAGAAGAATGCGTACTTATGGTAATGCACAAAGGGTGACTCACAGCAGGAGGGGGAATCGAACTACCGGACTGCAAAAAGATCAAAGTATCGATCACATAAGACCGATACAAATACCTGGGAGTTCTCAAATGTGATGCAATAAAATGGAAAGAAATGAAAGGGAAAGTGAGAAGAGAATACCTTAGGAGGGTAAGGAAACAATTAAACACCAGACTAAATATCAGGGATCTCATAAGAGGAATGAACATATGGGCTGCATCGGTAGTAAGATACACAAGACCATTCCTTGGATGTACGAAGGAAGACCTTGAATCAATGGGCCGACGACTAGAAAGCTTATGACAACGCAAGAGGCCATACATTCAAGAAATGATAGATTGTACATGAAGAGGAACGAAGGATATAAAAGACTTATCGGCATAGAAAACTGTGTCCAAAGGGCTAAAAACAGGACTAGAAAAGTATGCGCCAGCGAATAGTGAACACATTATAAAAGAGCACCAGAAGTAGCGCAACGAACAACAAAAAAGTAGCAAACGAAGGAGCAGCGCAGCAAACAAGGAAAGAAAAATGGAAAAAGAAAAAACTACACAGAGAATTCAAAAGACAGAAAAAGGATCTTGCAGATGATAGATCATGGGCATGGCTACGCAAGAAACCTGAAGAGAGAAAATGAATCACTCATCATGGCAACCCAAAACAAATGCATCGGGGCAAACTATGTGAAATCGACAGAACCCCGCCAAACAGCAAATACTGTCTATACAGAGAAAGTGATGAGACCATATAGCCAGATAACTTTCAAACGTAGTCAATTAGCCTTGAAGGGGCATAAACAAAGATACGATAGGGTAGCCACAATGATAAATTGGGAACTGAGTAAGCGAAAGAGATTCAACCATGCGGAAAAGTTGTACCAGCATAAACTGGAGACAGACCAGGAGAATAGAAGTCACAAATGACTCCGTGACTTCGACATCCAAACTGAACAACCCACCGAAACAAGAAGACAGGACCTAGTAATCGTGGAGAAGAAAAGGAGAACTTGTCAAATGATTGACGTGACCGTGCCAGCAGATCACAGAGTAAATAGGAAAGAGAGTGAGAATTTGGGAATATACCAGGACCGGGCAAGGGAATTGAAGAGGGTGGTGAACTTTGAAGTCCGGGTAGTACCAGTAGTCGAAGGTGCACTCGGAACCCTGCCAAAGACACTGAAAGCGTGATTGGAAGAACTGGGGATAAGCTATACAGACCACAGCATAAATGAGGACCTCACGCATACTGAGGACAGTGCTGCAAATATGGGATTTACGGCCCCCAGCTGTAAGCAATGGCCTAAGAAGGATAACAATGATGATGATGATGATGATGATGATGATGATGATGAGGCTTTAAAAGAAGAAGAACGAATAGAGTAAGAGGGAGAAGGAGAAAAGAGAAGGAAGGAAACAAATATGAGTTATAGAACAATAAGAAAAAAGGGGGAATAGAAAGAGCAATACAACAAAAAGGAAGAAAAAGAGAAAGAATGGAAATAAAAGAATGCAAAGCATGAGAGGACGAAGAAGAAAAAAGTTTGGAAAAAGACAAAAAGAAAACAGGACGAGAATAAAAATGAACATTTTGATCATTTATGTATAGTCAGATTAATGAGACGCCAAAGAAGGATTGAGCTCACTAAACTTTGATATTGATGCCTTAATCGTAGTAAATAATAACAATATAATATATACACACATACTTTCTCACCAGCAACTCAACCTTGTCTTAGCTTGTTCTGTGAGTTTGATCGTCCCTGACAAAGTCCTTGTAGAAGTGCATTCCCCACCTGAACGATGCTCTTCAAGTTGTTATTGTAGACCATTGCCCGTCCACAAGGTTCAATCGTTATTGGGAACACGTGCCAGACATAGATGAGAGAATATCTAATTCCCTCAATTTTTTTCATTTTTTTTCAAATGTCTTTCTCTATTTCCTTATCTTTCTTGGTTTGTTTTTTGTTTTTGTTTTTTTCTTCTTTTCCCCGTGTTTCTCTCCTCTATACTTTTTCTTCCTAACCTTACCCTTACATAGTCTTTTTTTTTTCAATCTTCATCATATGTATCATTACCGATTTGGGGGGCAGATTTTTCATTGCACCCATCTTTCGAGAATATTAGCCAAAATTTGATAATTGTTTTTCAATTGTGATTGCTGGCGGCTTGAGTAGGGCCAAACATGCGTGATGCATGCATTAAGTGCTAAATTTAGGGGGCGCCACCACTGTTACCAATATAAAGATTCGTTCGGACTTTCAAGCCTATGCTTCCAAAACGTGAATTTTCCTTCGTTGGGTGACATGAACCCCATCTACGACTCAATCAATCTTTTTTGAAAAGCTCTAAAAACACAAGTATCATTGAAGTAGCAGCATCAATATCATGAATATTGTTACCCACATTCATTATCATCTTCATCATCTGTTTCGTTACTGTGTTGGAAATCAGCTTCTGACAGATTATTTTCCTGTATTGCAGTGAAGTACGCTTTTTACCTTCGACTTGTCACATCAAAGAAATCCCACGAAGAGATCGAACTACTTTCCTGATAATCGGTTCTGATCAAACAGGCATCACTATTTCGAATATTTTGTTTAGTTTTATTTCTCTACTTTAATTCGCCGCAATTTTGTTATTTTCATTTGGTTTTATTCTGTTTTTGTTAACAACCACTATTCTGACTGACATTTGAAACAAGCAAACGAGCAAACCTGAGTTCTAACGTCACGTTTGCTCAACGCCATTTTATTGGAGGTGACTCCGCCTGTGGCAGAAACATCACAATGGCGGCACCGGAAAAGACAGCCATGAGCAGACAGTTGAGCTCTTCCAAGATGTAATATTTCCTTGCCACTCGATCTTACCCTACCGCAAACCTTCTTATAAAAGAAAGAAAAAAGAAGCATTCCTGTTTAAAGAGCTTTGCTCCGTCAAAGGGATGCAAAACGAACATTCATGACTATAATGGCTACCGTATTTACTTGGTTTTGTCCTTTGCTTCGTCAAATTTTATCGGCTTTTGTTGTATTTTTTTTTCGGTTTCTGAATCAATTTTTTTTTGTTTCTGTGGTCTTTATGTTTTTTCCTTCATCTTTTTTTTTTGTTAAGTCACATATTCTTTTTTTTATTCTTTCCAATTTTCTTCTTGTTTCTTTCCTCTTCTTCATTCTCTTCTTTTTTCATTTCATTCCTTTTCTCCTATTTCTTTCTCTTCTTTCCCCTTTCTTCCCGTCTTTTTTTCCCTCCTCCTCTCAATTGCCTTCTTTCTGATGTCTCTCGCTTCTCCTTTTCTTTATATTTAGACTTTCTTCTTTTTCTGGCTCAACGCATTTTTCTCTCTCTTCTTTTCCTTATTTTTTCGAATTTTCTTATTTTTCGTTTCTTTTCTCTTTTTTCTCATCTTTTTTACTTTACACTCCAGTTCTCTTATCTCTTTCTTTCTTTTTTCCCCTTTCTTCCTATTTTTTTCCTCTCCTATTTTCTTTCCCTGTTCATTTCTCTCTTTCTGATGTCTCTCTCTTCTCCTTTTCTTTATATATATATGTTTTTTTTTTTGCTCAACTTAATTGTTTCTCACAAAATTACAGCTTCCCCCACTTTCGTTTCTAAGTCTTGCATTTTATGATTCCTATTTCTCTTTCCCTTCTCCCTCTCTTTCTTTTTCGCTCTTTGCTTGCCTCTCCCTCTCTCTCTCTCTCTCTCTCTCTCTCTCTCTCTCTCTCTCTCTCTCTCTCTCTGTATGTATTTTATGATAGTTTTATCCAACTTCTCTTTATAATATTTATTGTCATTTATTCTTTTTTTTATTTATCGATTTCTTCTGTCAGCTTTATTTCTTCATTTTTGTGGTCTGTCATTGTTTTTATCTTCTTGTCACAAAAACGTCAATTTCTCACATCTGTTCTCATAGTTGTGACTTATATGTGCTGGTCACAACACGCCTCAAGCGTCAGTGAATCCGACCCCCCCCCCCAAGCCGACTGTCAACTACCTTCAAGGTCGAATGCATGTACTATCTCCCCTTCAAATCTAGTATCCATAAGTTCCCTCGGCTCTTTCTTATCTTCAACTGATTTTCAATCTATTCATCTAACTTTCGCGTTCGTCTTAGTACGGAAACAGTCACTTTTTTTTTCAAATTCCTACCTGTTTTATTCAGTAATTCACTTTTCCAACTTACATAGTATATACTCGTTCATGTCGAACTTCTCAATCAAATTTTCGAAACCGAGTTTCGGCCCATTTTGCTCAGCTAATTAATTACTTTCTTTGACATCAATGATTTGACGAGAGAGAAGCAACCACCAGCTTCAGGCATTAATATATACATTTTATTCTATGTAAATTTAAAACTTTTCCTTCGATTATACATTGAGCATTTCGGACTATTTCACTCATTTTGTTGTCTTTATCCTAAAACTTCGGCCTCTGTGCACTCTAACCTTCCTCAAGTTCCTGTTACCTTCAGTAACCTTCTGGAAACATCGAATGATACAACTTATTTGATCCACACTGAGTATGCTCCTCTTATTTATTTACTTGTCACGTTGAATTTCCTTCTTGGAGAATCACTGAACTCGTAACCATAAATTCCTTATGGAGCCGGCCGGTCCGCCCCCTCGGTGAGCCGGGTTACCACAGCTCTGAAATTCCCGGGGAAAAGTACCAGATGTGACAGATAAGAGAATAAAAACTAAATCCTCCGATGGATCAAATAGATGGTTCTGTTTGACATTCCTGGAGGGTTACCGAATGCAAAAGACAAATAAGGAAGGTCAAGAGACAGGTGGTCTTAACCTTGTGATTGAGACAAGAAAATGAAGAAACTGTTTCGAAAGAACAAATGTCAAATAGTAACAACATAACGTCTCAGAAATTCAGACAGGAAGAAAGTCGTTGTGTACAGCTGCCGCAACGCTGTGATAAACGACATTAAAGTTGACGAAACTAGTTCAAAAAACGAATGTCATACAGTAACAACACAACATCTCAGAAATTCGGACAGAAAGTGAGTCGTTGTGTACAACTACCTTGATGCTGTGGTAAGGACAATAAAGTTGACAAAACTAGTTCTAAGTAACGAATGTCAAAAGTTACAAATAACGCCCCAGAAATTCAGACAGAAAGAAGGTCTACCGTAACGTTTTGGCAAGGACAATGAAGATGAGGAAACAAGTTTAAAAAACGAATATCAGGTAGTAACAAATAACGTCTCAAAAATATAGAATGAATCAAAGTCGTTTTGTGCAGCTACCATAACGCTGTGCCAAGTACACTAAAGATGAGGAAATAAGTTCTAAATAACAAATATCAAATAATAACAACACAATATCTCAGAAATTCAGACAGAAAGAAGGTCGTTGTGTACAGTAGCTGCAACATTGTGGTAAGGACAGGTAAGATTAAGAAGTATGGTTCTAAAAAACGAACAAGGACTCCGGAATTCAAACAATAAGGAAAGTTGTTGTGTACTGCTCCCTTAACGTAATGACAATAGATATAAGTAATTTTTTAAAAAGTATAACAATAACTGCATCATCTAGGAAATTTCAGACGGAAAGAAATCCGTTGGATACAGCGACCGAAGTGTTGTGATCAAAACAGCTACGATGAGAAAATTGATCCGGAAAAACCATATCATCTAAGAAATTCTGACGAAACTCTTCGATTTGTAAAAATTTTCCGCGCGAAGCAACAAAATACAAAGGAAAATTAAGTCCATCGTAAGTTTTATTTTACAACTTCCAAAGACTTTACAGAAAAATACTGACACGCTAAGTTTTTTCTCCAAGACTGCCGGATAATGCAAAAACTACTTTTAATAGTGAAAATACTACAACACGAAGAGTAGTTAGGATATCTAAGATGATATATCGGTAATGGAATTACTTCGGCGGACACCTTCATAAACTGTGAATAAAAATTGGTGAGAGAGTTTTTAATAGCCAAACACAGCAACGTATCGTTTGTTAATTATTTCACTATCTCCTTTTTAACAAAACATTCACACCATATATGACTCCGAGAAATTCGACAAATGTGGAGCATTTTCGATAGAAAGAGAACTATTAAAAAAAGTGGTTCTTTTTTTTAAGTAAATTTCATTGTTAATATATTTTCCCGTTAATTTTTTTTTGTCCATTTGTCTCATTTTCTTCACTTTTAAAACATTCAAGTGTAAAATGTAATTTAGGAAAAAAAATTAAGAAAGGACATTTTTCCGTTGTTGTGTTAGACTTTCGGCGGAAAATTTTTTTATCTCACCGAATAAACTCCTCATGAATTCTTCGCGTACTTGAAAGCGAGCGTGAGCGAGAGTGTGACAGCAAGTTGCTTCTTATGAATAGGTATTGAATGCGAATGTAGAATATTAAAAACACAACTTTTTTGTAATTTCGTTCTGCGCGTTACATACATATACATTCTGCACTTCTTATGCGATGGAAACTTTTTCTCCTTTTCTTAAAGCTACTTTGACATTGAAGTCAAAGTCAATGATAATATCAGTATAAACAGAGAGAGATAGAGACAAAGAGAGAAATACGTTTCATTGAGTTCATAGAGGGGAAGTCTGGGCAGATAGATTCAGTTATATAAGAAATCAGTATATATTTTCAGATATATGATCTACCTCAGGGCTGAGCTAGCAGTGTCCTTATTTAATTTTCGAATGCTGAATTTCAGAGCACGCAGGGAGATATTCTCAATTTATAAGTTTGGTGTGAAATAATCTTCTGGTCTTCAATATTCAACCTCTCCCAGTGTTGAACAAGATTTAGTTGAATAAATATATAGGCATGGCATATATACATACATATATACAATGAGGAAAAAATGTAGCCAACATATTCCAAAAGGTTTATTTCAATCACAGCTGAAGTACCCGTTTAAGCCGGGTTAAATGGTTGAGGAATGAAAATGACTTCAGTTTTGAGATTTGTAAGCGAGAGGTTCCCCTTCAGTTTCAACCTCTGAAAGTTGGGAAGTTTCCTTCAACTCAGGACCCCGTCAAAGTGGAAAAAAAGATTTTCCTCCACTGACCTCTCAAGGGAACAGGGAAATTTTTTCCAAAACTTTTAACCCCTCAAATGGGGAGGTTTTCCTTCTCTTTCATTCCTAATCGTACAAAAAGTTTACCTTCACGTTTGACCCATTAATGAATTATGTATAAGCATGACAGGCAATGAGAAAACTGTTTCTGAGTTAAAGCAGAGTTACTGTTCTTCGTCGAAAATTATTGAAATATATATATATATATATATATATATATATATATATATATATATATATGTGTGTGTGTGTGTGTGTGTGTGTGTGTGTGTGTGTATATGATTCTGCGTAGGGCAGGGGAAGAGCATCTGCCTCTGGGTCGGGTGCAAAGGTTTCGACCTAGCAGTACTGGAAGGAATATCGAGTCTATAGCCAAGCAGGAGAGTTGTAATACAACGAAACAGCTGTCTATGGTTGGCATCATTAATGATTGTATGTATATAGATATATATATATATATATATATATATATATATATATATATATATATATATATATATATATATACTTACTGATACGTATATATTTTCATACATACGTATACGCAAATTTGCTCCGATAATAAAGTCAACATAGAGATATACTGAGAATATGTATATGTATATATACTTACATATATATGTATACTTACCTATATGTATAAACTGACATATATATACACTCACTGATATCTAAATTTGCTCAGATATCCAAGCTGAGATAGGTAGATAGATAAAATTTATATCACCCTGGCAACATTTTTATTTTTTCATTAATGCAATAAGTAAATAGATTTGGGTTCAGAGAAATAAAACAGTTTCTTGTCGTATGCAACTTTGGCATTTTATGTGCAGTTCAAGATAATAGAAGAATTCTTACGCAAATGTGGTAAAAGCAACATTTTTGTTCATAAGATTTTATATTCTGTCCCTGTGTCCAAAACGTTGCTCCTGCATAGCCATAAAATTTTCAATTTTTGAGCGTAGCAGAATTCTTTCTTTTACGGCCATTTCTATTTTATTTCGTTCCATTTTTCTTATTTTAGATTCTGGTTTTTATTCAACCTTATTCTCCGAACAAGAAAGTCGTTAAATTCCTGGAGAGTTTGTTTTTAATTATTTTTTCCTGAAATTTTCTTCTATTCTTGCTAGTATTTTTTTTAGTTCGATTTTTGTATTAAAAGACTTTTCCTGTCGTGAAATATCTGAGGGGTTAGGCATTTTCTTCCTTTTTTTTGTTTTTTTGTTTTTTCAAAGATACAATAAGAAACAAATTTAACCCTTGTGAATCGTTTGCAAGAAAATATTCATTTCAATTTAAAAGAAATTGAGGAGGATCATGCCAAACAATAGCATTATTTTCCGAATCGATGCTTTTACGTAAACATATAGGGATAATTCAAGACTAAAATTAGTTATATTTTTCACCAAATGTTTCAATTTGAAGTATTTTCATAACATATTATTTTCTACTAATTCTCTCCGTCTTTGTCGTTTTTACCAAAAGCTGTCTCAGTCACACATATTATCAGTAGCAGCCACCAGCTTAGCCAAGGAACGCCAGCCATCATTAGCAGTTAGCAGTCAGTAGCAGCCTGCACGAGCGCTGAGCGTAATAAGTTAGCACACAGTCTGTCACCCTTACCTTGTTTTCATTAGATTTTATTATGAGAGAATGTGTAATATTAGCCGATTATGTCACATTTATGTTGACTCAAGAAACCCTTAACATTATAGAATGTATATATCAATAGCCCTGCTCGTCACAAATCTAATACTATATATAATTCAAACTAGAAGAGCGACTAGACGCCATATCAAGAAATGCTATCAACAAAGAAATGATTGGTTAATATGCATGTAAATAAATAGCATAATACGTATATAGTTAATAAAGATAATAATCCACCGAACTAACATGACGTTATCAAAATGTAATCAACGTTTTTCGGTTTGGGTTCTTGAATCACTCCTTTAACAGTTTCAATGATTTTTTTTTCCTTAATATAACATGAATTTTTATTTGAACAATTTTAATTAACGATTGCAAAGCGACAAGTGATGGACTCGTAACCAACAAGTGTGGCTTTCATCTGTTGGCAACATTTCTCTGCTCTATGGAAATACTGTTCTATAATGCATTTTGGAGTATATCTATCTATACAAAATATATCCCCACCAACACATTACACACTATTTTTTATATAGATAAGTAGTTTGTGCACAATCATAAATCGCGTAAAATATTCTATCTGTAGAGTGTGAGTATGCATTGATATAAAAGAAATGCTTCTATCTTTTATATATTCCTTTCCACTTTCAATAATATTGAATTGGCCACGTATACCAATTTTTTTACAGGCAATCACTTATATATATATATATATATATATATATATATATATATATATATATATATATATATATATATGTAAGTAAGTCTGTGTATCGTCATGATTTGCATAAAATTTATTTTATCCTGAATATCTACTTTTACACACATACTTTGATTTATATTCCAAGAATCGAATAAAAAGATGCCGAGGCTGACAGAGAGAGACAAAGATAAAGATATAAATATACAACAAATATACGAGTAGTCGTAACTTCAAAAAAGTATTTACTTAAATAATACCAAGCTCCGCATAAGCTTACATATGCGCTGATTCAAATAAACCATTTATTTCTTAGTAAGCCAAATGGAAAAAATGTTTTACAAGATTTCAGAAAATATAATAAAATGGAAGCCGTAGAAGAAAATGTCCCATCAAGATTGTATCCGGGAGGATTTAACCCGGATATCTAAGAATCGTTTTTTATGCATTTTCGTCCACAGACGTGCGCACATACTAAAGAAAACACACATACCCGTGTACACATATACGTGCATATACCATATATGTGTTTGTTTGTGGATGCGAGGTAATCCGATAAAATCGTGATAATTTTGACTACGTCGAAAATGGAAAAAAAAAAAACAAAGTTACATCTCGAAGATTTTTATAGTCACGGTGACAGACTTGATGAATCTCGTTCGGTCACCCCAACTTTTTCAAAAGCACGTGCAACAAGCAATGGTGGAGAAGCCGTTGTAAGCAAAAGTGTTGATGATTATATGTTTGAGGGAAGAAATGAAATGAGGAAATATGGTATTCGTAGTGCGTGTATTCTGTTGTTTTTTTCAATAAAAGAGAAAAGGGGAGGAGTTTATATGGGTGTCAGTGAGAAAGAGAGGTTCAAGTAAAGGGGGTGGGCAGATGTAAGGAGGGGTTATTGGAGATAGTATTTAGCTTTTATAGACGTGTGGAAGGATATGAAGAAACGGAGTTGGGTGCATGTTGTATTATCTTTTTGATTGACCGGTAGGTGAAACTTGGTGTGTGTATCTGACTGCGTGTTACTGCCTTCATTTGAGTGTGTGTATGTGTATGCAACTGCATATGTGTGTGGTGAGTATTTTCTTAAGGGTATTAGTGTGTTTTCTTTATTGCGTCCAAAAGGGACAGTGTGTATTAGCCTATACCTCATGTTCTTACCTTGTAATGAGTTGTTTTGATATACTTTTGTTTCAAAATTGGTGCATTTAGTATCTGCTATTTGAAATTGTCCACATCTTTGAGTTAACGTGTTGCATATAAAGGTGGTCGGGACACAATTACGATTTTGATGACGTGAGCTTCAAGAAGGTATATAAATATCAAGAAGCTTCTGCCGGAACTGTTTCTTGGAATAGAATAAAAAGAAAACCTTTTACTGGGCCTGGTTGGTATATTGTAAAAAGGGTTACCTGTTCCTCGGTTATTGTATACAATTGAGACAGTAGAAAAACAAAAAGGCAGCAAAATAACAAAGAAAACTTCAAAAAAATCATTGATGTCGTCATTCTTTTCTTATAATTCTTTTCTCCATTTTCCACCGAATAACGATGCATCGTTGAGATCCACTTTCATATGATTCCACTTGTTCGACAAATTCGTCATTATATTCCTGAAATGTTACTCTTTCCTCGAATGCATTCTTCTGTCTGGTTTGAAAAATTATAATCCACAATTTCAGCATTATATCAATCGCATCTGTATTTACTAACAAGAGAACTAATAAGCCCAATCAGATTGAACCAACTATACACTCCTGCAGGGTAGGTTGGTTCACTTTCCCCAAATATTCAAAAAAGGATATGATAAACTTGACAAATGTTTCAGATTTAAACGACCCATTCAAGACAAATAAATTTTCAGAAATTACTTACGGTCATATTCGCGTTTTAATAAATTAATTTCACTGGAGATTACAACCATCCAAGTAAAAAAATGTACCAATTGGCCCTGGTCTACTCGTAATATCTAATTCTGCGTGAAACATAAAAAAAAATAACTTGGAAAATATCTACTGCATCATCAGTTATTTGGAAATGATTGACTGGAAGGACATTTTTAAATCTTCAACAGCTTTCTCGACTATATATATATAAGTATATATCTATGTGTGTGAGTGTGTGTATTTGGGCGATCTTTGTACCAGATAATTATGTGTGTGGATATATCAATATAGATATTAAATCAAGAAATGATCATAAAGCATCCTTTTCGTAAACATTTCTTTTTAAATTTTTTCCTTAAATTTTACCAGATTTTGGGTCTGAACTATATAAAAAAATATTGACTTTTTTTAGTAATTCTTGCAGAAATAGAAATAGATAGTCAATTTACGATGAAGATTTATGCTAAATTGATCCCTTATTTTGTGCATTGCACTGTTCACCCTTGATTTTCCAAAATTCAGACCTTTTAGTGATCAACGCCCAAGAAAAGGCCAGCAAAGTAATTTATTCATTTATCACCTATTTTCTAATTTTTAATTGATCACCCCAAACAAGATAGACTACCAAAAGACGTTCGTCAAGTTTTTATAGAGTCCATCATCTTGTATATTAATGTCGTTTGGGGTCTCTTCCAGAACGATCCCTGCTTTACAGGTGGATAACTTGAGCGAAAGAGTTAGAATTTTAAAAAGAAGATGTCCAAAATAGACAATTCTAAGGTTTCACCAATATTATACAAGAGATGGTACTGGGAACATTTGCATCAGTCGACTTGAATATTGAAACTAAAACGAAGGAACAATGATGTACTTTCATACATATCCACTCATTACAAACTTGCGTTAAGACAATGTCATATCTGATAGATTTAATTTTATATGTAGTATCAGTTATGATGGATCATATATGGTGGATCTTTTACTCTTGATGTGATATTAAATATGATAAACTATACACGATCGATTTCTTTCGTATAGAAGCAAGGACATACGGACGCCCATGCAGTAGAAGTTTACCTAAAGACAATCAATGTGATATCACAGATCTATCTATATATGTGATATACACGATTTCTCACGCATGAAAGCTAGGACATACTTGCAGACACGTGAACGCATTACAAAATTCATAAAAAAAACAATCAGTGTGATCATATCATACATGAACAAAAGGTTTGTTTATTTCTGTTCGGTTTTGTCCTGGGTTTGTTTTTGTTTTGGGGGTTATTTTGTTTTTGTTTTTTGTTTTTGTTTTTTTAGGGGCTTGTAAGCTTACTTCTTTTTTCGCTCTATTATCAAGAAGTATTCTTCAAAAGGAGAAAAAAGAAATCATGGCAGGGCTGTAGCGAGTTAACGCCAAAGAAATCACAGGAAAGACATAATGACTGGGAAATTTATTCAGTAGCACTTTTAGGCTGAATATCAATGCATAAAAAATGCGGATCCACTTCAAACGTACGCAGAGACGCACAAGAGACAGCAAAGGAAAGTCGCTTTCGGGCCTTTCATTCGAAAAGTGAAAAGGTCTGAAGAGATTTTCACAAGCGAAGATAATGTCGCTATTCAGTGCACAAAGTTGCTATTCCAGTCACGTTCTCTCATCAGAAATCATTTTTCGAGTCGCCATCATTTTTTTTTCTTTTGGCACACAAATCGGCTTTACCTAGAGCTTCTATCAAAACCAGAAAGAAGGAAAGAGTTTACATGAATATATATGAGAGTGTGTCAATGCAAGGTAATATTCTTTTCTGTTAAGTATGTATGCCAATTCATATATATATATATATATATATATATATATATATATATATATATATATGAGCATGAATGTATGAATTTTATATACGATGATACACATACATGTATAAACTAAGACAGCATATATATATATATATATATATATATATATATATATATATATATATATATATATATATATATATGTATATATATATATATATATATTGGATGTATGTGCTTTTCGGATGAGTACCACTTCTCCCATTGTTATTATTTTAAGGGTTGAGTTACCTATGAATGGAGCGTGCTTGATATCGGGGATAGAGTATATGTAAATAGATGTACATTGATATTTCAGTGCTTCGCGGCGACTCTGAAGAAAAATATATATATATATAATTATCTTTATATGGAGAACATATATGTAATTATGTATATATCTGTCCCCGTGTACAAGTGCGTGAGTCTACTTTTCTATACCTACATTTATCTATCTTACTAGCCAATTAGTAAGCTACATGTGCATGAACGCACACACACAACTCAATTGGATATACGTTCTCACGAATGGAGCAACCAGTAGGGATTTGACTGATCACAGTCGTGATGGTCAGCATCACAAATTCATTAACCATTACTACACTGATTGTAAAACTAGGGATTTCGCGAAATCTTTAGTCCAACAATCTTATCGTAACATATATACATATACATATACACGAATATACAGTAATATATATATATATATATATATATATATATATATATATATATATATACATACATACATACATACATACATATATATATATATATATATATATATATATATATATATATATATACGAGGATGTGTGGGGGATATGTGTATTCAAGAGTCTTTCTTACCGTCATCTTTTATTGTAATGATGCAAGTTATTTCTATAAAGCATATATTTAAGGAATAAATCATATACTTCGATTATTCCAAGAAAAAAATCGCTTTTTATATCTATCTAGCTATAGATTTGTATATACATATACATGCACACACACACAAACACACACACACACATATATATATATATATATACATATATATACATATATATATATATATATATATATATATATATATATATATATATATATATGTGTGTAAATTCAATGCAATAAATCATTATGTATGTATAATCGTGTCCACAAATAGCGAAGTTAGAATGTTATGTACGCACGCCAAAGAATGTATGCATTGTTAACAGTTTGAATAATTCCTTTTTATAAATTACTTCTTTGTATGAAAACCCTAAGTGAATAGCGTTTCCCTTCAAAATAAATCCCCAGCGCTTTTATGAAAGTTTGTGAGGAGGAAACTCTTTGGCTTTCTTGATAATTCTCTTTTATTGTGTTATCACAACATTTACTTTCTACGAGTGCGTAAATTCTTTAGATAGTTCCGTCTCAGTCATTTCAGGTTTTTCAAAAAAGTCTCCTGGAGAAGAAAAGAAAACAGAAACAATAGGAACGAAGTTTTATCAAGTAAATGTTAACAGTAGCAGAATTTTCAGGAAGTGTTTCGAGGCTACTAGCACACATGATTCTCTCAATATTCATGGAATAAAAATCTCAAAGAAAAAAAATCTCCATTCTTCAACAATTTTTCTTCTGCTTAGAAAACTTCATGCTATGAATTTAATTTGTCTTTTGAGCAAAATAGCTTTCATTTGTGTGTGCATACATATCTATACGTTACAGCGAAATTGTGAAATCCCGGGGTATTACATGAAAACCCTGAACTTTCATGATTTTCTCTGTTTAATAATCAAAGCAGTTATAGTTGACAAGTTGATGATGCTGACCATAAAACTGTAATCAATTCAACCCTTAGCTGCTGCCCCTTACTGTGTTCTTGTGCCACGAAAAGACTTAGCTAAACACAGTAAATTTCAATTACGTTCTGATTCTGTACTTATGATATGTAAACAGTTTAGTTGGACATATTATCCTATGTAATATTCTTTTTCTGGTTGATGGTTTCAAGAGCTTTAATACATGGAATCAAATTCATTGTAGAATAAATCAAAAATCGAAAACAGAATCATTATCATAAGATTAGAGACAAAATTTCGGGGGAGGGTAGGAAATAGTTACAGGGAGCCAAAGGGAAATACTCCTATGATTGGGTGATGATCAAAGGTAAGTGGGAGAAGAAAAAATAGAAAGAAAACTTTCAAAGCAAACACCAGCTTTCGATTTGCTTGTACCCGTACGAAACAACACCAAACATATCAGTGAAAAAAAAATTATCAATTCTTTATAACCTCTTGATTCCGGAAAGGAGACCCAAAAAATAATGTAGAGTCATTTCATTATAGGAAAAGAAATATATCCGTCAAAACTCGAGGAATCTAGTCAATTTTTTTTTCATAAAACCATAGAAATCTGGTATCAAACAAGAAAAAGATAATGAAATGCCTGACTAAGTCGTGCTTAGTGAATACCTACGATGTCAAGTAATGGTCAGTAAGCTAGTATCGAATACCAATATACTGCGTTCAACAACAGTTGTTTTATGAGAAACAAAACAGAACTTAGTTAATATACCTTGCAAAAAGTATTCGATACATTTCAAAAGTTTCTTACACAGAAAGAAAATTCTTATAAAGCTTCAAAAATGGAAAGAATTTGGACCAAAGGTCAAAAATTATAGAAATCAGAACAAATATTGAAATGAAATTGAATACTGAAAAGTTGTGTGCAAAAATCAGAAATCTTTGTTTCAAATTTTATTAATTTGTAAGGTGTAAGTATGTTAGAATAGATTTCTGAAATGTATCGGATACTTTTTGTACGAACGGTGCATATCACCATGTATGCCTAATGCGTTTGAATATTCTTAATGGCCATTGTATTTGAGACAATAACGATATTTCACCTTTTTCCTGACATAATTAATTGTCTTACCAATGTAGAGAATATAGGGGTAGATTTCTATAGCTTTACACGGATTGAATATCACGGTGTCTGAATTAATGTGCGAGCCCCCGTATTGTCTTTTACTTCCGTTCTTTTGTTAAGTAGTTGTCTCCCTTGGTTGGTTTTTGGTTGTTTCTCTCTTTCTCACCTTCCGCATTGCTTACTCTTCCGCTGCCCATCACCATTATATAATTCCTTTTATTATCTGCACTTGTCACTGTAATAGAGTGTCACTACTATCTCCATTCGTTCCCTACCCTATCTATCTCTGTCCCCACTCCATCCGATCCCAAAGCGTGATCACGGCCCCTAATACCGCCACTGACATGACAACTACCCCCCCCCCCCGTAACACCATTGTACAGACTTCACTGTCGCCTCCGAGCAACTAAATCATTTGGTTGTCTGACCAGCGTCTATTGATAGACCTTTGCCGGACGCTGGTCTTTCCAGCTCAAAGAAATGACCCTCGTTTGCTGGTCAGTTTCTAAAGATGTGTCCATTAGCAATAGCGTGCCTGCGATCGTCCCATCCGGTCTCCTACGGCACGTGACACGGAAACGACTTGTCTCCATGGCCCATTAGTAGACTTTTGCATGCCACTTTTGAATTTGACACACGCCGGTCGTATTATGGTTGTGGGCATAAGTAACGGAGATGGGGCGGTAACACTCACTGGAAGGGTAGACAGGCTGCTTCTGGTCAATGAAAACGACCAAACTTCTCGGAATAGATCTGGTTTCGTTTCGACCACCTGATATATCTTAATGCTCGCATCGGAGATGTCGTTTTGTTGCTATTTACGGCCGTATTAGAAGTTATTAGCCGTTTTCTCAGCGTAACAATCTGCAAACATCAAACTTTTTTTCATTAAGTCTGGATATCAATCCCTGTGGCGGACTCCCGAGTCATTTGCAAATTGAAAAATAAGTATATTTTGGAACCTCATCAGCTTTTACTCCGATGATATCGCAGATACTGAATGTACGCATTTGGAAACCAAATTTTCAGGAAAGAAAATTTGTGGCTGATACAAATAATAGTATAGTTTGTGCATGAAATCAAAGACTAAGATTTACTCTGCCAAAGATATTCACTAGGGATTAAAAAACTATTGTACAATGATTTATCATAATTTTTCCCCCACGGACTACATAATGACTCGAAAATATATGCGATCACCTGGACAGGTGTCAAGTTGATTGTAATAAAAAGAAACCATCACAAGTTTTCAGAAACTGCATTTATTCAAATGATTTTCGGTTCATGGACCGCTTACGTGGATTTTGTCGATCCCTAGTGGGACACGTATCATATTTTGAAAACCGTTGAATAGATATTTTGATCGAAATAAACAATAATTTTGATAGAATTACTTGTTTTAGTGTATAGTCTTGTAATAATAACTTATTAATGTTTGGCATTTAGTACTTGATGATTCTACTGCACTGATATCTTTTGTTACTTTACTTTCCTCTTTCCAGGGAGTATTTTACGTAGTATAATGCAATTTACTTTGTTAACCACTTTTGTTACAAACATACACTATTAAAACTGACGTCATCCTACCCACAGAGCAGTGGCATTCCAAGGTTTGGTTTAACCCAGGGTGATAACTCAGGGTGTCATCCCCTGTGTTGCCAAATCAAAATAATTTTTCGTGTTGAATCAACCACAAAAGAGCATGAGAAAACGCCAAAACGGGCTAAAAAGACACTGTTGGCTCAATTTTTTATTATTAAAAATGGCTAGCATGGGCTGAACCCGCTAGAAAATATCTAAAAATTGGGTAAAATCGCTGAAAAATAGATGTTGAATTTTCCTGTAGCCAAAACAAGAAACACGCTAAATCTATTGCGAAAAGCGGCCAATTGATAACATTGATCACCCCTTCAGTTTTATAACTTTCCCTCATCCCAGGATATCTATAATTTTGATGATCTTTTTGTACTATAGGCATGCACACCTCAAAGGATACGCTATATTTCCTTTCTGCGTGAAATCTATTTAATGAATTTCGGCTTTAGCAAACACATTGACCGAAATTAACTTTCTTCTTCTTAACCGAACAAAACATAACATCAACTCCCTGTTATCTATTTTAAATGTTATTGTAGTTTTATCACTTCTCATAGATATAGCAAAAGTCTGTACTCTATCCGGTTCGCGAACGCTGTTAGAATATCCAGAAAATTTAGGCAGCACCAGGTATAACATTGCAACAGTTTGTAATGTTTTTATACAAGTCATTTCTTTCATGATAAGTCATTGCAACAGTTGATAATATCTTAGATGCAAATCTTTACATGCTTGATACGTCATTGAAATAGTTGGTAATTTTTCAATATCCTCAATTTCTTGATTAATCATTTCATCAGTTTGTAATATTTTAGATACAGGCATTTTACTTGTTGATATATATTAATATAGATTAAATTATATATATATATAAATACATATATATATATATATATATATATATATATATATATATATATATATATATATATATATGTATTTATATATATTTAGTATATTATTTTTTTAAATCCCTTATCTCGTGAGACACTGCAGCAACACGTAATATAATGCTTTCAAGTCTTTCCTCTCGATAATCCATCATGTTTTCGCAAGAGTATTTCGCCGTGAGCAAAGGATTTTCAAGGAACTTTTAAACCTCAGAAGTGTGAAGCTGACTCCACTTTTGATTAGTTTGGGGCACATAAACTGTGAATCCTGACAATAAAAACAGAATACACTAACCTTCATAAGAAAGCACACTGCAGTATCCAAATCCGATCTTCATTATACTTAATAGATGAATAATTGACTGAGCAAACGATTTTATAATCATGGTATCCGAATCATTTAATGTATGTCTCAATGGCTATGGTTATTATGCCATCCGGTAAATTGCCCCGATAATCAATGCTTTTGCATTGATAGAGATAATGAACAAAAGAATTGGATTGATTCTGAAATACTGCTTCTCTCAATTTTGTTAAGGACTGATCAGAATGATGACCCTGGTCATTCGGCTGTTGGTTTGCACGATACTGGCTTTGGCTTCTGCTTGAAAGACGTATACTCAGGCTTAGCAATGTGGTCTTTGAACAATACCAGACTTTCATGGTACAATGTTTAACGAACTCGGTTTGCGAGCCAATTCGATAGTCTTAGTGGGTTCAACCCTCACTGGTTACCACCCTATTTTTCCTTTCATCAGACTGGCCTGAGCTTATTAAATAACTAATTTAACTACCTGTAACCACTTGTGTACCGTTGCAGTAAGTGAATTAGTCTCACTAGGTAATTGGCTAATGTGATGAGTTCACTCCGCGCTTGGGGCCAGTGCCTGACTCTGTTAACACGTAGAAAATATCTATATTAGGGGCAGCATCAAGTTTCGTAATGGAGATAAAGATGAAAAGTTATTCTCACAAATCATTACTTCTGTTGTGAGTTTCAACCTCCCTGTATGCCTATACTCATGTCCTTGTGCCAGACTGAGATACTTTCAGTAAATGTATACTTATGATTATTTGGAGTTTAGAGATTTTGTGCTTTTCTTATTTCGGCATCCAAATATACATCCAAAACTTCCAGAATCAATTACGTACATACATACGTACCTATAAGCTCATATGTTCAAGATTTGTTCTTATTGTTTCATTTTTCTTGTATTCAGCCTCTCCCGTTTTGGGACAATTTCCAAAGATTTTTGGATATTCTATCTACTTAATATCAGATACAATAATATACAATTAGACTAAAGGTTTAAATCTACCGATTTTCTTCCTTTGTCAATAGATCGATCTATGGATGTTTTTATCTTTGTCTCAGCTTCTTCATCTTTATTTTGTGCTGATAATATCTGTCTGTCTCAATTTGACCACCTATTTCTCCTCAAATCCATCTCTATATATATATGTATATCAAGAAATGGATGTATATGACCCGATGGATCGATTACAAATTGCTTTATATCATATTAAAACTTATTTGGAGTGATCTCATTGCACGATCAATGTATCGCTTGACATAGACAACGTAAATAGAATAAGCGATCGAAGACGTCTGTAGAAATCGAACCTGCAACCGATAGGGTAGCCTATTCAACGTAGCGATGGTCTTACCATTGAGCAAAACAGCCATCAGTGATGCAAAGGCAAAAATACCTATTTTGATCTTAAATTCTGATCACAACTATTCTCGGTCTATTAGTTTCTTTTCAACGCAACAGTTATGTATGATGAAATGTATATAAATGATCCGACAGAATGATCATAGATTGTGTTATATCATATAGAAACTTATTTGCAATAATTTCCCGTCATTACAAGGTTAATGTAATCGATCAAAGAAAATGGTGCCTCTGCTGAAATCGAACATACAACTGATTCCTGCAAAAACTGTATTCCACGATGGTCTATAGCTCTCCATGATGTTTTTCTTCTCTCTACTTTCCTCTAGTTCACTTTCTCTCTATACATATATATATATTATTGTTGTCATCCGCAGACAGCTGTTTCGATGTATTAAATCTCTTCAGTGTGACTATAGGCTTTCCATTAACCCATCCAATACCGCGAGGCAGGATTGAAACCTTCACTTAAGATCTCGAGACCGATATCCTACCTCTGAGCTACCAAACTGAACGGTCAGTAAACCTGAATTTAAGCGATATATTTATTGACACATAAATCTCCTATCCACCGGAGTATTCTATTCCTATGGAAGAGCATTGTATAAGCTTACAATGGACGAGTTACCTCACTTAAAGAGTGCTCAACCCTGAATAAAGGAGATTAATCATTGTATATACACAATTATGTATAAGAGAGAGTAGGAGAAAGAAAAAAAGAAAAAGATCAACATCTGTTCTATGTAAATTTTCTTGCTTTTACTTTAATCTCTTCTTCATTTCTTCTTGTCCTCCTTTTTGAAAGCCGGATATTTTATTATTCAAAAGCTCCAGGGCCTTAATATTAAGCCAGTCTGCGACATCATTATCACTACCTTCCAGATCGAATTATATTCCAAGCTTCATAATATTACTTCTTATTTTACTAACACTGCCATCTCTGTCATAGCATACGAAAGAGTTTACATGCTCTGGTAATAGGTACTTCCAAATTCTAATCATACATTTTCCTGTGATTTCGTATCGAGCTTTTTCAATGTTTTTTTTTTTATTGCGTGCAAGATATTGTAATCTTTCCAAAATTTTGATAATGGTAATCTCTGTTCAACTGCATTGATAACCTGGGCGAAGGTTCTGCGTAAATATAATACCTTGAAGGTGGACAAACCATCTTGATCCAGGATAGCAATATTGATTGGCGGCATAAACGCTGCCTTGACATCAAGATGTAGATCACCAAGATATCGGGGATGCCCTGAAACATAACCCTAAATTAGAAAAATATTCAATGCTATGTTATTGTTTTTGAATATCTTCTAACCCAAACGATGAAAAGGTGCAAAAATCCATGTTTTTGGGGGGGAGGGGGGTATTGTGCCGGTAACTGGGTTGAACTTCTCACTGTCATGGCAGATTTTAAGTATTTGTTGACAGAAATGAAAACAATACTTATAACAGTCAACAATCAGCTTTAAATACGCACATGTACATTTTGTTCTTTTTAGCTTTATGCTAATTTCTTTGGATTAAACCAAAAAAATAAAATACAGTAATGATATTTGGTAATTTGAATAATTTTTTTTTAATTTCTGAAAAGTAAGCAGAGTTACTCACACTATTTTCTTTACAAGATGTCCTTGTGCTTGGGGTCATGTTGCTGCCTCGCTATCTTAGTTGTCGACGGCAGTGGAGTACGGTTAAAGTAAGCTGTTTATATAGACCAATATTTGCAATATTTTTCAAAATATTATCATAACTTCAAAGTATCGTCGAGCAATCATAAGTCGGGGAATATGTGTATATGTGTGTGCGTGTGTGTATGTGTGCGTGTGTGTGTGTGTGTGTGTTTGTGAGTGCAATATGAAAGAGACACTAATACTTTGGTATACATTTATTTCTATTTCTTATATCCCAAATACTAGATGCTATCACAGCATAGGTAGCTTTTTTGAATTCATAATTTTAAACGACCAGATTGCTATATATATATATATATATATATATATATATATATATATATATATATATATATTTGATTGCCTTTAACGATATTTGTGCATAAAAAGCTTGACCGACGGTCATGGGGGAGTGGGCAAAATGGGAGAGGGAACAAAAAAGAAAGAACAGACCTGACAGATGGTCCTGAAAGTGGATGGATTAGCTTCTTTTTTTTTTTTTTACTAGATCTGGACGATTTTTCCCAGTTTATCCAATACAAATCTACGATAGCTGTTCGTATAAATGGGTTCTGCTCAACATGCAGTTTACATCTATTATCATGAACTTTTCCATTTTCAAGGTTAAAATGAACTATGGTTTCCTTTTTTGAAATTTATCTAAATCAATTTATGGGTAGGATAGGGTTAGCGAGCTAGTTCCGCTTATCATTAGCCCCGAGTAAAGAGATTAATCCTCATACTTATGGCCTTGTGCCAAAACTAAGCTAAGTTTAGAAAACATTTAGATCAGCTTCCTAAGCATCAAACTACGGTAGAGACCTATGTGCATGTTCATCATGACTCACAATATGGAACCCCAGAGAACACATGCGCAACCGAATCTGACAGAATACAAGATGCAGAGAGGAACTACACAAATTCAGAGAGTATTAGCTCTGCGTTGCCCACTGTAGAGAAGTGTGGCGAATCCTGGGAAAGGCCTCTGTCCAACGGCGGACGTCAAAGGACTGATGATAATGGTAATTGTATATGTGACTCTGTTCCTCTTTGTTAGTTTATTCTACTTTGGGCTCATAGCATTATAATTGCCTCACCAGAGGGCTAGCCTGCCTGCTATTCTACCTATAGCTTGTATGGAGAGATGAATTGATGTCTTTCCCAAGGACATTAGTGCGATGCGAACATAAAAAGCCTCGGTCGAACTTGGAACTCGGTTCGCCGACTCTATTGTCTGCATCGTTAACCGCTAAACCACTTCCACCTTATTTATCTACCATTCTGTCTCGCCCAATTCGTTCAGCATTTTTTGTTCCTTTTTTTTTTTTTTTGGCTTTAATAGATTGTTTACTAAATAGCCAATGACAGCTCAGATGAAACATAAAACCTGATCAACGTTGCCATCTCTCTCTATTTTCATCACTCTATTTCTTTCTCTCTATCTCTGTCTTTTTCTCACCCTCTCTGTAGCTGTTTATTCCCTTCTCTCTTTTTGCTCTCTCACATATACTGTGTACTGATTCAATCTTTTCCTAATCTATTACTTGCCTGATGATAATCTTCCCTAGATCTATCGAATCATCCCTCGAATCGCTGATCAAAACTATTCTTATTTTATCTATTTGATCGTTGCGTATCGCGTTAGTTAGGATAAAAAAAGATACCCAAAAGACCCAAATAACGAGGCGTATAACAGGGAAGCACATTTCTAGTCAATAATAATTTATGGTTGAATTTTTCCTCTTTTTTTGTTTTCTCTCTTATTTTCAAACAGAAATCCCTCTTTTATATTTCCACAGTTAACTTGCTGGTCGTCTCGCCACAGGCCATTGATTAATTCTCTCAATGTCGTAAAACTGCGTATATTCCGGTAATTCCAACAGTTTTTTTTTCTTCTCTTTTATTGCTTCATTTATTTTTCCTTGTTTTGTTTCAATGCATTTAGAGTCACTGATTTAAACAGTCAATTTTCGACAATGTTTGCCGAATCTGCA
The DNA here is from genome assembly GCA_963457665.1 of Thysanoteuthis rhombus. Lineage (NCBI taxonomy): Eukaryota > Metazoa > Mollusca > Cephalopoda > Oegopsida > Thysanoteuthidae > Thysanoteuthis > Thysanoteuthis major. The sequence continues at coordinate 27,082,102 of OY735211.1, read as the reverse complement.
AAATTGCCATTAGGCGTTCGTGAAGAGGAAAGTATCCAATAAAAATCAAAAACTAAAAGGAAAAAAAAACGCTTTACCCCATTATCTGTCGCTTTATACACATTAACTTGGCGAATAATACAATTTATAGGGTCTTATAGAGGTCGTAAACTAATTCTTATCGTTGATATCTGAACAAATTTAAGCTGTGCATATAGGTTGCAGTAAGATTGTGAAACTAATGATTTCCTGAAATCGACAGAGATTTCTTGAAATTTCTGAACATTTTAGTAATTCTATGAAATCGATAGTTCCACAACCACTATAGTTAGGGTTAACAAGCTCGTGACTCTTACTATTTCTACTGTATTTTTTTTCAATTCTCACGCAGTGCTCCACTAACGTGACCTTGTGTCAAACTAAACTGTACATACACTGTAAATACTAGAGCATAATATACTTCATATTTACGAAATTTACCCAAGTTTGAAACAAGGCCACGGTATTGGAATACCTGTTGGGGGATCGAACTGATTACAGTAGTAATGGTCGGCTTGTTAACCATTACTACATTGGTTTTGAAACTAGGGATTTCATGTAATTACTGAAAATAGTCGATGATTCCACATAGTCCGAAAAGATTTTCGCTAAATCACTACTCTTTGCAATCTCACTGTTACACATATTGCGCTGTGATGGATACACACGCGAACACGAAACGATAGGCAGGTACACTCACGTAGGCACACACGTGAGCCGATTTTCTGATCCGCTGGAGGTGAATTACATAAAATGCAAAACCTTTCAAAGATACAACCAAAAGTCGTGAAACAGCAAACAATTAGTTGCAAATCAAAAAGCAAGATTACACAAGGTTAAAATACGCGCCTGTGATCTCTAGCGTCAAATTAAATGTGAACTGGTATAGAGTAAATCGTTTTCCCGCGTGTATATATATATATATATATACGCACAAGAAATGGCGATGGAAGTTAGACAAAAAGAGAAGTCAATTGTGCTTTCATAAAAAAATAAATAAATGAATAAATAAAATAAAGAGAGCAAGCAATCAAACAATCAAACAATACAAATTTGGATCAGAGTAAATCTAACCCACCAGAGAGAAATAACGTTCCGCTAAATGTTGCTTTGAAATTATGGTTTACAAAACGTACACTTCAGCACACAACCACCTGCATATATATATATATATATATATATATATATATATATATATATATATATATATATATATATATATATATATATATATATAAATAAATATATATATATATATTAAAAAATTCAATTTAAGCCACTTTTTCGCTTCTAAGGAAACCGTGAAAAACAAGAAGTGTTCAATGTTTGTTTTGCAGTTAGCCGTTTAGAGAGGTAGCAGTAACTCTCTCTCTCTGTGTCTATCTATCTACCTATCTATCTATCTCACACACTGTTTCCTGTTCCTCCCGCCACCAAACCTCCGATTACCTAGCGTGACATACGATCATTAGCATTTTGGTGTTCTGGGAACGTTCAATTTTTTTTCTCATATAAATCATTGGGCTTATTTCTTAGCTTTACGCCGTTTTCGTTTATGGAAGTTTTTACATAGGAGCGCCGCACTTTTTGATCGTTGATCAAACAAGTATATATACTTTTTTATGATTTTCTTGTTGGCCTTTTGGTGAGTTCATTTTTGTTCACCGACAAGAAAAAAAAAACTTATTTAATCTATTACAGACATATTTGAACGGATTTGATACATATATATATATATATATATATATATTATATATATATATATATATATATATATATATATATATATATATATATATATATATATATATATATATATATATATATATATGAATCAGTAGTGCTATTGCCTGACATGTAGTTATTTGCTTTATATTGATCCGAAGTTGTAACTGTCTGATGTGTAATCTATGTGATTAATATTCATCACTGAATTAAGTGCATTGAGAGGAAAGGAGATTATGCTGAAAAATGAATATTCATAATGTAAATAAATGTTGTTTATTCGTCATTTTGCTTATAGAAAGCGTCTTTTTTGTGGCTGATGCAGTTGTGCATTTCCCATCAGCGCTAGCGATCAGTGTTCAAAATAAAAAAAAGATTTCGAGTGTTCAATTATAATGTAAATAGACAGACTCTCCCAACCGGAAGATTGTGCAATATAAATCTCACTAACCTCCTATTTTGTTCTAAACATAACTTTAGTAAATATATATCTCAACAGAATGGTGATACCTATTCGGTAGTTGGGGAAGTTGTGTCTTTCCAAGTAGTAACGGGATGTTTGAGTTCAGTTAATAAGGCAGCCAGGTCCTCGTGACTTGGAAGATGGACACTGCCAATTTTTCATAACCCTGTATTAGACAGGGATAAGCAACAACAGCAGCAGCTTTTTAACTTCGCCAGACCACTCGATCATGGGCGTCACGAGATCAATATTTTTTGAACTGGTTCAAACCGTCAGGCCATCTTATTTTGGGGAATTGTCATACATTCCTGCTGCATGACCAGCCCATTGTCATTTGTATTAATATGGTTTTCATTATATGTCTGTTCCCTGTTTCTTTTCTAATATAACATGCTGTATTGTAATCTCTCTATGTGATGTTGAACAGGACAATCTCTTAAGCTCTCTGCATGGTTCCTGGTTAGAGAGACAATTTTTTGGTACATTTTTTAGCTTCCAATAGCTATGTGTAGTATTTATCTATAAGAAATGAAAATTCCTGCATCTCTATCAGAACGCGACTCTTTTTTCCAACTTGCAATTATCCATGTTTTCAATCTATTTTTAACCTTATCTTTACATGGGATTTCGCTCATGTATATTACGTCGTGTCAGATTATTTTGATTGTACCTATAGAGATTTAAATTGCAAAGGAGAATAGATATAGCGAGCCATGTGGAAATGAACGTATGATATACATACACAGAATGAAATTCATTTATTTTAATTGGTGCCCATTGTTTTAGGCATTATCGCTACTAAATTATGATTCTATAAGTGTCGGGAGAATTATTCTCGAAAGTTTCCCTGTGAAAGTTTTCATTCCATTGACATCGCATAAACAAAAGTTTACATCTTGATAATGGAATCATGGTCCTGATGGAATTTAGATTCATCTGTAAAGACAGATATATCGATAGTTTGCCCTGAAGAGCGACAGATAATTCACACACACATGCATGTATGCATGCACGCATACACACACATACGTACATACACATGCACACACACACACATACACACACACACACACACACACACACACACACATATATATATATATATATATATATATATATATATATATATATATATATATATGTGTGTGTGCTAGCTGAGGTAAATGGCATTGCCAAGGATAAAAGAAAAATCCATGGAACAATGGAAGGCATATGGCATTTTATAGAGATTTCAGGAAATCAAATTTGGTGGACCATCCCCAACCGGTCGGGAGAGCACACACTACTTCGCAACTCAGTGTGCATCTTTGATAAGGCCTGAATACCCACTCGTTAGACCTTAAAGATCATTTTTTCTCAAAATTGAAAATCAACGTATTGGCTTTTGGCGTTAGAGGCTTGCAGTTTATGGTTACGTTTGGGTTGCGATTCGGATCAGAGATTGGATTAAGGTTTTTGCTCATAAAATAAATATATTCTATTGTCAGTTTAGAGTTAGATAACTTATAACATACCCGCTGATAAACCGGCATAAACCCTAGAGAAGAAGAAATTCACATCCACGGTTATCTGTAACAAATGAAAATTTAGGGTGCAGTTAAGCATTAAAGCTACATTGTAAAAAAGAATCCCCCTCTGATAAAACCTTTCAATAATCCTTTTCTTAAAACTAACAAATGTCCACAAGGTTTGTAGCTTTAGTAGATTGAATTTAAAAGGAAAAAACCTGAAAGGGAAAAAAATGATCACCATCCTTTTTCAAACTTGGTTCGTCGATTGTATTTATCTTGTTTCTCAGCTCTGGCATCTTGTTTTACTGATTTCTTTAGCAATATTTTTTTCGTGTGTACAGGAACCAAGATCCCATAGAAACCGACGAATTTCTTCTTTTTGATTTTACAGGATTCGACCTGAAATGTGTTCTATAGATAAATTGAGACTTGCTTATTCTGAATATCTTTGTTTTTCCTTCGTGTAGTTCTCGACTCAGTAGAGCACAAATATACATATGTACCCATATGTATTTTACTACTTTTATATCTGAATACGTGAGTGAGAAATATCTGTCACGCTATAAAAACGCCTAACTATGGGCATAACCCAACCGAATTAGACCTTGTGTGAGATTTTAAGATTAAAGAGGAGACTCTATTTACAATGTAACTATAATGTCTAAGTGGAACTTCAATTTACGTCCAATATGCATATCTGCTTATTTTATGCGTTCCTACATAATTCTTCAAGAGATAGGAAATAACAGGAAACTTTTTCCACTTCTTGGGTGTCAAAAGTAAAGGGAGATATTCCTCTTCCTAAATATTCAAAGATAAAGAGAGACTTCAAAAATGAAGGGAAAGTTTTTTTTCTCACGATTAAGGGGTCAAAATGAACAGAACATTACCAACTTTAAGGAATCAAAAGTCAAGTGAGACTTTCCCAACATCTGAAGGGTCAAAAGTGAATAACGAACTTCTCCCCCGAAAGGGATCAAAAGTGAACGGTGCTTCTCCCTGCATAACGGGATTGAAAGTGAAGGGGGACTTTTTCACCTTTGGGGCAAAAGTATAGGATAATATTACCCCCTGAAAGGAGTCAGGAGATTCTAACCATCTTGAAGGGTCAAAGTGAAGGGAGGTTTCCCTCCCTTCTTTAAGGAGTAAAAGTGGAGATGAAAAAACTTTTTTTACAATATTAATGGGTCAAAAGTGACGGCAAACTATTTTTGTAGCTCAGCTATCTGTATGAAGACATTTCGAGGATTTGAGCAAGGATTCTATTTACAATAAAATTATAGTATCGAAGTGGGACCTTGCTTTCTGTCCAATATACATACATACTTATTTTATGTGCTTATTTTCAATTCTAAGAGGTATAAAGGGGAATATCCTGTTAAACAATCAAAAATGAGAGTTTTCTCCAAATTGAAAGGACCAATAGTACAAGGAGGCTTTTTCAACTTTCAGAGGGGGGGGGGCAAAATTGGAGGTGAAGGGATACTCTCTCCTTGCTTTAAGGGGTCAGTGGTAATGGGATATTCTCTCCCTCCCCTTCGACTTCCTTTAAAATGTCAAAAGTGAAGGAAAACTTTTTTCTACCTATAAGGGATGAGAAGTGGAGGGAAGCCCTTTTCCCAAAACAAGAGTCAAAAGAGAAGGAGACGGTTGGGGCAGAAGAGGGTGCTGGGTCTATTTTAAATCGCCTCTCGGTCACCAATATATGGGTGTTAAAGCTTTATAAATAGTAATTCACTGACAGCATTTCTACTGACATTATATCATAACAACTCGTAATGTTAGTTGGGCCCCCAAGGAGCCAAGCTAATGGGGCCCCTAAATCTATAGCTGCGACCCTGGGTGAAGGGAATTTTTTTTTCACGTGTGTGGAAGCTTTTGTCCTTTTTTTTTTTTTTTTTTTGTAAATGTTTTCGATATTTGACCTGACGTGTGTGTGTATATATATATATATATATATATATATATATATATATATATATATATATATATATATATATATATATATATATATATATATATATATATATATATATATATATATATATATATATATATATGCCTTACAGCCCCCACTATTCTGACCTTCCACCAACCAAATCAAAGCTTAGTGAATATTTACATAAAGATAAAGACGAAGATTAGAGGTTTCAATCTTGTCTCACAGATAATTGTGTACCGATGGATACTTTATTACCGTGGCACTGTACCTGACCGGTAAGCTTATTATGTAGCACTAATGGCGTACATTATAGACATTGTTTCGCCAGCTAGTCTTGTGGTCCAGCAAAGTGAGTTCAATAGTGTGGTGGTCTTGTTCTTAGTAAATGCATCTGTTAATAAGAACTTTTATCCTTTCAGAATGAGTATTTTTTCAGGCAAAAATATACAAAATTCCCGTAGTTGTGAGAACACGAAATTCTTAAAAAGCTAAAACATATCACATTCAGCCTAACATTTCGTCATAAAATTCAAGAAAGGTACCTTTTAGATTTATTATGATTGAAAGATTAAGATGCCAGGAAAGCTTTAGATTACCTGACATTCTTAAAAACCTACGCTAAATGGAAACTCAAAAAACAGGTCAGAATCGGATTATTCAAGCTCCATGTATTCATATGCAGCATGTTTGCATTGATTTATTCCTTTTCGATGTTTAGGTTTAAAAGAAATAGTAGATCAATATGTCCGTCTGCAGTTTTGCTTACATTTAAACGTGCCATAAGAAATTAAACCATATTAATCATATGATAGATAAAAAGTTAGTGGTTTAGTTCTCGATACAAATTTTCAAGGCTTTCAGTCATAGTTTCCTTCTATTTACAAGTAACAAAAAATATGCTTCAGAGTTCGTCCTGAATTTTGAATAGTCGAGTCACTACCGTAAGACTACTACCACTGCTAACGTCGTCCTCCAATCTTCTTTTCAGTCACACGTCCTAACGTGTATAAAAACAGTATTGCAAGATTACCGCGTGCGTCAGTAAATGGAATAACTTGTATCACCCTGGGCATAACAATGCTGAGAATATAACAGCTGACGATATTGATATAACATTCGGCTGTTGGTATTATAGTTGCACTTATTACGGATGATAAACAGCGCACAAGTAGTCCGACTCGACCGTAGGCGACCATTATTTCCCGACAAAACAATCGGCGACTCGACAAAAATTAACCATATAAAACCAAAATGCTGCACGTAAAGTAAATAATCCAAAAAATGTGTTGGTTATTATCTGAATGCTGAGAAGTATTAGATCTGAAAAGCTCTCACTGAAAACTGCTCACGATTTATGACTTTGGGCCAGTGTGCCTTCCGAACAGGAGATTTCGTGTTTCTATAATCTAGTGTGATTTCTTGAGGCGAAAAATGAAGTTTTGGCTGATGTTCCTCAGCATTATTTTGAAGATGGTTTATTTCTTTGCAAACAACGGAAGAATCGGTCATGTTTGCCTTGGAGGGGGATGTTGACTGACTTTGGTTTGTATTCCGTTATGTTTTCGATGAAAACCATATTTATATAGATAATTGAATTCTGCTCTTGTGATAGATAGGTAGACTGAGAGATATTGGATGGCTGAAAAGGTGAATAGCATCAGACATAGATAGATGGATGGGAATGTAGGGAGACAATTAGATGATTAAATGCAATAATTTACATTAATGTAAACTCAAATATATTGGGAGTCACTGAAAGACAAAAACAAGATAATATATACTAAAATTGGCTTATGATGCACACACACAGATGCAAGCAGGTTCATAGATAGATTGAAGCTTATATACATTCATGAATTAAATAGCAACTTCATATGTGTGTGTGATTTGTTGAGTAAGAAATCAGGTATATTAAAACGTAAACATATTTATCTGTGTAAATATGTATGTTTGTGCACGGGAAAAGTGACTCTCTTACTGATATATATATATATATATATATATATATATATATATATATATATATATATATATATATATATATATATATATATATACATATATATACATATATATATATATATGTATGTATGTATGTATATATATATGTATGTATATATATATATGTATATATATATATATATGTATGTATGTATGTATATATATATGTATGTATATATATATATATATATATATATATATATATATATATATATATATATATATATATGGAGAAAAAAGGGGGAGATTTATGATAATGTTGATACTCATCAGTTTTGTGCAGCCATTGCAATTGATAGACAACTGTTGTTATTTGGGCTGGGGTTATTCTATCCTTATATACAACTAAAGTGTTGTTTAGGAGTATTTTTTCTCTTATTGTTGCTCGGTTAATGGTTATTTTTTTTTTATTATTCCCTGTCCATTTTGTGTGAGGCTTGGAGGTAGGGCAGAAGTTTGGTCCATCCAGTGCTGAATATATATATATATATATATATATATAATCAAGGCTCCTTCACTTGTGCACCCAGTGATGGTTGAAATCTCTATACTGGCATTCTTGCAAATCAATATCAATGTAATGAGTTTTATCATCACTGGATGCTCATATTTTGTTGGCATGATATAGCAACATAGTCACTATACATACAAGATTACTGCGTCACGTAAATAATTGAGAGGAATCAAAACAGATACGTGCACGTGTGTGGGTGTTTTTGTGTGCCACTGTACGTGTGTGTGAGTGCCTCTCTCTTCCTCTGTGTGTGTGTGTGTGTGTGCATGCATGTGTTTTTGTGTGCCACTGTACGTGTGTGTGAGTGCCTTTCTCTTCCTCAGTGTGTGTGTGTGTGTGTGTGTGTGTGTGTGTGTCAATGCATTTGTGTAAACTCATGAGATAGTTTTATGGGTTCGAATTTGTACGTGTGTATGCTCTCTGATGTGAGTGAATGTATGCTTCCTTTTCAAGGAGAATAACCAGGCATTTCTCTCTAGATATGTTTCTATGTGCCTCGATCTAAACGAATACGTCCCTACACATCTATCAATGCGTTCGAATACTTACGTATGTACTCGTAAGTGCTTTGGCCTGTACGTGTCTGTCTTCCCGTGTTCTTCCTTCGTGCACCAAGCGAAGTAATGAACCAAATGAAACTCGCACAGACGAGCCAAAAAAATCACAACGCCCAAGAATTTTGTAGCGTGAAGGAATTTCCAGACGTTGTAGGAGCACAATTTTCTAATTCGACCAACTACGAGTTTCTTCACACAGACTTATCCGACCACGCTAAGAACAATTGCCAATTGAGGAAAAAAGTATTATTCTTGATGGCCTGAATTGAATTAGAATGAGTGGAACGGATGTGGTCAGGTCAGGACCGGACGGGACGGAGTCTGGCGATTGCTGCGCTTGGTGTGGGGGTAGGATGATAGAAGAAAAAAAAAATAGATGCTGTAATTATATAAAAGATGTAGGATGTTCTTACTCGTGTATTTTGTGGTGCGTGATTCAGACAGGTATCCTAATCTCATTGTTGAGGAAAATTACAGATATTACGAGGCAAGTGGTTCGGGCATGGTCTATCCGAGTTAGGGATGAACGGTTCAAAGTGTTAAATTGAAATCTTGGCGAATGTACATTCGACTGGCAAAGATCTTTTGTTTCCTCATTTTTTTTCAAGATATAAGTCAATGAAGATGTACAATGAGAGAAAAAATATCCAAAGCACTTCAAAACTTTTCATCATCATCATCATCATCATGAACATCATCATCATCATCATCACCAGCAGCAGCAGCCTTTTGGCGTCCGTCGTTGGACGAAATCATTGCCCAATATTCGCCAGACCTATCTATCACGGACGACGCAGAGCAAGTATTTTCTGAATTTATCTAGCTCGTCATGCCATCTTACTATCAGTCGGCCACAATTTCGCATATGATCATTCAGGATCGACATTGTGAGTCGTGATGTCAAGTGGTTGCCTGACATCCCTACAATATGCCCTACCCATTGTCATTTGAGTTTTCCGATTGTTTCTATGATATCTCGGACTCTTGTCCTCTTTCAGATACACTCGATATGAGGTTGAGCATTATTGTCTCATGTACACGTAGCGTGGTTCTCAGTTTGAGCGGGAATCTTTCGGTTAGATCTCATGTTTTAGCTCCATAAGTGACTATTGCATTGCTTGTATACTTAGGATTAGTTTCTGTCATCTTGAAAACCGAGCATGTTTTACTAAAAGCCTGCCAACCTAGTGTGATTCTCAGCATGCTTATACACTTATACACTTCTAAAAATTGACAGAATTTCTGTTTTTTGTACATTATTTTTCAATTTTTAATCCTTTTTTTGATATTTGTCTATTTTTGAATATCTAATCTTTGGTCCAAATTATGTCAAACTTGAAGCGGTACAAAGAGGTTGAAATAAGCATCTTGAAAAGCACTGGGTACATTTTAAGTAAACTGAAACTCTAGTAGTATTCTCACAAATTCGAAAACTGCTAGCTAACAGAAAAGCAAAAATAGTGTCAAGTTAAACTTTTGATTTCTCTAAAATTCTTTCGTTAGGATCAGTATCAACCTTGTACCTGAAAATGTGATAAAGCTTTTCGGTCATAAAGTCTCAACTCTTCAACGAGAATACAACGTGACCTTGTGGTTTCCTCGTATGATTATTCATGCTGTATTATTACATTACTATGCTGCTTACTTGAAAATGGTCGCACAATGTGACTGGCTTGGCGTTTCAATGTAAAAGCAACAATGGGATGAAAAGAAACATAGTCAAAAAATCAATTGCAAAATCAGCGATACCCTTGGAAGACAAACGCTTTTTGATTTTCTTACAAAAGAATACATTCTTGATTCATCGTTCAAAATAGTGAATCCAATTTGCATATCAGCCTCATCCCAGACCGTAAATGTAAATATTCTGAATGAATTGGATGGAACTGGGTTTTGCACTTTAATAAACCTTTTACACGTCAATGCACACGTGATGGATGACGCTTCAATAGATTACTTGTGCAGAAATGGAATTAGAAAGGAAGGCAAATGACGCCAGATTATCATAGATAGATAGATAGTTTGATAGATAGATAGATAGATAGATAGAAGGATGGATTGATGGATGGATCATCGAAAGAAATAGACGTAGATAGTGACGGGATTAAGATGAAGAGACACATAGATTGATACAGGAATTGGGCCAACTGAGATATGTGTATAGATAAGAATGGAGATATATATATATATATATATATATATATATATATATATATATATATATATATATATATATACATATATATATATATATATATATATATATATATATATATATATATATATTGATAAGATCGGACTGACATAGGCATATAAATAGAGATATCAACAGATCGATAGGAATCAGTCATGAGTATTGGAATGTTTGTTGTTTTTATGGAGGTTGTTATTACTAATATCTTCATGTGTGTTGTTTTTATTGCAGAGTTCCGGCCGAAATGACATTTAGCCTTTGCATTAACGCTTGTGGTTCTTGGATGAAGTATTTTTATCATAACACACATTTTAGGACAAGCACTTTCATGTTCATTGCTTTCAAACAAGGTTTCGGCCGATACGTTATCGACTTACCAAGTCTTCTGAAGTATTTTTTATTATTTCTCACATTATTCGGACAAGTATTTCCTGTTAGCGCTTTCAACATTTCATCCGATATGTTCCTCAGCCTAAATGCTGTATTTAATAAGTCTAGTATTTTTGTCTTTTTTACCACAGAGCATTTTGACCGATACCCTCTTCTGCCTTTCTCAGGTGTATGCTGTATCTAGCGATTTTTACTGGCCACAGAACTCTTTTCACTTCCTTCGCGGGAACTCCACAGATTACGCCACTCAACTGTTTTGTTTCTTTTTTTTAACTTAGCTGACAGAATGTGATAATTGTAGAGGCATTTTACTTGGAAATATATTTCGTCCGGTCACGATGTTAATCGAAAAGCACATCAAAGAGCTTGACCACGTGAATGAATAAAGAAATGATCATCGTTAGGGACTTGTAACCATCTCTCAAACTTTCCAATCTAATGGTATATATATATATATGTATATATACATATATATATATATATACTGTCAGCAAAATAGGATCACACACACACACACACATACACACATACACACACACATTTACGTAAATATCTATGTCTAGAAACGCAGAATTGAGAAATGAGCAATTTAGGCCTGCTGTTTCGAATTCCTGCTTACCATAAGTGTTGTTAGCTCAGTTGGTAGAGTTGCATTGAAACTACTTCCTGGTGGATGCAGGTTCGACACTCATTTCTTTTACTCATTTACAAGGTCAAGCTGCTCGATTGAATACTCGGTTTACACCAGTGCCGGAGAAAATATGGTTCCTAATAAAAATGTCACTTTAATCATCATCATTATATATATATATATATATATATATATATATATATATATATATATATATATATATTTCTCGAAACCAGTCAAAAGACACTTTGCTGTAAGTTGAAAATATAACTATGACCAAGTTATTGAATGTAAAATCTTCCAAATTCTTACTTATCTTTTTCACCAATTGGACTTCTCTTGCGTAATACTCGTACCTTTATACTTATACATATATATGTGTATGTGTGTGTGTGTGTGTGTGTATAGGTACATATATGAGCGTGTTAGTGTGTGTGTGCTTGTGTGTTTGTATGAGTGTGAATATACTGATACCGGTTAAACTTCTCTTAAGTATATCTTATATCTAAGTTGATCTCATGTATCACTGTATGTGGTCTTATATTCTGTTTTTTACTTTATAGTATCCCATTTTCCCGGTTTTTCAAGAAGAATGCGTGAACGAGTGGCTTTTAAAAAGTTGCACGTCGTAAAAACAAAGGCCAGGGGTTGTCAGATGAAAATTCAGAGATATCACTTGGATAACGATAGATGTTTGAAAACGGTGACTTTGCGTATGTACAGCTTGAAGAGAGCAGAGGATATTGAAATACAACCAAGATGTAAAGAGTGTCTACTGTGACACAACTGTTGACAACTTCGTCCCGCAAACTGATTCGCAAGTATGGTGAGATGGATTCCTACTGAATACTCCCCTATTTGTTCCAGGCTGAACTAAGCTCAATAAATTGCAATCGTCTGACATCTTGTCTTTGAATAATAGTTAGCAGGCAAGTATCAAATACTAGTACCAGGTTTGTCCCTCTATTTTAAATATTTAAAGAACTGGTTGGGCGGCTTTTCACTCTCCCGTTAGTCACTTAGGGAGCTGAAATATTGAACCTAACCAAGAGACAGACCTACAAACTGAGAAGCATACCAAGTGTGCATGAGAGAATCATGCTCAACCTTACATGGAAAGACCACAAGACAACACAGTACATGAGGAAGAAAACGGGAGTCCGAGACATCATAGAAACTATTAAAAAACTCAATTGGCAATGGGTAAGCCATGTTGCGAGAATGGAAGACAACCGATGGACCTCACGACTCACAACATGGATCCCCAGAGATCACATGAGAAACTAAGGACGACAGAACACAAGATGGAGAGATGAACAAGACAAATTCAGGAAATACAGGCTCCGCGACGCCCATGATAGAGAATTGTTTCGAATCGTGGGGGAGGTCTATGTCCAACAACGGACGTTAAAAAACTGATGATGATGATGATGATGATGATGATGGGCGGCTCTGATCTAACGAGGCAACCATTCAAAGGGACCTTACCATAACTGTGTGAGTAGACACTCTCCCGTAGGGTTATTCAGTTGGCAGTGAGACAACATTCAGTGATTTTTGAATTCCCAATGATCGAACATAGCCGTTCACCACGTCTCGTGTAAGCTTTGTTGGAAGGAGGGGGAAAAATATTACATCATATATCTGACGACCCCGCACCTTTACAGTCTGCTACTTCCGGCTGTTCATTAGGTGGCAGGTAAGAGTGAAGGTTGTAGGCTTAGTTTAGTAGACAATTACAACACTATTAGATCCTTTCTGGGTGTCCCACACTAGTGGCCTTGTGCCAGTCAATACCTATGAACAAAATGGAAATAATAGATGTGAGACGAAAATAAAATTACTCTTGTCAATATCAAGCATTGTGTTTCGCGTCATGAAAATTCATTTCGTAACGTATAAATTTCCATGAACAAATTTGATTATTGCGTTGTATTAATATTTCTTTATCCTCGGCTAAAAAGTTGAATCGTTCGGATTGGCTTTTGTGGAATCAGACCACTTTTGTGTCTGGCAAGAAGCAATGAGGAAAGTGGTGATCAATTAAAATCTCGAACAAAGAGTAAAGCGCTCTGCGTATATATATATATATATATATATATATATATATATATATATATATATATATATATATATATATATATATATATATATATAAATATATGTATATATATATATATATATATATATATATATATATATATATTTAAAAAGCAAAGAGTGTGTAGATAGTGTCTGTAGACTAATATAGTATATGTAAAGTTAAGAACAAGAAGACTTGGTCTAACGGAGTCAAATAAGGTGACACATGGCGTAGAAAGATTGTATCTGAGAAAGACCTACCTCAGAAATCATCATTCAAAGCCTTGTTTTTTTTTTTACCCGGGCTCCAGCACGAACTGCCGGCGCCAGTGAAATTTATGCAACTATACCAGCCACCAAAAACAACGAATAAAACAGTGTACATCCCCTTTATTGATATGAAAGAAAGTTTTTATGAAATCCTTTATCTTGAAACTGAGCATGTTCACCCAGAGCTTTGCCTGATCACAGATGAGGGTGATCAAACATGCGGAATTTTGAAATGTGAGTTTGCCTATTCGATTCTAATCGCGTTAAAAAATGGCATTTAAACTACAGTGAGAATTTGAACCTACTTCAGGATGATTAATTGAAGAATTGAACTCTTGAATAGCCTTTTATTCTGAGGGTATCAGAGATCCAGTTAACTGCCGCCCGACCCCTTGCGACCACAGGTGCCCTCAATTCTTCTCCTATTTTAGATTGTCATTTATTTAAATGTTCTCCATGGAGACCAAGAAAATTTTATTAGTCCTAAAAAAGAAGGCTCTACAACCAATGCAATTTTCCGATAGTTATCCATGGAGCTGAAACATGGAATCCAGCGGAAAGATTGTCCCTCAAACTGTGAACCTTGCAACAGGCTCATGAGAGAAATACGTTCAGCCTCAGATGGAAAGATCATAAGACAGCATATTAGAGAATAGAAAAGAGTCTGATATATCATAGAAATCATTAGAAAACTTAAGTGGCAACGAACTGGTCATGGTGCCAAAATGTCAGACGATCGCTGGACATCACAATTCACAATGTGGATCCCCAGGTATCATATGCAAAATTGTGGCCGACAGAAAGTTAGATGACCTGCGTCTTATAGACGAAAACGGGGATATTCTGAAAATCAATATTTAGCATTGTACATCGAAATAGAGGTGCGTTTTATATGCCCTTACATTTAATAGGCCCTCAAATATGGCACTCCTCCAAGATTTATGGTTCTAACAAGCGCAATAAGTAGAGAAGAAGAGGTTTCCATGTGACTAATCACCCTCATAACACCACATCACAAACCAAACATAACACTTATATTCTGTCATTCAAATATATGTATATGTGTGTGTGTGTGTGTGTGTGTGTGGTTAAATACAACGGACAAAGAACATTTCTTATACTTCTGACACAATGGGATGTATGTTTCAATGCTTGAAGTATAATTGTCGTTTAAACGTTAGTACATCTTGGACAAGTATCACACTCTATTGTTGCAAATATACGTTTTCTCGTGTTGAAATTTTTAAAAATCTAATAAGATTTGACAAAATGTTTCTTCTCCGTCATATTTACCCAGACATGTATAAACGAAGGAGAACTACCAACACATACACACACACACACACACACACACACACACACACACACACACACACACACATATATATATATATATATATATATATATATATTGGATTCGGATAGCATCCCTTCATTTGAACAAATATCTTTGAAGCGTATTGACATTTTTATTCAATTTTCCAATGGGTTTTCTACGATTACCTCTTTCTGCTCAGTCCAAATGAGAGCAAGAATTTTCTGGAATCCATGTGATACTATCTTAATTATCTTCATCCTAAGTATTCCTAACCATTGCTGGTCTTTTCCAAGGTTGGTTTTTGACGTCGCCCTATTCGTCTCAATTATCGATTTTGAACGGTATTAATGATATCTCATGTTAGCTACGTCATTTCCGTTTGGATTAAGTTGTTATTCTATTCGATATCTTATGTTACATTATGTTATGTACAATGTATATATATATATATATATATATATATATATATATATAGTGAGAAAGAGAGAGAGGAGGGGATACAGTGCGAGAGACAGAAAGAGATAGAGACTACAATAATGCTTACAGATTTGTGGTGGTTATATATATATATATATATATATATATATATATATATATATATATATGTGTGTGTATATATATATATGTATATATATGTATGTATATGTATGTGTATATAACCATTACCAAACAGTACGCATTAGAGTACTATTATTTACGAATCTATACACATATGTGTCCGTATTTATCAGCTACATCCGACGGTTTATACGACAATGAGTTTGTTTATACAGACATACACGTACACACACATATATACATATGTGCAAACAAATGCATAACCTAATAGTCGCATAAACATATGTATGTTCATTAGAAATATTTAAATACATATACATCAGTTAGTATTTACTTAAGTATCTGTTTGGGGATATATATATATATATATATATATATATATATATATATATATATATATATATATATATATATATATATGTATATATATATATATATATATTATGTATTCAGATACATGCTCATACTTATAAATAAACAGATACACTTAATGTGTTTTGAGAGAGAGGGAGAGAGGGCGAGAGAGAGCGAGAGGGCAATGGCAATCAAAAGCAAGAGAGTCTGAGTGAGTGTGATGTCCTGTTGTGCCAAACGATTTCAAAGACAAAAGAAACAGCCGGGGAGAAAGGAAGCACAGTTCGGTTTTACATCTCAGAACATCACTTTTATTTTTGGTTTTTTTGTTTTAGTTTTTCCAGCAACATCTTTTTTGCCATTTTTTTTTAATTTCTCTCCTCTATCTTTTTTTCCTTTCGTTTGATTCTTCTTTAATCTTAGAAAAACTAAGCTTCAACCTTTGCATCTCAGTTGTTGTTATTGTTGCTCTTGTTGTTGTAATTATTATTATTATTATTATTATTATTATTATTATTATTATTATCATTATTATTATCATCATTATTATTATCAATATCATTAATTGTTATTATTGTCTTCTTTTATGGTATTAGATCGCCATTGCTGCCATCCGTGCCGACGCCGACTCTACCAAGGCTGTTGTTGCGAAGTCGTTGTTCTGGTTGGGGAGAAGTGAACTGCGTCGTGATCTCGTGACTTAAATCGATCGGACCGTCTTGAGTAAGCAGAGAACAAAACTACTTTGTCTTTTCGCCAAAGGTTTTTCTCTTTTCTTTTCTTTTTTTTTTTTTTTTTATTATTATTATTATTATTATTATTATTATTATTATTATTATTATGTCCACGAGCTGATTTTGTTTCGCTTTCCCTCTTACCTGGCTTTCCAAAATACTGCAGATAGATATATAGATATATAGATAGACAGATGTCATTAAAAAAAGGTTGGTCGATAGAGATACGCACAGGTTGATAACAAAAAGATGGATGCACAATTGGAACTCAAATATTTACTAAGCTTAGGTTAGTCCATCACAACGTAATTTTTTTTCTTGTTTTTGTTTTCACTTTTCTTCTTTTTTTTTTTTTTTTTTGGATCATCTTAAGATGATTTGGGGGGGGGCAGGTGTTGAATCTCTTGATTGTTTGCTGAATTGCCTTGAAGGATCTTGAATTCTCAAAAAGAAGAGAGGTTTTGTTCGTCCGTCATTCTTCCTAAGAAATGTTATTTCCGACTTACAATTAATCCAATTCAATATATTTGCTTTTAGCTACCGACGTTGATTCTTTGCTTAATAGAAATGATCTGCCTGATTGTTATCATTATTTAATTATAAGCAGCAGATATTATTCAAGATTGTTGCGTGACTGCCAAATAGCCCTTTTAAATATTTCATGAGATTTTGTAACTATTATTGACTAAGGAGGCGGGAAATTATTCACCATAGACGAACAACATTACCACAATCAATAAAAACGAAAGATTTCGTGCATATGATGAGGTGTTTTTTGTCGCTGATACTTCTCATAATAGTCTTTATTAGGGACATGAAATAAAGTAATAGAGCCCTTAAACTGGCTGCTTACTCAGCCCGTTGGCGATTTTTTAAAGTCAGTGTCAGCTAACATCCGAAATGGTGTCGCACATTTCACCCATAGTTTGAAGGGAGATGAACTCAGGTGTGACGAATTCTGGGGTAGGCATACACCTCCATTAACGGACGATAAAAGACTGATGATGATGACACCTGATTGCAAATATGCGAGGGATACCTAAGAAATTGGTAAAAATATATATATATTTGATTGAAAAAAACACGCTGTACTACATAACAGTCTTCTTGATTCAATACCATCCGAGATATCAGCGTGATAACACGTTCTGTTTGGCCTATTGTTCATGTGTAGCTCGTTGGCTGACCTGAAAATCTATCTATCTTTACTTATATTGGTACTGTACACATTACTGTACATCAGCACAAGACTGAGGAATACCGAGATTTTAATTATAATGTTACTTGTTCATGTGTATGCACGATAGAGACGATCAGCTACCTAGTAATGCACCATGATATCTAATGTTGTGTAAAACGTACACCTCTCCTAGTTGCGTTCATAGTTCCAGAGCATAACCAGACGAAAGTCGACGCACGGCTTTAAGGATACCAACAAAGATATTTGATAATATTTGATTCTTAGTCTCTTGGACGATTTGCAGATGAATCTCATTATTTGCTTACAGTGTTCCAAAAAATTCACTGCTTATTTTCTTCTAGTCTGTGTGAGCTTCCAGTGAATTGTATAACTCTCCTGATATGTCTCCTGCGACAATCTAGGAGTCTATATTTGTCATCTGGTAACTGAGATCCATGAAACAAACACATGAAATAATTATGCTGGGCCTCACATGGAGAGACCACAAGACAGCACAGTACATCTGGGAAAAGACAAGAATCAGAGACATCATAGAATCCATTAAAAAACTCAAATGGCAATGGGCTGGCCATATTGCAAGAATGGCAGGCAACCGATGGACATTGCGACTCACGACATGGGTTCCCTGAGATCACATGCGCAACTGAGGCCGGCAGAATATCTAGATAAATTCAGAAAGTACTGGCTCTGCGACGCCCATGATAGAGGAGTATGGCAAATCCTGGGGAAGGTCTCTGTCCAACGAAGGACTTTGAAAGACTGATGATGATGATGATGATGATGATGTCCTTCCAAGGAGGTGTCGGTGTCGAATTGACATCACGAAAAAATGTAATCGGTGAACTGAGTTTAAACTCTAGCTGAGGTAATTACAGAAGGCATGAATGCGGATATCAACAGCTTTTTCGAAAGTTTACTCTTTTTTGCTTCTGAGAAAATAAAATGCAAGAAGCAAAAAACACTGTTCGGCGTTAGTCATACAGCAAAACGTCATAAAGGCAGAGCACACCCTCTCTCTCTCTCTCTCTCTCTCTCTCTCTCTCTCTCTCATAACCCCTAATCTTCTGCACCTCCTAAACCTCCAACTAACATACCATCTAACATCAGTCTGAAACATCATCATCGCAATTCAGGGGGTGTGGAAACGTAAAAATAAATTTGTCTAAAATAATTGTAATTGCTTCAACAATGTACACCATATTGGCTTATGCAAGGTTTTTAGAAGAACTCTCTAGTGTTATAAAACCTGTGTAAGACGCCTTGTTTATCATTTGCTTCCATCTAGAGGGTCTTATTAAACTTCTAGTGTTAACTGAATGGCCAGCCTGCGTGTTCTGTCATGCCTTTCACAATTATTCAAGTCAAAATAAGCTCTTTATGCTTATCAGTGTTAGGCTTTAGAACAATATTTTTGATCCATCCATATTTTGCTTCTCTGCTTAACTTTCAAACGATATGCTCTCTAGCCAATATAAAAAAATGGGTACGTAAAACATTTTATTGGACGATTTAATTACGTGAAAACATAGAATTCTCAGAACGAAAAGTAGGAAGATGAATAAGAGTTATATCTGTATTTATATACGTAAATTTCAATAATTTCAATATTCTATTGCGAAACCCAGGTGGGCCATGTCGGATGATAAGAATAGATGCATTCTTGGGTCCCAGACGACCTATCCGAGGGATATAGGTTGAAAAGAAAGAGGGATCGATAGAAATATTGGAAGATATGGAGAATGGTTGAATTTAAACATTTGGAGATTTTACAACGAGTAGCATTACACCGAAAAGAAAGAGAAGTTAGAGCAAATGAAGTGAGGAAGAAACAAAGCAAGAAAGAAAGAAAAACAGAAAGAAAGAAAGAGTGGAAGAGAGAAAGAAAGAAAGAAAAGGGAAATGATGAAAGAAAAAAGAGGAAAGACAATAGAATGAATCGAACTTTAGAAAAAGAAGCTTCAAACTTCAACAGCAAAGAAAAAGAAGGTATTACAAATAGGTTAAGAAAGAAGGGAAGGAAGAATGAAAGGAAGACAGAAAGAAGAGACGGAAAAGAGAGAAGGAAACGAAAAAGAAGCATCAAACTTTAGTAGCGACTAAAAAGGAATTAGTTCAAAAAAGAAAGAAAAAAGAAAGAAAGAAAGGATGCTGAAGAAATGAAGAAAAAAAAGAAGATAGAAAGAAAGAAAGAAAGAAAGACAGTAAGAAAGAAAGAAAGAAAGAAAGGACTTAGGAAGAATGAAAGAAAATAGTCATGAATTCTTGCAGAATCGATCTTACACTTACTTGTCATATCACTTTCGGGTGTCCTCCCTAATTGATAAGGATTTCCTCTTCCGCTGCAGTGATTGTTTGACCAAGGGACAGACTTTCACTTCGCTATTGTTGTATTACATGAATACTGAAATAGACAGAGACCCTGTCCATCTAACTGACCACTCGATCCACCCCTCCCTCTCTCCTCTCTCTCTCTGAATCTCTCTCTCTCCCATTCTTTCCTGTAGATGTAGATGTGCATTGATAGATGTCACGATAACGTTGCTCTCTGCTGTTGGTTCTCAACATAGCAGTTGAAGTTGTCATAATACTTAGTACGCATGACAAGCAAACGAATACATTGGTGATCATGGATTCGCTAGCGACTAAAAAAGGAATATCATTTGGACATGATGAAGCCGAGATTAGTCTGCTATGTATAAAAGCTCAACAAAAAGATAAGAACCTAGTATATCTGAACAATTTACATACACATCGGTGAGTGCAGATGATTCACATAAATGAAAAAGCATCGTTATTTACACAGACTCAATAATGAATAAAGATATTTCAATTGGCAGTATATGTTCATTGACATTCTATTTTACTTTTTTTTTAAATACACAAACAACTGTATTATCATTTCACAATGCCCCGTGCTCCACGTACAGTCATCCGCAGTTAAAACCGTCATTTCCATCAGTCGAAGCGTTTTTTTTAATCAAAGAATTGTGGCGAAAATCCGATCCATCAAATCTGGAGTAAAAATAAAAGACGTAAATTGATCTCTCTGACTCCCTGTCCGTCTCTGTCTGTCTGTCTGTCTGTCTGTCTCTCTCTCTCTCTCTATATATATATATATATATATATATGTATATATATAAATGTGTGTGTGTGTGTGTGTGTGTGTGTGTGAAAGAGAGAGAGAGAGATACCAGAGCTGGGTGGTATATGGGACAGGTTGAATCATTAGATTTAATTTTTGTTTCCAACACTTGATGATGCCACTGTTTGCATCATTTTTTGCAGAAGAAAAATTCAGCCATTTTTCTTCCAAGTTTTTTTCTTTGCATGAGAAATGCGTCTGTTACTGGTAAGTAACCTTTTTCCAATCTATGCTGTAATTTACAGTCGAAGATAGCGCAGTCTATGTTTACAAGAATTGGTAATAAACAGTATACATACTACATTTCAAGCAGCGTATGTCAGAGCTTTTTCTTGGTATACAGAACAATGTGTTTGGATCTGATTGTTACTTTGTGAGTTGGGCTTCTCGTTACAGAGCAGTGGCATACAATTGAGACAAAGGAAAAACAAATGCCTGCCTTAGAACAAAACAAGCTTCAGAAAAATCAGAAAGTGTCCAGAGTTGAAAGATAAGTAAAAAGAGACGAGAAATAAAGGAAAGGAAAAATTAAGAACACTGATGAATCAAAAGACGATGAAACCTTTTATTTCGTATACATGGAATCTTATTCCTATTCAAGATCTGGTGAAAATTGGATGAATCGCATATTTTATCAAATGTTGGCATATGGTGAGTATGTCCCAGAGAACAACCAGAATTACTTTGATTGTCAAAACTATACATATGATTTTGAATTCGACTCTTAATTGTCTTGCATAAAGAAACCGGATTTATAATTCGCTCTTAGGTGGCAAAGATTGGCTGCTGTTGATGTTCTGATATTTATTTCCTTTTCATTGAGAGAGGGTGTCAATAGAGTTCTGTTTGTTATCACCATTCTTTCGAATTGTTTTGTTTTTTTTCACCATTTTCCACCTAATAACAATGCATCATTGGTGTCCTCTCACATATGATTCGACTTGTCCGATATGGTAGCCATTATATTCCTAAAATCTTATTTTTCTATTACTGTTAATACTCTTTTCTGATTTGAAATTTCATATTTATCAATTACGACGATATATTCATCACATCTGTACTTACTGGCAAGAGAATTGACCAACCCCATCAGATTGTTCCAATTATTCCCGCTGGTGGACTAGTCTGGTGCAATTTTTCTGGATATTTAAATGATGATATAATAAACTTATGTTTCCGATTTAAACAACCTATCTGAAGTAAGCTTCTTTTCCAAGGTAACTTTTGGTCATATCTGGATTCTTATGAATTCTTTATATAGATTAAATATCCTCCCTGACGGATAGAATAAATTGTTGCAAAAAGAAAAGGAATAGAACGATAAATAGATGGGAATCAGATAGTGTTTTATTTCATTTGCTTTGAAAATTGATTTAATTCTACTTATTTCACTATAAAAAAAAGCGGGGGCGAATGATGAAAAGCGGGTTGCTAATGTAAAAAAAGTTATTTTGCTTAAAGAGTACCGGGAAAAAAGGGGTTAATTCTTTTTTATTAAAGTGGGCTCATGAGAGGCGAAGATGACTCAAACAAATAGAGTAGGGCTGCTTTCCAAAAACAGACGGGGCTGATGTAAAAAAGGGTTTGATGTTAAAAAAATGATAGAACAAGGGGGAGTTTAATGTTTTAAAACGTAATGTTAAGAAAAAAGGGAGTAATGTACAGAGAAGGTGTACCATAGTGAAAAGGGGGCTGATGTTCAAACTTTGGGTAAATAGCAAAAAAAGGGGGAGTTGGGAGTTGATGTTGAGAAGAAAAGGTCTTGATGCTAAAAAGGTGGAAATTCCTTCTTTATTTTGACCCCATAAAATGGAAGTAAATGTTCCCTCTCAACTTTGACCCTTTGAAAATATATCCCTCCCATTTTGACGTCCAAAAGTACAAAAAAAGATTTCCCACGCGTTTTGATCCTTAAAAGTAGTAAAGATCATTCCCTCGATTTCGATCCTTTGAAATGAAAGAGAATTGCCTTGTATTTTGAGACCTAAGAATGAAAAAAAATCAACTCTCTATTCGGACCCTTAAGAGAGAAAAAAAATTCGTTCTCTCAATTTTGACCCCTATAGAAAGACTCACATGCTCTGATTTGACCCTTAAAAGTAAAAATATTCCCTTGGATCTTGACCCCTAAAAGTGGAAGAAAATCTCCCCCCTCAATTTTAACCCCCAGAATGGATTAACTCTCCCCCTCAATTTGAACACTTAAAAAGAAACTTCTCCTATTTTAACTCCTAAAAGGAAAGAAAATCCTTCGATTTAGACCCCTAAAATTGGAAAAAAATCTTACCATCGATTTAGACCCCTGAAAGTAAAAATATCGCCTCTCAATATTGACCTTTAACAAAGACACTCTACCCATTTTAACCCCTAAAAGTAAAAGAATCGTTTTGATTTCAACTGCTAAAAGTGAAAAATCTGCCCCCAAATTATGACCACTGAAATAAAATCGCCCCGTATTTACACCCTCCAGAGTTAAAAAAGAAACCCCTTGACGCCTAAAAGTGGAGAAAGTCTTCCTCCTCAACTTTGACCCTTGACGGTTGAAAAAAACTCCCTTCAATTATGATTCCTATAAATGAAGGAAAAAATCCTTTGTATTTTGATCCTTAAAAGTGGAAAACAATTAGTTCTCAATTTGGAACCCCTTCCCTCAAAGAGCAAAAAAAAATACCTCTCCAAAAAAAGGAAATCGAAGACAAAAAAAAGAAAAAAGAAGAGATAAAAATCATTATCTCCGATTTTGACTCCTGAAAGAGAAATGAAAGAAGAAATGTTGACCCTTAATCATAAAAAAAAATTTCTTATCCTTATTGATTTGGTCTTCTAATAGTTAAAAATAAAAGTTTCTTTAATGAGATCGACAGAACCTATGATCCCCAAATTTTGTATTTTGAAAAAATGCACCTCAACCGAACTTCAACAAAATATGCACTAATCAAAACATCTCTATGTACCTATGTACAACCAAAGACCATCAAGATATGGAATTGTTGGATAATGTTTTTGCTTCTTCTTGAAAAGAGAATGCAGTCTACGTTACATTTTTTATCTCCGAGAATTGAGGAAAGAAGATGACATATTCTTTTATTCCGTAACATTTTAAGCTTAGGGAAAACAGAGAATAAAAAATAACCTTCTATTACGTCATTGAAACGTATTTTCACCTTTGATGAATTATCATGTAAAAAGACACTCCTGATTTGAAACCTGCTAAGATATATTTTGAAGGATGGTTTCAAAACCTTATTTGCGAAAAATACTTTGCGAAGATGAATTTTCAGAAAATTCCACGGATATATATATATGTATATATATATATATATATATTGAGTTTTCGTGGTAGGAGAGTACAGACAGGCAAATACACACACAGGCGAATCATAATAATGAAAAATAGCAAGCTACCGTCATCTACATTGAAAATGTGCCAAATAGCCTCGATCACACACGCGCACACACACACACACACACACACGCACACACACATATATATATATATATATATATAATCATAAATTGCTTATATCATATATGAAATTATATGAGATGATCTTTCCTCATTACACAGTCAATGCATCTCTTGCCCGAGACAATGTGATTTATTATATTTACATTAACCGTGTAATGACAGGAGATCATCTGAAATAAGTTTCTGTATAATATAACACAATATATGGTCATTCTGTTGGATCATAAATATACATTTTTTAATTCTTATGTATGTAATGATAATTAATTGTTGTGTCATCCCCAGACAGCTGGTGTGTTTCAACTCTTCAGTGTGGCTATAGACTATCCAATGTCTGTTCAAGTACTGCCAAGTAGGGTCGAAGCAGATACTCTACCCCTGCTCTACGCGGAACTGGACGGTGTGTGGGCCTGAATTAGGTGATATATTTACTTATGTGTTATTCCCCATCCACCAGAGTGCTCCATTCCAGAGTTGAAAGAGCATTGCTATAGTAGCTTATAGTAGACGAGTGCCCTACCTAAGAATGCTCAACCCTAAAGAGGATATATATATATATATATATATATGTCTCAACATAGATGTGTGTGCTTGATACACACAAGCATGTGCACATATCTGAATGTCTTTTGATCAAAACGGAATTTCTCAATGATAAATGCATTGATCGTGGCTTTTGTAAATACACCAAACCAAAGGTTGTTCATGCTGAACATACCAGACGTTTTATTAGACCCACTTGTTTGTCTCACATAACATGCCAGTAAGCCCCCACCCTCTGATTATTTACAAATTTACATTAAGGCTGCACAACCAGTTTTTGAGATAGCTTGATGCTCCCCATACTGACCTCATATAATCTCTCTAACCAAGTTTGATCAATAGATAAGTTAACAAGAGTAAATACTTTAGTTTCTCGGGGAAAACCTTGTCTTAAAACTAAATTTTAGTTACAATTGTCAGTGCAATGGTGTCGTCTTTTGCCTGGCTGCTGATGGTTGTCCTCTTTGTGCTTGGTTATGTACTAAAAATTACTTCTCACCTAGTATCCGTGGTTTCATAACCAGTATAACTTTACCCTACCTTTTTTGCAGGTTTTATGTACATCACATTTTCACTCTACCTTATACGTCGCCTAAACTTGCACCGAGGGTGTCGTGAGGTTAGGTATTTCTGCCAGGTTTGTCGATGCTTCGTTCTGCCCACAGAAACTGCTATCCCCGAATGGTCACCAATCTAGGTATAGAACAGGCTCGACTGTCTAACTTCGATGATCTTACGAGAACTGGTGTATCCAATGCCCCCTTTCAATTTGGGGTAAAGTTTTTCAATCGGAGACATTGTTGAGAGTTCTCAGTGCAGAGGGGCTGGCTACCATTTTAGAAGTCTTCGTTGATAGATTGAACAATGGCTCACCGAACCGGAGACAAACAGTCTACGACTGGGTCACAGTGATCGGTCTGCTGGTTTGATATTCTTCCCGAATTTCTACGTTCATTTTTATGTCTGTCTCAGATAGAGTCGTTTTCATTGTTTTTAAGTATTCCATTTATTCACAGATCGTATGTTTTGGAACTGTAAAAAAAAAATATCTCCAAGTTGCGAGACAAATGCAAATAAAACCCACTGAACTAAAAGACTAGACGTAAATTTGAACAGGAAGCGAGACAAAACAGAGACACTATCGAGGAGAAAAAGACGAAAAAAACGGATGAATTCGTTGATATTAGAACATTCCACCGAATTCAGTTTTGAAAGCAATGGTAGAAATGTTTTTATGATTGCTTCTTTTTGCTTCAAAGATAATTCAATTTCTTTGTGCTAGAGTTATAAACCTCGTGGTGGAAACGATAAAATTAATTCTAGCCTGCTCGTGATAAACAACAAAGTGACTGAATGCCCATTTTCCTATTGTCTAGAGAAGTAAACCACAAAAGGAGACAGCAAGCACACACGCATACGCACACACATACGCACACGCACACACAAATCGATATCGCCCGACGACTGAAATACGTACATCACCGTCAAAATTTTAGTGGAGGTGCGTGTGGCCTAATTGTTAACAACACGAAGAATGCGAACTCTGGCTGGAACAATACGCGTTCATATCCCGCCAATTCACTTGAGAAAAGCCAGGAACCAATTCTCACCCGACCTATTTGTAATTAACCGGGCGGTTGGAGCCTTTTAGTCCTGTAAGGCTGTCTATCTTGGGCATCGGGCTAGCACCTGAGCCAACTAAAAAGTCACGATTGATCAAGCAATGATTGGCTCTCTATGAATTGTTCGAGACATGGAGAGATAATCATTACAACAAGTGTTTCGAGACACGGGACCAACCGAGCCAAGCTGAACAGAACTTAGTCACACTCCGATTTGCAATTATTATTTCCACCTGATCAAGCGTTATGGCCAAATAGCGTTTGACGCATCGAAGTTAAGCAATGTCAAATCTGATCAATGCCTAAATGGGTGACTGTCTGAGAATACCAGATGAATTAGCAATCTGGAATCGTATAGAGAGAGGTCCATGGAGATCCTGGTAATCAGCATGTGAAAGATACCGATCTCCACACTACGCTCCATGATGCAAGCCGGTGGCCCCTCTCGATTGGCCTGTTTGGGAGTAACAAAAATTGTATGAATCTAATTAAGTTTCTCTCTCTCTCTCTCTGTATGCAAATATTCCAAATTCCCCTCTTTTCTCCTTTTCGCTTTTTTTACTGTTTTTTTTTTTTTTTTTTTTTTTGTTCTTGAATGTTTGTACTAATTCCATCACGTGGACTCGACAAAAAAGAAGCAAAAAATATATTTCACTAACAGAATTTTATCACCAACAAATTTCTACCAAACTTAGTATGACACGAGACCAAATGAGGGAAATCGACGATAAGAAAATTGTGCAATTGTGAAAATCAGCATGTGTAATAACACTGACCTGTGGCAACGAAATATGCAACTATTGTAGCTGCCAAAGTTTTGAAACTGCCAGTGATCATTTGTCGTAATGGTAACGGTAGTATTAGAATAAAACATAGGACAGGACTTGCTGTTCTTATGATTGATAGCAGTTCTTAATTTATTCTGACGTAGAATGGAGAGAGAGAGAAAAAAAGGTCGGACTTTGACAAGGTTTTCTCTGTCCAAATTGTTTGACCATTTTCGACCGGAATGCTGGGCACTGAAAAGTAAGAAAAGAGACCGGCGCGCAATTGTAAGCTAGTGGTTATATATATATATATATATATATATATATATATATATATATATATATATATATATATATATATATATATATATATATATATATATATATATATATATATATATATATAGTGGATTGTGGATTCGCTACACAAACTAGCTCATGTTTCAGCCCTCTTTGGACCTCATCAATCAATTGATTTTCTATGTTTTGGGGGGTTTATTTATCGGGAATTTGGTGAGAATGTTGTGGTAGTGGGTGGTATGGGTATATTCATTTTGTCAAAGGGTTTTGAACTCCATATAGGGGTCATTCCTGCAAGGATGCTTAGTAGTGGTCTGGGAGTTTTTTCTATCTTGACCAAGGTATCTTAGGATTGGGTCTAATTGCCCCTGTTGGTATCTTCTGTGGCTCCAGTTAATAGTATTAATCTTGATGTTTAATTCATAATGTATTTGGGTATGTTTGAAGGTAAAAGATAGTGATGGGAAGTTTTGGGGGTAATGGACGCGGGGACGAATTGTCTACTTTACTTTTTGATTTATTGGTGTTGTTTCATGTTGATTAAAAGAAATTTAGAGCGGTGCCTGCACTGTATTATGGTCTCATTCTTTCTATTTAGTAGGTGTTCCTTGGGATTTTTTGTGATTCTTGTAAAAGATCTACTATTTATTTCCAGCTCTACCCTAAAACAACTCAACTCCATGAGTAAAATGTTGTTTGTATCGAGCACTCTATGAAATAAATCCATTACATTTCAGAAGTGGCTTCATATTATTGATATATTGTTATATTATGTTATACTTATAGCCTGATTTGTACCACATATACTGTATATATATATATATATATATATATATATATATATATATATATATATATATATATATATATATATAATTCCTTTCTTGGCCAAAATCCATGCCATCGCCTTACGACGTGCCTCAATTGGTCATGTTATTCGATGACGTGACAGGCCCTAATTCAATCACCTCATCTTACTTAATATGAAAGACTTATCCTTTGATCGCCTCATCAGACCCTGTTTAGTCACCCTCCTTGCTGAATATATTACTATATCTACTAAACTTAATTTCGATAACTTGGATGTTTAGTGAATTTGTTTCTTTAAGCACACGATCAAATGCTTGAAATGGTCATAGAGAGGTTTTATTGAATCATTTTTCCAAGTAGGGAGCCCAGTTTGCCTTGAAAATCATCATTTGAGATTCTTGCTTTTACATGGGCTATTATGCTGGAATTGGCAATGGTGGAACATGTTTAAGTATATCAGCTACGAGACAAGCCATTTAAAATGAGGATAAGAAGATTGTGCTGCGCTGATTTTCAGAATGAAGAGAGCATGACTACCTATCTTCCAGAAAAGTCAGCTTACTTGCTAACCTTAGTGCAACGAGTAAAGGACCATTAATATTTACTAAGCTCAGCTGAGTATTGAATAGCAGAGGGTAAATGGGACATGGAAGATCAGGTAGCGTCGGTCTTCAAAATGGTGATTTTGTGTCTGCTTTAGGAAACAACATTCGAAATACTGCTTTTTTAGTAATGTAGGTCTGAACACTGACCTCTGGGGACAGTGAGAAATTCTATCTATATCAATCTCCTCTCTTCAAGCCTCAAGATACATTTTGATACTGTCAAATCTGCTGCATCATGGTAGAGACAGTTGTGAAAAACACTGAGGATTCATGAGAGAGATTAACAGAAGCCAGTAATATTGATATTGAATCCTTAAAAAATCATTACATCGCAGGTATGATAGAGACTACGTCTCTATCTTGCCACTTTTTGTTTATTTGGTTTGTTTTTCTGTTTTGTTTTGGGGTTTTTTTTGTTTTGTTTTTTGGTTTGTTTTGTTTCTGTTTTTGTTTTGTTTTTGTTTTTTGTCTTGCTTTTGTAACCAAACATCAGGAGATCGAACTGAATCATTAATTTTTTAAAAACTGTATTCCCAGTTGTTTGCCTAAAAGATGGACCCCCCTTTTTGATGCGCAAAATTTAGAAAAAAAACAATAAATTAACATGAAATCAAAGTCCTAGTACTTCTGTTTACCTTACTAAGATGTTATGTAGTTAATGTAGCGACAAACAGATTCTCTTGGCAACTTAAAATCTGTATTCTGTTCCTCTTTCCTCTGGCAATACGACACGGTAGTGGGTGGAGAGGCAGCGGCCTTTCGTGTATCATTTGGGGGGTTACAAATCGCATATTTTGCTTTATGATTTTATGAGGTTCCTATGGTTAAAATTGTAGGAATTGATCGTCATTGTTGCCTGGCGTGACGGACAGAGTGCAATACGTTTCATCACGGAACAACTGAATACAACCAGAACAGGTACTGGGTGAGTGTTTGATTGTTTTAAGGTTTATTAGTAAAACCCTTTTAGCATATGGTTTTAATTCATTTGTGTCTTAATGATTTTCCCTCGAAGTTCGGGTTCTTCTATGGGAATGAAATAACTGTGATATTGATATACGATGTCTAAACTGTTACTTCACTGTTTGCTCGTCTACTGTAGTAGATTAGGAGGGATTATGAATAATTTTATTAATTATGAATCTTTCGTTTATTTAGTATTTTATACAGAGCATAATTTATGCATTTCATTCATAAATCATACACAGAAGTTCAGATTATTGTCTAGCATAGATTACCTCCTTCTGGTCAATGAAAAAATTAACCTCAGGTCTTAGAGCAGACAGGGTTAATTTTCAATTCTTATTTCGGCGGTAGAGAAGTAGCGTTCTGACCACGGGAAAAAACGGTATTTTTAAACATAACAGATATTTGCACATTTGTTTTCAAAATGTCTTTATATATTTCTTAGCCAATTCAATGACAGTTACTCACAAGGAAATTTCATTGATGCAGTTAGTGTGGGTTTTGTAGACCTTGAAGAATGCAGTTTTGGACAGTGCAAAAAATGTCGGAACAAATTAATAGTGCTGATTAAGGTATACCTGTAAAAAAATTTTTTTCAGGCACATACGAATACAGGCACACTTAATCCACGTGCAAAAAATACTGATATCCAGGCTTCCCTTGCAATCCAAAAATTGAGTCCCTACAAAACCTGAAATGGTGAAAAGTAAAGAAGCAATTACCCTTAATTTATATAGTAAGATTGAGGAACGCTACTTTTGCTGGTTGCTTTTTTACGAAAAAGTGACGTAAAGTGAAATCCTGAGAAGCGGAGACTACCTAAATATGAATTCTAATGGATAATTTTTTCAGGAAAAGAAACTTGTTTCGAAGGAAAAATTCAATTGTTTAAGATAATAGGTAAGAGATATCTTTATCATCAAACTTGTCGCCTTTAGTTACTGACAGAGAAACAAGACAATCACTCTGTTCATTATATATATATATATATATATATATATATATATATATATATATATATATATATATATATATATATATATATATATATATATATATGCGTGCACGTGTTGATACATACATAGGGTCTTTGTTGATTTCAACAATCTGTATTTGTGAGGAGCACTGTGAAGTATGATTCATTTATTTCATCGTGGTTTAGCAATGAGTTTTTTATTTATATTGTTTATCATCATGACAGGATTATTTGCGTTTATCTCTCTCTGGAACCAGAGTATCTGAGCACACTAAAAAGGGCTAAATTGTCGCTCTCCTAAACTTATGTAAAAACGTTATGAATTCTTTCGCATGACCTTTTTACAGATTGACTTAATCACGTTTAGAATTGAAGTTATGAAAGTTGTAATGACCCTGTATATCAAGAGATAAGTATGTACATATATGTGCCTGGGTTTTTTTTGGGGGGGGTCGTACAATCTCTTCTGATTACAATCCATTGCCCTTCGATCTATGTAACCTTCGCTACGAGCGATTCCTGTTTTCTTGCCTAATACTTTTCATTAAAAAATAAAGAAAAGAATTCATAAAAGATTACATGATAACTACGAACCGAGCAATGAATCCTTGAATAAGATTACAAAAAATCAAAAATAAAGAAAAATATATAGTTGTTGACCTCTGGTTGGAAAAGAATCAAGTTTTCTTTCTCAACAAAAACAAGATAGACATCTTAACTGAAACTTTGTTGAAAACACATTTATTGTTCTCGATGAAGCGAAGTCAAGGCTGGACATTTTTTGGCAGACTCTTCTCCAGTATTTGGACCTGAACAATACAGACACAGTCGTCCCAAGTATTTTGTCTGTATTGATGCCACGAGCGACAGGAAGTAGAATTTGGCAGCGTCCACAGCAGACTGAGCGAAAAGAAGTGAAAAATTATTTTATCGCAGCCGGACTCCTTCAATGAACCAACGACAACGTTAATCATGTCATAACATTTCTTTTTTTATTGACTGGACATTCCCGAGCAGACCTACAAGCAGCATGTTTTCGTGTAGGCTTATTTCTTACAAGGTATCTATCTTCACCTATCTTAGAGATATTTCTACCATGTAGCTATTATTATTTTTCACTTTGAGGGTGTTGTAAACCTCACAAGTATACGAATCCACTGATATTTCATAAATATTCTGGTCACCCGACGTAAGGTCTTTCGGACACTTTTCATGAAGGGTTAGTAAAAAAGAGAGTTATTTTTTACCACGGAATCGAGACAATTAAATACATGTTGAAATAATTTGGTTTTTTTTTATGTTTGAATTGAGGAGCAATTGAAGTCTTCTGAAAGGGACAAATATTCGGTATGGTACCTTAGATTTTAGAAGATCGAGATTGTTCTTGTCGGTAAAACATTTGCAGATATTGGGGGGGCTATTTACCAGGAACTTGTGGCGAGTCTTTGATAAGATGTGAGAAAATTCCGTTGCAAAAATCTCCAAGAAGCAGTATTTTAAATCCTTGATCACAACCTGAGCTTGGATACCGACGACAGGTTTGCGGGTGGGGATGAATTTGCAGCTGTCTCAACGACCAGATGGAACTTTACATAGATCCACACATTATTTTATAACTGCAAAGAAGAGGGAGCTATGCAGGTGTTTTCTGAGCTTAAGTTGGTACTACACAAAGCTATTGGATGATTGTGTCGCACTAGTCTCCAAATAATGTCTCTTTGAAAAATCAGCATTCGAAATCCTGGCTTTCATCTGGACTCGATACAGACCTATGGTGCCAGAGGAATCATTATCATCATCATCATTCTTTTAACATCCGTCGTTGGACATAGACCTTCCCCAGGATCCACCACAATTCTCTATCATGGGCGTCGTGGAGCCTGTATTTCCTGAATTTGTCTAGTTCATCTCTCCATCTTGTGTTCTGTTGGCCTCGCTTATGTGATCTCTGGGGATCCATGTTGTGAGACCTGATATCCATCGGTTTTCTTTCATTCTTGCAACATGGTCTGCCCATTTCAATTTGAGTTTTTTAATAGTTTCTATGATGTCATGGACACCTGTTTCCTTCCTTATATACTATGCTGTCTTGTGATATCTCCATATGAGGTTGAACATGATTTTCTCACGTGCACGTTGCATACTTTCAGTTTGTAGGTCTGTTTCTTGGTTAGGTCCCATGTTTCAGCTCCATAAGTGACTATCGAGAGAATGCATTGGTTGTGTACTTTTCATTTTAGAATTATTGGGATCATCTGGTTTTTGAAAGTTGAGCTTACGCTGCCGAAAGCTTGCCATCCCGAAGTAATTCTTCACTTAATATCCTCCTCTTTTGAGGGTCTCATGGAGATTCGTTGTCCTAGGTAGATGTAGTGGTCTACCTCGCTGAGTTTTGCATCTTCTATCTTGACAGTTATGTGTAGGCTGACTTTTTTGCTTTCTTTGTTTAGACCATCTAGCATTAGTTTGAGGTCGTGTAGGTTCACTGCGAAAAGGATGATGTCGTCTGCAAATCTAAGGTTGCTCGGATATTTGCTGTCTATTTTGATTCTTCTATTTTCTCAGTCCATGTTTCGGAAGATCATCTCAAGGCAGGTTGTAAAAAGTTTGGGTGAGCTAGTATCACCTTGTCCTGCTCCAACTATTTCAAGAGGGTCTACGTATAGACAGATCAATAGACTGCTACACTATTTGTGATGAAACAAGAAGGGAATGTGTAAGAGATACGTACATAAATATCTGTTTCCCCTTGTAATATGTTTTCTTTGAAATCTAATCTCATTTCATCTACCACTTTCTTCCTCTGTCAGCCTATCTGTTTATCTGTCTCTCTCCCATTCTTCTCTCCCCCCTTTCTATATATATATATCTCAGAATGTTTCACGTTCTTTGAGAATAGTCATATCCACTTACGTTTCCACTCCATAAAATTGCAACAAAAGGTTTTTCAACGGTCTGTAGTATCTGGTGTGTTAAATAACATACTGGAAGTCTACCACAGTCTGATCACTGGAAAGGTGGCTTTTTCACAATGCCTCCCAGAAATGTCCATTGCTCATTTTATTCATTATTAATCCTACACAATTTTCCAGCAGTTTGCTGGAAGATCAAGTGTACTCGATAGAATATCAAAATTTCGCCACTCTCTGACGACGGGAAATGTATGATTTACTAGATAGCTTCAAGCATGGTCACCATGGTTAACATACTAACTATTAAATCACAATGAGATGCCTGCAATGGTTATGAAGTCCATTGTCTAAAGATAATTTTCTAGGTAATGTAGGAACAGAAGATGCCAAACTCTGAGCTGTGGAATATGTTTTTTTTTTCGATGGAGCCAATTCGGCACATGAAGCAACCATTAAGGATCAAACTCACTCGTGTAACTTTCAGTCAAATGTTAATCAGTTATAATATAGTTTCATCTGTTCAGATATAATAAATACAGTTTTACTTGGCCATCGTCAGACCACAAACAATGCCAGAAAAATGTTTTCATACAATTACGTAATAGATTGAGGCAGTTTCATCAATTTTGTGCGATTTTTCAAATATTATGGAAATAGAACGATATATTCTTGATAAAAATGAAAATCATATGTTTATGCAAATCAATCGGTTATGCTAGAATTAATTTAAAAGTTTCAAAAAATATCAATAAGTACATGTTAAGTATTATGCTAAAATAAAGATCCTTGGTTCGGTTTTAAACTGCAATTAAGTTTCATACGGTTCAACGAGTCGGTTTGAAAATCTCTGAAATACGGCTTGAAACGTGGTTCGAAACCCATTCGATGAACTTACGCTTCAGATTCACAAGTTAATGGCAACAGATTCAAAATATACCATACAATGGGAGTAACTGGAACATTACGCACCTCATCAGTGAGGCACATTATATATTTGAGTCGAAGGAGAGATACGGTTGAAATTTAAGGATGGGTTTGACATTTCAATGGTTAATTAAAGTTACGGAAATATTTGAATTCATTTCATCTCAGTTTAATTTTCGTTTTAGCAAAGGAATAGGTAGAGACAAGGGAGATCGCTGTTTTGTATATTTTGCATCAAAACCTTTTAACTTGCAAATAATTTTTATTATTCATGAGTGAGTATTACAGAAACAAACTGTAATGAATTAAATAAGGGTATCATCTCTCTGAAGAACTATGTGCTGCTTTAATGAACTTTAATAGTATGTATGAGACTAGGAGGTCGACAAATATATCTATGAAAATATACAGTTTTTGATTGCTTGTCTCATTCTCCCTGACATTGGGTTCCTGGACACCGAATTTTATATATTCTTGGCCCATGACCCATCCCTTTACTGACCATTATCAGAAGTGTACAACAATAGGTTCAACTGATGGCTGCAACAAATACTATGAGTGTGACAGACACGATCGGAAGATAATGTTGAGGAAAGAAAGATTGATAGCTTGATGAGAGAAAGAACTTACAGGGGAGGAAAAAAAGTCCGGTAGTATAATGAGCGTATCGGGAAGGTGGGGAGAGAAAAGGTAATTTCATTTTTTTAAAAGGAGGGGGCAGAGGTAAGCGAAGAATGTTTGGTAATTCAAAACGAGAGGAGGGGGAAGAGGGAAGAAAAGAAAGTGGTTTTATAACAGGGTGTAAACGCTGCTGCTGATACTATAA
>OY735211.1:27038277-27043277 GCA_963457665.1 Thysanoteuthis rhombus | reverse complement strand
TCTTTCAAAAGCATCTGCAGCCAGGATAATGAAAGCTAGAAGTCTGTATCGGGATGGAATCCACAGTGGATTTGAAGAGCTAAGACAGTTTAATGAAAACTTAACAGTCCATGTTTACCACATACGCGTCGATGAATACTGTCATCCAACAATAATCAAGAAAGTTATCGGTTTGAACCCAACAGAGCAAGACAGTAAGTACACTACTTCTGAACACTGTGTGTCTTGAGGAAATTACTGTGAGGACGGCATCTCCAGCGACGTGATACATGAGCAGGGATTGGCAAGACTGGGATCGTTGGAGTCACACTGAAAACATGGGCTCTGGGTCGCCATGTGCGTAGCCAACTAATAATGGAGTCTGTTAAGAGGTGACAGGGAAGATGACAGATTCCAGAAGACATACACAGAGGAGTCAGTTGTTCTTATGGAGAGTGACAATAAAGATTGGAGACGGAATCAGAAAGGCGGTTGCTATATTTACCTATCCTCTTGGCGCGGCTGTGCGCCCTGGGGAGCTTATTAAAGTCGAGAATGGTTCTCTTCCTCACCTTTCAGTGGCTGTTGACAATTTATAAGGCTTTGCTGAGGAGCAGGATACTGAATTTGATATGTTGCTACCTCGCGGATGCTCCATGAATCATATCTCAATAAGAGATTTACAACCGCGGCTATGATGAGCAAGAGAGTTAAAGTTGGTCCAAAAAATTATCTCACAGAATATCTTCTCGCATATCATGGGGATACAAACCACCTATACAAAAGTGGATTTCAAACATATTTTTCCTAGGGGCCATCATTCACTCCAAAAGTACTGTATGAGAACTCAATGAGAATTTGCAGGTCCAGAGGTGATATGATGGAGGTTGAGGTGTCTGTGAGGAATTCTGTATTATTCTGGATGGATAACCCCATGGTAAGCATCGGATCAAACCAACCGAGCTTGAGTCAGTGACTGCAATGTCTTTCAATCAGAACTTGCAGCAAAGATTAAGGATTGGACATGTTTATCTTGTGTATGATAAGTATATTGAGTTTAGCGCAAAGTGTTATGCTCGTGCAGTTGGAGGGTCTGGTTGCTACAAGGTATTTCAATCGTCTTCGAATTTTCTACTTCCCCTCAGAACCAATTCTCAACATTCCAGAGAACAGGAAGAAAATCATAGAGATCATAGTACAAAATCTTGAAGCCATCGTTGACATCAAGGGTTTCTATTATGATCTCTCTGAGTTTTTTCCTATTCTCTGGAATGTTGAGAATGGGTTCTGAGGCGAAGTGGAGAGTTAGAATCAAGAGTTTCTACAATAATTTCTATGATTGTCTTCATATTCACTGGGATGTTGAGAATTCGGTTCTGCATGATAAGGACTGGGAGAAAAACTGAAATGCCATAGTTCTGCTCTCTGTCGCCGACGTCAGGGAAAATATATAAAGAGAGACCAACTCCAATGTACTATCTGGAGGACAACTCATCATGAACCCTCAAAAGCGGATCCAATTGTGTATAATTAGGGGAAGAATGAAGAAAGCAAATCTCTCTAGCCTGTCACTTTCCCAGCGTCACAACAACTTGCATCAGGCCATTCTGTTGTACTTGCACAGCAGAAACCTCATTCAAAGCCAGAGGCCTTCGGATGTGCGTCTATCAATCTGAATTCTATAATGTTTTGTAAGTGTCAAGGGAGCTCTGTCTATAACAATGGACAAACTATACAAGTAGTAGTCGAACATTTTGATGAGGAGGGCGAAGATGATGAATAACTGAGGAGGTTGAGCTTGGAATTTCAATTAAGATGAAGATATATTAGGTTGGTAGGTAGGACTAAAATGTGATAATATCAGTATATATGATAACGTGTTTATTACTTCTTGATAAAAACTATTCTTGAATAATATCAAATTTTACTTGACTTTGCTTCATGTTTTTGTAAAAAGTCAGAAGATATCTTATTGGAGGCCACTATTTCTAGATATTAAAATATCATTAGGATTACCGTAGAATTGAAAGTTAATTCAATATATTTTTATGTACATATAAAAGGACCCCTATTTTGAAAAATGTCCGATGGTCAGCGGGTGGAAATATGTTATAGAGGTATGTAATGAGCTAAAACTACCTTTAAGAATTTGATACTCCTAAGCAAGCCCTACCTAAGCATAAACCGGACTAAAGGCTTCTCCGTCGTAAACCCAGTTCAACACAACGAAACTATTATAAGCGTGCAGGTCAACGCTCTATTTTCAGCCTTGCAGTCATTAAATCTCGACTCATACATGAGTAGATACGGTATTTTCTAGTTCTGTCTCTCAGTACTCTCAGACTATGATTAGCGTGTCATCTTGGCAACGTAATTGTTCTTCAGTGGATGTTTCATCAATGTGGTCTTAAACCAAAGTAACTCTCATCCTACTAAGACGTTTTTATCAATCAAAACCACAATATGTAATAAATCATTGAAATATTGATATAAACGAGTATATATGCAAAATGGAAACTGGTGATGTTTATCAAACAAACAAGAGCCATAAGTTCAACGTGGCATCCACTATCCTTACGTCCATACGTATTTCAAAGGGATTTTAAACGAAGTAGTAGTAGCATTATTAGTTGTGGTCGTAGGAGCTGGAGAAGGAGAGACAGGAAAGTGAGGATGATTCCCCCGAAAATCTTAATATCTAAATTAAAATGCATTTACAATTTTTAACAATAATTTTCACTGGAGTCTTTGTGCATGGTTTTTTATGTAGACTTCAAATGAGTATAAAGAATGTTTAGTGACAACGTTAGCTGGAGATAGAAAGGTTTAGCTAGTTTCAACCATTTTTAGACAGTTTTAGATATTAATAACAAATGATACCTGACAACACAGCAAAAAGAATGAACGTTGGGTACACCATTTATTAATCTGGATATGTGTTCTTTTAATGGTGTCACACCTTTTTATGACGTCACACCTTTTTATGACGTCACACCTTTTATGTCATGATAGCAGCTGGTAATTAAAACACAAAACCTCTTTCCTTTTTCTGTTGTTTTTCTTGAGTGGAACAAACGATCAGATTGACTGACCTACCAATCGACCAAGAAATATATAAGGACACATCTAAAACCTGAAAGATAACCACTTTTATCGATATTAATTTCAAATTCGTTTTTATTCAATATATTTATTCCGAAAATCAGATCAGATATAAAACTGTCGTCGATGTATTTATTACTTGAGTTAAATCAAGATCAGTCTATTTTTTACCTACTTGCGGACTTAGTTAATCTCAAAATCTCTTACACTAACATCCTTTCTTTGTGTAAAATCGTGACTAATGAATGAAGGTCGATGTAAATGGATATCTTGAGGTTATCGGGACTGTCGTCAACTGTGAGAAAGGAAGGGAAGAATGGAGGGAGGGTTGGAGGAAAGATGGGAGAAAGGAAGGGGGATAATAAAAGAGGGCGAGTGAAAGGAAGGATGATGGAAAGGGGAGAATAATGGGTGGGAAGGAGGGAGAGGATGGAAGGGGTGGAAAGAAAGAATGATAGAAGAAAGAAAGGGAGAG
The DNA here is from genome assembly GCA_963457665.1 of Thysanoteuthis rhombus. NCBI lineage: Eukaryota > Metazoa > Mollusca > Cephalopoda > Oegopsida > Thysanoteuthidae > Thysanoteuthis > Thysanoteuthis major. The sequence goes on along the minus strand of OY735211.1, from coordinate 27,039,721 downwards.
AATTAGGGAGGATGGAAGGCTGAAAAGAAAGGAGGGAGGTACGAGGCGAAGAAACGGGGAAGGAAGAAGAAAAGCAAGAGGAATATATGGAAGGGAGGAGAGATGGAATGAGCGAAAGGGAAAAGAAAGAGTATGGAACGAAAGGCGGATGATCAAGTTGAGAATTGATTTTGATAGGTCTATACTGAAGGTTCCTCTAGGAATTTCAGGTGCGACTGCCCAGGGACGCTGTTTTCAATTACGTACCAAGCCTTTTCTTCATTCAAAATAGATTTTAATTACTGCCAGTTTGGGACTAACATACAATTACACACGCTGACAGATCCATCTACGCACATAGGTATATGCATACGCAAGCGTTCTCACACATATACGGACTTTTCGAGGCACCATACGAAAACAAAATGATCATTTCCTATGACTGTCATTATAGACGTGCAAGTGTATACACAGTGAGTGCAGGAAAGTATCCGATCCATTTCAAAATTTTTATCCCTCTTATCCACCTTTAAAAGTGATCTGATTTTTATACATCACTTTCCGATGTTCAATCTTTTTCAATATCTTTTTTATCGTTGTATTTTTAATCTTACGTCCGAATTCTGTCGATTTTTAAGCTGTATCATCATCATCATCAGTCTTTTAGCGTCCGTCGTTGGACATAGACCTTCCCCAGGATTTGCCACACTTCTCTATCATGGCTGTATAAGGATGCTAAAATCATTTTTTTAGAAATATGTTGGATACATTTGGCACTCAGAGTACGCGTGTATTTATGTGCTGACAAATATCCACTTCTACATTAACCAGATATACATAAACATAAATATATAAATATATTAAAACACAAATCTGTAATTAAATATCTGATGTGTGGTAGGTTTCAAGTATTTTCTGCAATCAATACTCTCTCCTAAATGTCGGTCAAATTCGTAAGAAGAATGATTGTTCAATCATACGTAAGTCACGAAAAACAGTAAACAATGCTGATAGGACGTTTCTCGTGTTCTTATTGAACAATTCTCTATCAGGAAGTAGTGTGGTTTGACTTTCCCAGGTAGGAGGCAGCTATTTTATCAGGCAGCCATCTCCTAGAGATCAGCCATCTTTGTTTGAACTGTAGCTTCATTGAAATCTTGTTTGAAACATCCATTTGCTCGAAAAGAGAGCCATTTTTTAGTGAAGAAATTCTGTGCCAACAATCCAACACGAAGTAAGCCAGGTACAACAAAAACATTTTTAGCAGTTTAAATTCAATTGATTAAAATCTCCCTCGTTGACAATGGCAAATAGAAATGTATTGAAAACAACGAATTTTCAGTCTCTAAAGGGAGATTGAGAAAAATAAAATAGAAGAAAAAATGAAAATAAAAGAAATGTCTGTAATTGTAAATTTCCCTATATATATATATATATGTGTGTGTGTGTGTGTGTGTGTGTGTGT
>OY735211.1:26973277-27033277 GCA_963457665.1 Thysanoteuthis rhombus | reverse complement strand
CTTATTTTACCAATCTATTTATCAGTCTGTCTGTCTGTTACATAGCCCCATGAAAAATCCACCACTGCTACGAGCAATGATTGGGTTTTTTATAATTTGTTAGAATAATTAAGACAAGATGATTTCCTCTTGTGTCACGCGACACGGAAGCAACTGAGTTGAACTGAGTCATTCTACTGTGAGAATATCACCAAAAAGCTTTCGTTGTACATTGATTTTTATTCAGATTAATCAGATAATATAGAGCAATAAGCGTGCGTGGTCAAAATATAATCGAAGCTAGGTGACCACCTCTTCATTTTTTCATTCACAAATAAACATACATACAAGTAGTATGTGGCCATTCAATTTCACCAAAACATAATCCTAAAAAGTCCAGTATTCTTCAAAAAGAGTTTATAAAATCCTTTCTTCGAGCCCCTCATTTTAATTTTCCGAATATATAATTCGAATATTGTTTCATTTAAACTCACAATTTTGAGAAAGCCGAAAGGCAAAACATGTTCGTGGAATAAAATCTAATTTAAGTACAATCACTGTTTTCTTTCTTTATTGTAAACTTAATTCACACACATACACACACACACACACACACACACACACACACATATATATATATATATATATATATATATATATATATATATGCATGTGTGTGTGTATACATATGTGTGTGTGTATAAAAATAAATATATTGTAAGTGAGATGAGACACATGCACACACACATATATATGTCTGGAAAATTTACTTATAAGGATTAATAAACCTTACCTCCAAACACCTCACTCCTGATTCTGTCTCACTCTCTACAGTACACATTATATATATATATATATATATATATATATATATATATATATATATATATATATATATATATATATATATATATATATATATATATATATATATATATATATATATATATCATCTCATTTGCGATCATTCTCACTGTGTTTATGTTCAACCTCTGCACAAATATATGTACGTATGCATCAATATACATAGTATTTAGCTCTCTACATAGCTCTCTGTGGGCAACCAAGAATTCATTCATCATGGCGTTTTCGCAAGCCAATTTATGATTAAAATGCAGGTATAGGTGTGCCTTAAGCAGGTAAATTTCATATTTACAGTAGATACATCGCAGTTAGTTTGGACACCAAATCAAAATATACCCGAGTAGCAACAAAGATTATTGTGGCGACAGAAAACAGAAATGGAAACAAGAAAACGACGTTGAAAGATTGATCTAAAAAGAACGTGCTAGCAAAACACATCAAACCAAGTCACTAGAGGCACTTATAAAATGGGGGATGAAAAAAAAATTGAAAACACGAGATGGAATAAATGAAATAAAAGCGCAGACAACCCCAAGTGATTTTATCTCGAAATTTGTTTTATTTTTTTTGTAATTGTTTATAACCAATAATAATGGCAAAAGATGGAAAATGAATGAGGGGAAAAAAGGAAGCAAAATACGAGCAACAAGGGAAGAGAAGAATGGTTTCGGCAAGAAACAAGAAGTTAACACGGAAGATCGGAAGATATAGCGTGAATAGAAGAGAAAGAAAAAAATACTAGGAACGTGTGAAGCAAGAAGAAGCAAAATCCCAAATTGTGATATATCAATACGTACAGCCTTAAAAGTATGCATACAAGAATACACGCGAGAAGGCTTGTTGCTGCACACAAGATACGTTCCAGGTAAAGAGCGTGCGTTAGAGGGAATGTGCACAATAGCCTGGCTCATTTTTTTATTAACATTCATTAGAAAGATGAAACGCCAATCTTTTTATGTATCATCGAAATAATCACATGCGTTCTTAAATTCCATGTTGATATTGGCAGAAAAGATATTGTTAAAAATTTCAGGTTAATCGAACACATGAATAAATAGAATGAACTATTTTGCAATCTAAAAACATGTACATAAATTCAAGTTATGTAAGCAGTAACCAATTTCGTCCATTATCTGCTCCCAGCACTTATTGTTGTCGATCGGCCGTCGTAAGTAAGCCAGAGCCTGCTTACGTAAGGATCCAAGTCTCACCAGAGAGCCTACTTACGTCAGGATCCAAGTCTTACTAGAGAGCCTACTTACGTCAGGATCTAAATCTTACTAGAGAGCTTACTTACGTCAGGATCCAAGTCTTACTAGAGAGCCTACTAACGTCAGGATCCAAGTCTTCCAGAGAGCCTGCTTACGTCAGGATCCACATCTTACCAGAGAGCCTACTTACGTCAGGATCTAAATCTTACTAGAGAGCTTACTTACGTCAGGATCCAAGTCTTACTAGAGAGCCTACTAACGTCAGGATTCACGTCTTGCCAGAGAGCCTGCTTACGTCAGGATCCAAGTCTTACTAGAGAGCCTGCCTACATCAAGATAAAAGTCTTACCGGAGAAACTTCCTACGTCTGGATCCATGTCTTATCTAAAGAAGTTGCACCCTGACAAGAACCAGCCTACCTGTCCCCTGTCTGTCCACCTACCGCCTGGGGAAGCATTTGATTTTTTTATCATGACAGCAGCCAGAGGGGTAACCGGTGAAGACAGCTGGGTCGGAAAACCAGGGAATGGAACTATACGAAATACGCTCAGATACGACGTCTGTCCAGAAAGTATCGACCCATTTTGAATATCTCGAGAACCGTTCAAGTCCTTGATGAGACTTGGCAACCTGTTATAGTGAGCCGTAATACTAACACTTTTTTGGTGAGGGTACATCGCAGTGTCCAAGTAAGGCAGTCTCTTTACTGTACAGATTCAGTTCCCCGCGACTTCCAGCTTTGCACTGTTGAAAATGAGATTTCAAACCTCAGACAAGATTAGAGAGAACATGACAGTGTGATTGATGGCGATTCCGAAAGATGACTTTCAGATTATTTTGAAAAGTGGAATGGATGCTCAGATAGTTGTATCGGGCCCTAAAGATAGTAATTCCAACGAGGTTGAGTTTTTATTGTCCCAGGGGGGGGCTATTTTTCAATTGATATTAAATGGTTAGATATTTTCTGGATAGACTTCGTACATTGGTGAGGACAAACTGATAGATACAACGATATTAACAACATGAGTAGATATATAGATATTGTAGTTTTCACAAATAAATGTATAGATTGCGAGGATGTAAGGGAGGCTGTGTTTTACCAGTTTTCCGAACGCCTTCCCTCTGTATCTGAAATTCTGCTTTAAACCTTTCATAATCATCATCATTATAAGTCTTTTAACGTCCGTTGTTGGACATAGACCTTCCCCAGGATGTGCCACACTTCTCTATCGTGGGTGTTGCGGAGCCAGTTCTTTCTGAATTTGTCTAGCTCGTCCCTCCATCAAATATTCTGCCAGCCTCGGTTGCGCATGTGATCACGGGGGGATCCATGTCATGAGTCAAGATGTCTATTGGTTGTCAGCCATTCTTGTAAAATGGCCAGCCCACTGCCATTTGTTTTTTAATGGATTCTATGATGTCTCTGACTCCTGTCTTTTCTCTGATGTACCGTGCTGTCTTGTGGTTTCTCCATGTGAGGTCCAGCATAATTCTTTCATGTGCATGTTGCATGGTTCTACAGATCTGTCTCTTGGTTAGGTTCCATGTTTCAATTCCATGTATGAATATTGAGAGGATGCATTGGTTATACACCTTTCTTTTATAGGATTAAAGGGATCTTCTTATTTTTTAAGGTTGAGCTTGCTCTGCCAAAGGCTTGCCACCCTAGTGTGATTTTTCGCTTGAGCACCAAATCCCAGCACCAGGAGAAAATAAGAATCAATTTTAGCAACCAAGCTGACGTTTATAATAGATACATTGTAATTAATGGAATGAGAGAGATTTAAAGAGATTGAAAGGGTGCAAAGTGAGATAAGATTGATATGAAGACAGGAAATACTGGTGAAAAGTTGGAGATTGAGAAAGGATGAAAGAATGAAAGGTGGGGAGCAAAAGATGACAGATGGAAAAGGCTACAGGAATAAACATTTTTTTAAAAACATGATGAGCAAAACAAGAAAATGAAGGAAATATTACTTCATAAGAAAGGAAGAAAATAAAAGGAATGTGTTAAAAAGATTTTTTTTTTATCTGCTGTCATTTCGGTTCAGTTATTATTATTTGTATATTTTTGCACACTATTCCTGCTTAAAAACTGCAAAATATATTATTGGATCCCATGCTAAATATTGACTTCTCTCTCTCTCTCTCTCTCTCTCTCTCTCTCTCTCTCTCTCTCTCTCTCTCTCTCTCTCTCTCTCTCTCTGGGTGTGTTCCGGTGTCGATTTTTTTTCTCAGGGATCATTTTGCTGTAAGAGAGGGATTTTCAATTTGGAGCTGAATTTCTTATTCCTTCATTTTCTTTGAAGATTTTCTCAAGATAATTTCAGTTTGTTAGAGCTGAATGTTCAATTCTGATTGGAATGCCCGAACCGAAATTGGGAAAGATGTGAGAAGGAATATAATGGTTGAAGAAGCAAAAAAGGCGAATGGCTGCAATAAGGAGTAAAGAAAGAAAGAAAGAAAGAAAGAAAGAAAGAAAGAAAGAAAGAAAGAAAGAAAGAAAGAAAGAAAGGAAGAAAGAAAGAAAGAAAGAAAGAAAGAAAGAAAGAAAGAAATAAGAGAAAGAAAGAAAGAAAGAAAAGAGGAAAGAAAAATCATAGAAGAACAGAAAGAAAGGAGGGGAAAAGGGAAGAAAGAAAGAAAATGAAAATATAGAAGAAAAGGGGAAAAGAAAAGATGAAAGAAAGAAAAAAGATAGTTAAACAGAAAACAGAAGCAAAAGAAAAGAAAAAAGAGATAGAAAAAGAAAGAAATGATAAAAAGAAGAAAGGATAAAAAAAGAATTGTAGAACAGAAAGAAAGGAGGGAGAAAGGGAAGATAGAAAGAGATTGAAAATAGAGATGAAAGGGGAAAAGAAAAGATAAAAGAAAGAAAAAAGATAGCTGAACTGAAAACAGGAGCAAAAGAAAAAAGAAATAAAGAAAATCATAAGAGAGAGGAAAAAGAGGATAAGAAAGAATTAAAAGAAGAAACAAACAAAGAAAAGGACATGGAGGAGGGGAAGAGGAAATTACGAAATGACGAGGCAAAACAGAAGAATGAACATGGTATTGTAAAATGAAGAATGGTTGGAAAACCCACTCGTAAGAATAATCGATGAATATGTAACAAAAAGCATCTTGTTAAAATGTATGAACAACGGGCGCATCTGTATTTTGCAGGATTTTAAGTAATGCCTAGCGGTGACTTGGATATTTCATATCTGTCACTTAGGTTCCTGCAAAGAAAAGTTTTAAAAGATAAAGCAAGAATATTGGATTTCAGGGAACAAGGGCTGTTGATATCTGTTTGCGGAGGTTGAGTTTTCCTGTGCTGCGATGATTCATACATCTGCGCAGGTTTGTTTTACATTATCTACGATTTAGGATACAGCTGGCATATGTAAAAGTGCACAGTGCTAACAGCTTAAATCGGCATACATACATATATATATATATATATATATATATATATATATATATAAAGGGAGAGAGAGATTCTAATGTAATGAGATAGATAAAAAGATAGATATATAGATGAATAGATTGATATGTAAATACATAGATAGATAGATAGATAGATAGATAGATAGATATTGTCTGAGGTAGAATATTATGTTATACAAGGGAAATTGCAGTTTTTGTTATAAGGATCAATCGATCCCAAACTCTTAAAACAGTTACATAAAATGAATTAATATAATATAATATAAGTGTGTGAGACAGACAGGCAAAGAGCAAGAGTGAGTGTCTGTGTGTGTGCGTGTGTGTGAATTATGATTTAGTTCGAATTTCTGTTGAGGCTGTTACTACTGACTTGCTCTCAAGCCTGTGAGAAATGTATAAATCAACTGCCGATGCGCTGTGTCTCATGCCAGTTGTCTTGACAAAAGATGGCTCCTCACTGGCATGTCATAATGGTCGACGGAATAAGAGTGCAGTCCTTTTGTGAAGTATTCTCCCGTGGATACCTCACTGGTAGTAGTCACTATCTGGGTGATATTTTAATTATTTGCTGATGGACGTTATTCGATTATATCACTAAAGAAACGTGTACACAACTATCGTATTTGGATCACTGGCCATGTTGCAAAAATGGCGGATAACCAATGGACATCACGACTCACAACATGGATCCCCCGAGATCAGATGCGCAACCGGCAGAATATTAGATGGAGAGAAAATTCTGGCTCCGCAACGTCCATGATAGAGAAGTGTGGTGAATCCTGGGGAAGGCCTAAGTCCAATGACGGACGTTAAAAGAATGATGATGGACATCTTTTGGGATTTTATTTTACCTGCGAATCTCATAGAGGCTGCTCAGGCTTGACCATAAACTCTACCAATGGCATTCATTTTTCTCTCTTTGAACGTGATGTAGGAATCCCGTAGATGAAAAAATCATCAAAATGTATGTTCAGGATAATATGTATACGTGTTTATATTGTGGATGTTGTGATCCGACAGAATATAGATGAAAATGACGACTGGAAGGTGAGGAGGAAAATTCACATTCTTTTCTTTAGTATCGAAAATTTAAATAGCAATTTTCCTCCGTGGAAAGCCAAAAATACTTTTTCTCTGAAAAAGATGGCCGGCTCCCATCGGAATGCATCGAAGTGCGCTCACGGAATGATGAAAAAATGGAGATGTAACACCTAAACTTTGAGTTTTTCTCTTCACCTTCCAATCGCCATTTCCATATATATATATATATATGTGTGTGTGTGTGCGTGTGTGTGTGTGTGTGCAGTAATAAGTACATTGCTAAACAGAAGCCTTTCCCATCTTCTTATGGGAGATGTGCTATATTTTACCGGCTAACTTCCCTATTTTGTTTCTCCATCTTGTACCTGGTCTTTGGCCTGCCCATATCCATTTTTGTTGCTTGATTACTTGTACAACATCATCTATCGTGGTCTTCTCTCGGGCCCATGTTGATTTTTCCATTGCTTGGTTTTGTTCCTGACATTGCTCTTTCTATTGCCCCCTGTGATGTTCTGGAAGAAAAACAACTTCTGGTGGTTTTGTAAGAAGGTGGGAAAGTTTGCCCTTCACTTCGGCAAAACAAAGTTCATGTACGGCAAACATGTTGAGAACAAATACAATGATCAAAGTTGAAAACGCAGAACTGGAAAACATAAACCACTACATCTACCTAGGACAACGGATCTCCATGAAATCCTCAAGAAAAGATGAAAGCAAGCGAAGAATAACTCAAGGATGACGAGACTTTGGTAGAGAAAGCTCAACTTTCAAGAACAAGAAAATCCCATTAGTCCTAAACAGAAGGGTATACAACCAAGATATTCCCCGATAGTCACCACTGGAACTGAAACATGGGACCTAACCATGAGACTGACCCACAAACTGAGTGCCATGCAACGTTCATAACACACTCAATCCCTCATGGAGAGATCTCAAGACAGCAATATATATGGGCAAAACATCCACCCAGGGATCCATTAGAAAACTCAAATGACAATTGGTTTCTCATGTTGCAAGAATCTCAGACAACTGATGGACATCACGACTTACCGAGATCGCATGCAGATATATGTCCGATAGAATATAAGATGGTGTGACGAACTCGACAAGCTGAGAAAGTATTAGCTCTGGGACGCCCATGATAGAGAGGTTTAGCAAATCCTGGAAAAGGCCCATGTCCAACGATGAAGACAATGATGATGATGAAAATAACTTTAGCTTCCTTACAGCCGATCCATACATAAATAACCCAGTCATTTCTGACAGGTATATTCTGATATATATATATATATATATATATATATATATATATATATATATATATATATATATATACGTGTGTGTGTGTGTGTGTGTGTGAGAGAGAGAGAGAGAGGGAGGGAGGAAGAGAAAGAGTGTCTCTGTGTGTCTGTCTGTCTGTGTATATGTCTGTGTATGTATACCAAGAGGTGTCAAATCGCAAAGATCTTGAACGTTAGGGGTGTGGTTACATACTTGAACTCCACCCAAAGCCAAACAGCCACACCTTCATCTACCAACGTTGAAGCACGTGGCCTCGGCTTCAAAGTTTAACATCTGCCTCTACTTGTCGCCTCAACCAGGTATATCCAGTGAAATGAGTAATTTTTTTTTTTTGCTTGATTTATAGTTGAAAGAAAGTAATACATTTCCATAAGATGACAGACGTAGAAAAATTACTCTGGTTTGCTAAACCGAATCTCAACCCAGGTTTTTTTACACACTTATGATTCCCTAAGGTAACAAAAAAAGAATAAAGATAATCCATTTTTGTCAACTGCCTGATTTGTTATAAAATTCGATGTTCTTACATGCTTGGTGTCAACGTGACCAATATAATGCAGTAGAAGATTTATTATGTAATCCCACTTTATTTCATCCCTTTATATAGTAATTACCTCATAGTACTTGGAAGACCCTACTGTCCTGTTGTAGCATGGCAGTTTGTTACCCCATCAAAATGTGCGTTCTCCATAGCTACGTTCAGATTCTATTTCTTTCTTCATTTAATACACACACTGACGTACACTAGACTATTCTGTTGGTATTTTCCTTTCAATCACACTTATTAACCCTAGACACGAACCCCATGATAACTAACTCGTTATTCTTTATCTTTTCTTACTTTAGTTCGTGAGGATTCCTCACACCAACTAAACATATTTTAAGAATGTTACAAAAGCGACCTCGGAAAAAAAAATTGTTTTTTCTAATGTATCATGTCTATCCTTTGCCTAATTTTTACTGTTAAAGAACGAAAGCAATTAATATCGCGGAGTTAATTAGTAGACAAATGTTATTTCATTATTTTTTAAGTCTCAATGTCTGATCAGTGCTGTAAATAAAATGAGAAAACGTAATTCGATCTTTCATCTTTAAAATGCTTTGAAATAATCAAATGAAGTTGAAAGCTTTCCTTTGGTAGTGAGAATACGAAACCAAAAACAACTGTTCCCGATATCTAGAGATGAAGAAAAAGTTCCTCTAAAATCTCAAACAAAAAGGCAGACATACTTATTTGCATCAATGAGTTCGGGTCATGAACTGAACTACCGTAAGACATACGGTAAACAATGATGCCCTGGATTATATAGAATGGCGTAGGGTCAGTTTACAGCAGTTTCAGTTGCAGGGGCAAGAAATACATAGGTCTGATTAGTCACTCGGTAAAAACCGTCACGTAACCAACATTTTTTGGTTGTTTTTTTTCTAGACATTTGATATTAACGGAAGGTTGCCTACTGAAGCCAAAGACGCATTAGTTCTTTTTCAAGTAACTTTTGGAGGACCTCACATGTAGTTAACCAAAGGCTTGGTTTACCTTAGCCAGTATGTTGTCAACATCTGTTCAGAATGGTATCAGAGGATATGATGAGAATATGATGTTAGATAGATGAAGTTTTGGACTACTTTCAACTTTTAAGGCTGATGGAGACATATATATATATATATATATATATATATATATATATATATATATATATATATATATATATATATATGTGTGTGTGTGTATATATGTATATATATACATAATACTTGTCAGTAGTTTGTTTGAAGTTATCCTTAGCAGGATATGATTTAGTCAATTCTCGAAAAGGTTTTTAGAATTGAATCATTAAGTGAAAAGGATCAATTTCTCTATCTCTCTGAATCTTGTTGAGAATTCATCAAGGAGATTGAAAAGGTGAACTCACATTGCTATAAGGAAACGTTACCAAACTAGTAAGGTAAGTTGGATCCCTCCCTGGTCAGAATCCATGATGGTACCGGCAATCCTTGGGCAATGAAAAAATATTTCTCTGCAGGTTCAAATACTTATGACAAGCACTATATATAGATATGTGTGCATTGATGGTGAAAGGAGAGAGAAAACGTCTATTTCATACGCTTCCTCGATCTCGACCCCTCTCTTTTCATTTATATCCACATATACACACAGATGCATGCTATGACTGATGCAGTATGATCTTTCAACCTTCGTTTACTTTTATAAGCGTATGTATATGTGTGCATGCATGTGTGCTTACATGACGATTCCATCGTGATGTACCTGGGTTTTTTCTGTCTGTTTATATGCACTGATTAAACATTTTCTCGCCTGAAGCCATATTTATTCTCACTAGGAAAAACGGGGAAGCTGAAGACAATATCTAGACCGAAAGCCGAATTCGAACCCTTTACTCTTCATCGAGCAGAACATGTTGGAGTCAGCAGAGCACACATACTAATTTGCGTAGCTCCATACTGATTAACTTCAATCTCGTTGTACCCTGGTTGCACATGTGTTGATGACCTGATCAGTTTTACAAGAGTGTATATGTCTGTTTTCCTTGGGTGTCCCCGAGTGTGCGGGCGGTGCATTCAAGCGTATCTGAGGATGTGAAGATGATGTGCCCTGAGTTGTCACCATATGCACTGCTTCTTCGCGCGAGAAGGCCATAGATTAGTGTCGACTGAGTGCCCATTCTTCACCTCCAAAATTCAACGTATTTGGTTTAATCTTAGGCATCTGCTTACACTAACAACTTAATTTCATGCTTGCCATCATAAACCTACCTGAGTTATAGAAGGGAATATTGTTGTTGATATGGTTTGTATTTCCATATCCCTTTTTCACTGTTTTTCTCTCTCACTCTTTATTTATACATATATATATATATATATATATATATATATATACATATATATATGTGTATGTATATATATATATATATATATATATATATATATATGCAAATATATAGTGCTTCTCAAAAGTTTAAGACCACGCCACATTTTTTCAAATGCAACCATGAAATCAAAGCTTTCCAACATCATATAACCATTGAAGTGGTGTATTTTCCTTGCAATTTCCAAATGACATACGTACAGTCATAAGCACAATCCGTGAATTGTATATCTGAGTATATGTTATGTCCTCCATCGTTTTCTTATAACGATCAGCACTTCCGGTCGTGTGGATTTCTTGGCCATCAATACTCATAAACCACTGCAAGGTTGACTCGTCAGTGAACCACACTTTACTCCAATTTTCTGTGGCTCAAAGATGGCGCTTGGTTTTCATAGATTTCTTCAATTTTACGTGTGGGTTTAAATGCACCCAGGGCAAATTCGTCGCTCAAACAGTGCAAAACAGTCATTTACTCACGTTTATGCCATTTGCCCACAAAGCATCCCGTGTTTTCATTCTAATCAAAGTAGTCAGAGACTACGCAGCAATCCTTTTTGTTAAATGATCATCACTTATGCTTGTCTTCCTCCTGTTTTCGTCACTATAAGTCCCGTGAATTTTTGAATTTACAATTGCATTCTGAATTTTAGTTTTACTAACGCCAAAATTATGCGTTCTGAATAACCTTTGCTGTGTAATGTAATCATTTTGGAGCGCTGAGCCTGGCCGATAGGAGATTTATCCCCATTGAATCAGTTACAAAATGTCCGCTTGTATCCACGAAATTGAACACACAAAAGACGAAAATTAATCAATAATGCCTAGCTAGTCCAGAGAAAAAACCTGATGTAATCTGATGCAATAATTCCATACGATATGTGTGATACATCTATTACAAACATTTTTTCATTGATGATCTTAAACATTTGGGGAGCACGATATATATATATATATATATATATATATATATATATGGACGAATTATTGAGAAAATTAATATAATTTATTTTATATTTTATATCTTGGGTGTTCTTAGATGTTTAACATTCTTTTCATACCGGGATATGCTGATTTTAAATTGGATTTGTATTTCTCATTGACACAGGGACCCGGCAATGTTTTTCTTGCTATAATATCGCTTTGTGATGAGTAATAAGTAACAAATTACGGATAATCAGTTAGGAGATTTCCCATGAGTCACACCATGGGGGTTGAAGCATGTCATCACGAGGAAATTAGCCAATTCTATTAAACCTATCCTAAAAAAAAACAAAGTAGATTTGTACACTGTGATCGTAATGGTATTACATAAGAAGGGTAACCTGAGAGATCTAAAAAAAAAAAGCAAATAAACTTACTCTACTGCATCTGCAAACTTTTCACCAAATTGATCAGCAACTGAATCACCAAAATGCTCGATTAAAACCAACCACGGGAAAAGCTGGCTTCAGAAGAGGCTACTCTACCATAGATCATTTCCAATCGGTATATCAACAAAAAGAGGGAGCAGCAGAATATAGGATGCAACGCGCTGTAACATTTGTTGACTTTAAGAAGGCTTTTGAAATCCCCAAGATCACTTATGCTATCATAGAAGGCGTAGATCCCGTACATGTCAAAGTCTTGCAGCATATCTACCGATAGAGCAGTTCCTTCATAAAGATACAATAAGATTCTGAGCATTTTCAGCTCAGAAAGGGGATGAAACAAAGCGATACCAGCTCAACCAAACTCTTCACAGTCTGATCCGAGATGATTTTCGGATACCTAGAGTCGGAGAGCAAAAGCATCAGAATCGACGGCAAATACCTAAGTAACCTAAATTTGATAATGATATCGTCTTTTGTGCTGAGAACCTTCATGATTTCCAAAGAATACCAGACGAACTGAATGAAGAAAGCAAGAAAGTAGGCCTTCATACGAATTTTAGTAAAACAAATGTATTGTATAACAAAGACGTACAGGTCAAAAACACTACATTCAGAATATAAAAAGCAGAGCTGAAGAAAGTAGAGCATTACATATACCTAGGATAACGGATCTGCATGGAATCCTCAAAATAAGAGGAAATCCAGCGATGAATCACTGCACGTTGACAAATTTTCGGTAGAGCCAGTTCAACCTTCGAGAACAAGAAAATTCCATTAATTCTAAAAGAAGGGTGTACAACCAATGCATCCTCCTGATCGATAGGTAAGTAGCTGAGACATGGAACCTCACCATAAAATTGACCCTCAAACTGAGAATCAGGCAAACCACACACAGAGAATCATGTTCAACTTCACATGGAGAGATCACAAGACAGCATAGTATATCAGAGGAAAGACATGGGTCGGAGAAATCCATGAAAACTCAAATGGTGCTTGCAATGTGGTGAGAATGTCAGACAACCACGTAGACATCGCGACTCACGACGAGAATCTCGAGAGATCATATGCGAAAATACGACACGCAAAGTATGAGGACGAACTAGACTAGTCTAAAAAGTATTGACTAAGCGACGCCCATGGAGGAGATGTCTGGCGACACATGGGGAAGGTCTATGTCCAACGATAGACGCTAAAAGGGTGATGATGATGGCAAGAAAAACGTTGCAAGATTCTAAAGATAACAAGGAAAACAAACCCCAGCTTCGAAAAGATGCCAAACATTGAAACAAAACATTTATTATTCAGGTCATATCTGCATACCACAAGCATGATGTACATATTTCTTGACAGTCCCAAGGTGTGTTAGTGTGTGTGTGTGTGTGTGTGTGAAAGAGAGAGAGAGAGATGGGGGGAGAGAGAAACTTGCATCCTGGCCGACTGTGGTAAAAATACTGAGCTGATCAAGGTAGCATGTGACTGACCGCCCCCAGCCCTCAAGTTGGCTCTAAAAAACACGCTTATTTTTTTATTTTGAAGGATGTGCGTTTTCTCATCAACTCTGCAGAATCCTATAATATCCGTGGTACACACATACCTTCCTAATTTTGATGAAAAGGGTTGATTCTTTCACAATTTTTTCGATATCATTTAATCATTGTTTTTTATACACTGTTCGACGCAACCTATGCACATAGTCATTGTTGAAACCCAGGTTCTTAATCATCAGACACTATCATCCGGGTGAACGAGCCGAGTTTGATCAAGAACTTTATTCTACTGAAAGTTTTTTGTTAATATATATATATATATATGTAAACAAACATCTGTATATGTGCAAATACACGTTCATGCACACACACACACACACATATATATATATATATATATATATATATATATATATATATATATATATATATATATATACACATTGCGTCATCCACAGACAGCTGTTTCAATGTATTACATCTCTTCAGTGTGACTATAGACTTTCCATTATCCCATCCATTACCGCAAGGCAGAATTGAGACCTACACTTCAGACCCGCAGGATGATATGCTACCTCTGGACTACGGAATTGGACAGTCAGTAGGGTTAAATTTAAGCAATATATTCGTTTTACAACGAAATCCCTCATCCACTAGAGTGCTCCATTCCTATGGAAGAGCATTGCATAAGCTTACATTGGACGAGTTACCTCACTTAAATAGTGCTCAACCCTGAATAGAGGAGCATTAATTATTGTGTCATCCACAGGCATATATTTTGATCAAAGTCTGCTTAATGTTGGCATGTATTTGCTTATAAATTTGAATTCCAACGTTTCCAGCACTCTATAATCACCCATTTGATGAATTAGTATAATTCTAAAATGTCTTTTACTACGTTGGGAGGTTTATTTTGAAAAATGTGAGTTTCTGTTGTCAGCAATTTTTATACTGCTTTTATGTAGTGATGTCCTGTTGTTCAGTAGTTAAATGCAGCCAAAATAGCTAGCTTGACAATATGAAGATTCTATCACATGAATAAAGTTGCATGTTAGACTCCTCTTCATTTGAATAGAGGGATTTTCTTCGATAAATACATTCCAAATACCACATTTTGTGTTACATTTTGCAACTCTTTTACGATTTCCAAAATATACTGATGTGTGAAATTGCTTTAATTGCTTCAGCCTTATTTGATAGGTTGCTTGGCCGATCATTTCGTTTGAGTTGATTTAAGATTTTTTGACTCTCTAAGAATAGCTCCAGAGGACATCTGTTGTTTGTACATGCATATTCAGGGGGGGGCTGCTATTTTGTGGGGTGGCTTCCTTATTCCTCTTGTTTATTGAATATATAGGGTAACCTCTTTGGCAGAAGGTTTTACGTATTTTTCCCAGCGATTCTTTTGTAGATTTTTGTCGGGTACAGCAATACAGATTCTACGTGCAGAGGAGTATGCAGTTTCGGGGTGGCGTCTTTTAAAATGGAGATATTGTTGCACATCTTATGGTTAGCAGTATATATCTTTGATTATTTCGCCATTTCTATTTTTTATCAATATGCCCAAAAAGAAATTCCTTTTGAGTTGTATTCCATAGTTAATTTTAAGTTTGGGTGTATATCTTGTGACATGGAAAATATATTGTCGATGTTATTCCATGAACGTTTTCAAAGGTTGAAACGTTTATTTAGGTTTCTCTTCTAGGATTTTATTAAGTTAATTTTCATTTCGTTTACGTCAAATATGCTAGAGTTGGGATGGCATATTCTGGCGCCATTTTGGCCCCTACAGCGGTTCCTAGAATTTTATAATTTCGATACAATTGCTATAATCAAATTGGAATGAGTTGTTTACAGGATGAAATATTTGCTGTCTTTATTGAAATCTTCGTTGAATCTTGGATGACGTATCTCGGAATGTTTTTTTAGTGACATAAACGTTGTTAAGGGGGTTTCAGGTTCAGTTTGGTTTTGTATGGGATTTGAAAATGGATGCTGTTATATATATATATATATATATATATATATATATATATATATATATATATATATATTGTTGGCCGGCTGTTGAGCGTGAGACTATTGAGCAGCGGCAACTGAGCGGGGAGAATTCAGCGTGAGGACAATTTTAGTCACACAATGATATTGTCAAAAATTTTTAAAAATACAATAACTAGTTTCATAATTAATTAATTGATAATATACCTGATTGAATTTTCTAAAAATGTTGAGTCGTTCGAATTGGTGTCGCATTCTTAGTAAGGTATACTTGGCAGCTGGATTCACTCTTAAGCTTTAAGTAGTAAGAGGTACCCATCTGTAATTGGATGGAAAGGACACACCAATCAAAACAATCAAACCTGAAAGATTAAATCAATTATTTCCCCTTAGTCCTGTCCTATTCCCTCGTATAGATCTTCTTTGTTTACATTACATTTTACAGTCAATCATTTATTCAATAGTCCAATTACTATTCATTCAAGGAGGTGGGTAGGTAGAATTAATTCATTATGTAGCCACTGGGTTTTTTTCCAATTCTTTATATATATATATATATATATATATATATATATATATATATATATATATATATATATATAATAAGTTATGGATATCCGTATCTGACAATGTTGATAAGGAAAAACAGTTTTAGGAGCTAAATTTTGCCCGTACCAAATTATTCATAGATCGATTATCGGAATTATGATTATTAAGGAGCGATGATTGGAAAATAAAGAAATTAGCCCCAGGCGAAATTTGAACGCTAACTTATTACCATTGTGACACCTATGTATACTAGGTCTGAGCTGACTGATTGAGCTACCAGAACTCTGACGGTAGACAGAGGTCAAGATGACACGCCTAAGTCAATCCTCCCTTTCTCCGATCGCTGACTGGTTTTATTAAAGTGTTCTGTTAGTCTCAGAACTACATACGTATACGTATATAAGTATTTCTCTAGATGAATTATTGTTCAGATGTCGACAGTATATTTGGTAATCGATCACAAGACAATACAGTATATAAGGAAGAAAATAGGTGTCCGTGACATCATAGAAACTATCAAAAATAACTCAAATGGCAATGGGCAGGCCATGTGGCAAGAATGAAAGACAATCGATGGACATAACGTCTCACAATATGGATCCGCAGAGATCACATAAGAAACCGAGGCCGATAGAACACAAGATGGAGAGATGGACAGGACAGATTCAGGAAATGCTGGCTCTGCGACGCCCATGATAGAGAAGTGTGGCGAATCCTGAGGAAGTTCTATGTCCAACGACGGATGTTAACAGACTGATGATGATGATGATGATGATGATGATGATGATGATGATTAGTATCCAGTGCTAATATCTAATACTCATCTTACTCTAGAAAAAGTAACAGTATTATATTGATATTAGTATCTGATACTAATATCCCATATTTATCATACTCAAGACATAGGAACAATAATATATAGGCTCATTCCTTCATTTTCTGATCATCACCGTTATTTTGCCCACTACAGTAAATGATTTGGTTCGAGCAAAATTTAGTTCTTAAAACTGTCTATCCTCATTCACACCTGCAACCACTCCCACACACATCTAATGTGTATCAGTATTTCTCTACGTATCGATAAGTATGTTCGGGCATGTTGTATATATTGTCTATACACATATCTCACTGTCTGTCTGTCTCTAAGAGTTCAATTCTCTCTGTGTGGCCCACTACTGTGGTCCTGTGGCAAGCTAAGCTAAACTATATTCTGCTTTACCATTTACAATGTAAATACAACTTATTTTTACACAAGGCAACAGCAGTGGGATACCCATTAAGAATTTAAAAACTATAGTTGCAGTGATGGTCAGCATCATAAGCTTGTAAAACCAATTCATCACTGATTACGAAACTACGGATTCCATGAAATCATTTGAATATTCAGGGATTTCACAAAATCTGCAGGAATTTTGCCAAAATCGCCAGTTTTGCAATTTACTGTACCATTATATGTATACACTGCATTTGTTTACATTTGAAACAAATAAAAACAAAGCGACCACTCAAAGAGAGGAGGGGAAAAAAGAGAGCTCAATCTATGGTGCTCGTCGGACCACGCTGTTAACGGCATCATTGTCTGTATTCGCGTGCTTTCTATGCCGCTTATTGATCTGTCAGATAGTCTGAGAATCAGCAAATCGCCCGCTGCGTTGTTTAATCATTGAGTTCTGTCGACATCTCTTGCGGAAAATACGTCACTGTTGTTTGAAAAACATCGGAAACGCACTGACAATTCACCGACAAACATTCCAAGAAATACGGAATCCGTTCTTTTCTTCTATTTTTTTTTTTTTTTGCCGTATTATTTCATTTCCTGCCTTTTGTAAATATGCAACCTCGTCTTTCCTATTTATCGAGTCATTTCCCGCGTTTTGCCAGTCATTTATCGTTACTTTTTATTTCCTCTTTTTCCCTTTCTTTGTTTTATTTCAACAAGTGAGGTGGGAGTAAGTGTCTGTATTTTTATTTTTTATAACTTTTTTTTCTCAACGTTACCGCTGCGTTTTTCTCAGTTTTCATGCATCTTTGCTTACATTTATTTATTTCCATTTCCTCCTTCATTCTTTATTTTTTATTCTCTTCGTCTATTTCGAAATTTTCTCCATTATTATTCTGGTTTATATGATTATTTTAACTCCTCTTGTTTCTTCTTGTACATTTTACATTTTAGCGTCGTTCCTTTGAAGCGACTATAAGTGGCTTTGGTATAATTTTCACTGTGTCATTCTGTAATGACTCGAAATGTACTTAATACATTTTCCATTTCGTGCTGAACAATGTGTCAGTGTTAATTTTTTCAGATCATATACTGAGATCTTTCCTCACAAATTAAAAGCAAGATAGGTTCTTCAGTAAGTTCATGAGAGTTGAGATAAAAGTAGGAGAAAAATCACAAAATTTAGAACCCGTTGTCCAAAAAAAAGGCTTAAAGATAGTTTGCTCACACTTCGGCTAGCCACAATCGAATGACCCGCACCTCAGCCACTCTATCCGTGTATCAGGGGTTAAAATCTTTTTACTGATTCATGCCCTCTCTCTGATCCTATGGCATTGATTTTTGACGTTTACTTAGCAAGTTCTAAGGCTTACTGCTTAACGTTCTTCTGGTCATTTGCACTTGACACTTCATAGATTCCTGTTCGTAATGCGAAACGCTTTCTTGTATAACAATTTCCTGAAAGACAACGGTCTTTTGTATCTTGTATGAATGTTTTTGATCTTGTCCATAAGTATCTCTTTTCTTATAGTTAGTAAACTTGCTTTGATATACGTATTATATGAACCATTTTGTTACATGATAAATTATGGCAATATTCCTTTGAAGCTTGCCGTAAATGCTAATCCGTTTTCTCCACTTTACTAAATACGTCGTCATTGACTACGCTTGCTTAATTCTTTCATTGGTAAGTAGTCATTACTAATACTTTCTTTCAGTCTGCCTTCTTTTATGCAATTTGCTTAAAATATGCTCCATAACAAAAGTGTTATGTTTCTTCTGTATTTCACCCTGCATGCCAATCAATACATTCATTATTTGCTCTATCAAATAATTCTCTTTACTTTACTTTACTTTACTTATATATATATATATATATATATATATATATATATATATATATATATATATATATATATATATTATTTCTCTTGCATGTGTTCCCTTTTATATTCGACCATGGGCTATTTATAAACATGACTACAAATCAATGCCTAAAACAACGGTTTTTTTTTACTGCGAGCCGCAATAGAAGCTGTGCATACTCTCCCCCTCTCTCTATGTATATATATATATATATATATATATATATATATATATATATATATATATATATATATCTTCCTCTCCCCTATTCGCCTTATGCCATTTTTTTCGCTTTTACGAAAGGCTAAAAGTGAAATAGCATTAAATGTTTGCTTTGGAGCGAGTACCTCTCTCTTTCTCTCTCTCTCTCTCCCTCTCCCTCTCTCTCTCTCTCTCTCTCTCTCTCTCTCTCTCTCTACTCCTAGATTCACCTTACATACCATCATCACCATCTTTACAATCTTAGTCTTAAACCGCTCAATAAATTCCGTATATAAATTAATGATAATTTTTCTTTGCTTCATGCTATTTTTGGCTAACGATAGGCTTTTATACGAATGCTATATTTCTCGATAGCGGGGCAAAACCAGTACTAGAATACAAAATAGTGCTTTTAATCCTAAAATGTCTAAAACTAAAATGTCATAATAGATATACATATATATTTCCATGTTTATAATGGGAAAAATATTTATTTTACATGACAAATTTGCATTTCCTATATAATTTCCTTCCTTTTAATTTACCTTACTTAACATTGTTTGATTGATTACATGGATCTGACATTATGCAGTGAATCAAAACTGGCTGCATATCCCAGACTTTACCGTGACGTCATAATAATGTTGCAAATTGCCAAGGACGATAATCCGGTACATTCTGGCAAGATCATCAGAATACTTTTGACTCAACTATATGCATAGAAGATATACGATATTTCTGAATTTTTTTCCAATTGGGAAAGCGTTAATTTAGATAATGCAGGTTCTTCGAATATATTCCTGAAATTTTGAAGATACGTTATTTGCAACGGTGCAAGGCGTTTTAGAGGAGTCTACACAGAAACATTAATGAAACTTTACAGAAATGTGCAGAAATGTTGTAGTAACTCCAATCTGTTAGCTGGGTAAAAGCCAGGATTTTGAATTCTGTTTTTCAACGCAAGAGGGTTTTCTCCCTTGGTAAAATACAATCTTCCGAACCTTATTTTCCTTATTCGGCCATGCACCTTACCAAACTAAGCTTACTAAATATTGACACGAGCGCGAGTGTGTGATGTGGCATGATGGTCACCGAAATGGAAACGGCACTCAGAGTTCGAAATTAGACTCAGGCTAATGACATCACTTTCTTCTTACTGTCTCCATCTTGAAATCCAAAAATATTTTATTCTTCCTTTATTTATATGAAAGTCTTGGCTCGATGCCCATTCTGTATGTTCACGTGTTGGAACCCATTCGGAGCCTACTTTTATATTCTTTTAAACGAGCATTCTCTTATGATATGCTTTACATTCTCGTCCCTTTTTTCAGATTTTTCCATTATTATTGTTGATTCAGTTGATTAGTTCTCTTCCTACCCCAATTAAAATGTCAAGATTAGAAAATTTTAAAAAACGATCCATTGAATATATCATTCCTTGATTCTTTTAATGTTTTCCCTATCAATATTTTCCTAATCACACCTTCATATTATATTCACAACTTAGTAGGTGATCACCGATTCATGTCAAAGCACTTTGCGATTATGAGATTTTTCCACCCTGAATATGTATGGGGGAGGGCAGTGTTTATATTGATGCTTATCTATCTTCCTATAAAAATGCGACTTGGATGCCCCACTCCAACACGAATACAAAAGCAATAATAAAGGTGTTTCATTTCCTTTTCGCCAACGAATGCTACGGTTGATTTTTGTAATTCTTGCATCTTGTCATAAATGTCATTGAACAACGTTGCTTTGGAAATCAACATGTAATATATTTGAATTGAAGAATCAGGTATTGAGAATTAGAACGACAAAGAGTGAGCACAAACAATACAATTCAAAAAGTTCATTTTAACTTATATATATATATATATATATATATATATATATATATGCCTTCAAATTTTACAGAATTCTGACCAAAGATTTCTAATTCTTACACATGAGTTTCCAATGTTCAATCTTGATTTGATGTCTTTTGATTTGTGAATTTTTGAAATACCGTCAGTTTTGAAACAGTATAAGAGTGTTAATGTGGACTTTTTGAAATGTATCGTATATCTTTTGCGTTCAACGTATCTGTATCACGATTCTTAACAGTGACCTGCGTCTAATTGCAGACAATTTTCACCATTCCCACTAACTTCATCATCAATATACAGGTATCCCCCTGACTTCCAGAAGTTTACTCCAAGCCACCGTCTCGTTTTCACGAGAAAGGACGAAAAGCAAAAATAGTGTTCAGCGTTTGTTTTGCAGTGAGGCTGCACGTTATAGAGGCTGTACGATGCCGCGTATTCTCTCCTACAAACAAGACTCCTGTACCCATCTCAACACTCACTTCTCAAATCAACTTCGCCTAACATAACATCAACACTATTTTCCGGATATGGGAGCGCTGAAGAATATTTCCAACATGTATTCATGGTTTTGTTCGGTTGCATTGATTATTTCCCTTGTTGCTGTCGGTGTGGAGAGAATAAAGAGAAGATAAAAGAAGATACACAACTGTAGCCATCGGAAAGAGTTGAGGCTTCAAAACTATTAAAAAGTTTTGCAGTACAGAAAAAAAGATAACCAGTGTACTTGTGGAAAATGGAGACCTACCAGCGGTTAAGAACCATATTGTCAAACGCACCCGAGAGATCTACAAAAATCTCTATTCCTCTAAAAAGAGGACACAGAACAATGAACAAGATATACAAGTTTCCCATTTCTAGAAAAAAAGTACCTCCTGGCAGGTGAAACCAGCCATCAAACAAAGGCGCCTGGGCCAGATAACATGACCATTGATCCACTCAAAAAAAGCTAGTAAAGTTATCTCTAGGGAACTATTCATTCTAATCAACTTATGCCTCAGACAAAGATCTAACAAAATAAATACAGGCTAATAATCTCTCTCGGCTGAATCTTCAACCATATTACCAAAGTGATCATCAACAGATTCATTAGAACGATACATAATCAACCACGGGAACAAGCGGGCTTCAGAAGAAGATACTTGACCTGTGACTATCTGCATTCGGTAAATCAACTAAAAAAGAATACAGAATATGAAATGCCACTAGCTGTAGCATTTGGTGGATTCAAGAAGGCTTTTGTCACAGTAGAAATTCCCAAGATCAAATATCATGTATTTGTCAGACCCTATATATTGCAACATATCTACCAAAACAGCAGTTACATAAAGACTGAAAACGGGGCGAGGCAATGGAATACCAGCTCAGCCAAACTCATCTTAGCCTGACTCGAAGTAATCTTCCAACTAGACTGAAGGAATAAAAGAATCGAAATAGACGGCTAATAACTAAATAACCTCAAATTACTTGACGACATCGTGCTTTCTGTTCAGAATCTTCATGATCTCCGAATAATGCTAGACGAACTGAATTGAGTAACTAAGAAAATTGACCTCCACACGAACTTCAAAATCGAAAACGAGGAACTCAAGAAAGTAGACTGCTACATCTACCCAGGGCAACGAATATCCATGAAATCCTCAAAAAAAAAAAGAAATCAAATGAAGAATCATTTTAGGCTGGCAGGTTTTTTGTTGAGCAACATCAACTTCCAAGGTCGAGGAAACCCAACCGTCCCGAAAAAGAGTGTAGACAACCAATGCTTTCTCCCGATAGTCACTTATCGAGCTGGAAGACGGAAGTTAGCCAAAGGTTTGGCACTCCAACTCAGAACCGTGTAACGTGAACAGGAAAGAATCATGCTCACCAACACAGGAGAGATCGCAAGACAGTACAGAAAAAGTTTTAGAGTAAAAAATATAAGAGTCATAAATACCATAAAATCGATTAGAAATCTCAAACGGCATTTGGCTGGTCATGTTAAAAAAATGCTTGACGACAGCTTGTCATCACAACTCGCTACGTTGGTCTGTGTAGATCATTGATGAAAATCTGGCCAGCAAAAAATAGCATGGTGTGACGAACTAGACAAGAAAGTACTGGCTCCGTGACGCACCTGACAGAGGGGTATGGCAAATTTTGGAAAAGGTCCAACGACGGACGCTAAAAGACTGAGGAGCAGGAGGAGGAAATCGATGGTAACTGATTCTTCACTTCATGCAGCTTACGAATGTTTCTTATAGGAACGCCCTACTTTCGGAAAGCAAGGAACACACACACACACACACACACACACATACATATATGTATATAGTGGACCCTCCAGCACGGATTAGACGTCTGTTTTATCCGATTGTCCGAATTAAACGATGATAGGGGCTAATACTATATACATATACATATATGATATTGTAAAGTTCATAAACTAGGGACCCTCGCAGGATATTATAAATTCTTAAAACTTATTGAAATAATTCAATATCGTCTTTAAAAGTTTGATGTTGGTTATAGCTGCAAGAAAATATGAAATTAGTTGAAAAATTGTTTTGTGGACTCAAGGAGAATTTTTGTGCAGATTGAGGCCCTGTTTACTTTTTTTGCTAATATTTCTTATCGAATCAGCAATAATTGACAGATTTGTCTTTAGAAAAAAATGTTCAACGAGATTACTTTTATCATTAACACAAAGATTATCACGATAAATTGATAGATTTCAAGCCACAGACGTTTACATTGACACGCCTATCTTTTGAGGAAGTCACCATAAAAGTATGAATACGTATCCAATCAAGTCGAACAAACTCCAATTGTTTTCAACAAAAAACAGTCCTCAGAAACAGAAGGTTGTGCTGGTAACCATGGAGGAAAACTATACGTTTTCCGCCAGATTATATATTCTATGCCAAACTGGGGGAGGAAATTTTGAAAACTTCTTCAAGCATGAAAGCCAGTCATGGTCCCTGGCACTTGCCAAAACTGGTGGCATGAGATCTGGCAACAAAGTAGATCTACTTACAACAGAACAACCAGACTCAATCTCACAAGTGACTGCTCTATTTTTGGATGATGGAGTCGTAGTTCAAATATTGTCACCAGGTACCTCCCAGACTTTTGATTATTACACTGATACTGTGTTCTTTTCGTATATCTGACATCATTTCAATCTTGAACGCTTTCTTGGTATTGTGTTCGTTGTTTACAACCCACACAACCGGAGAGAGCAACAAGAAAGAAGAAGGAAAAGGGAGTAAGGAGGAGAATTGATCTTTCAACTAACAGGCAAAGCTTTCTCCGTGTAAGTGAGAAGAAAATAGATCCCTCTTACATGCTGGTAAAAGAGATTACAAGCATCGACTTTAAAGGTGAAGAGGTTTACAGCACTTATGATGATCAAGTTATTCCATCACCAGTGTAAGATGACAAAAATATCATTGAATATTACTCACATGAGGATTAAATCCTTTGGACGTTGCTCGTGAAAGTCGCCATGATATACCTGCAAATCAAGTATGGTTATCATTCGGTATGGGGATGCATCGCAGACACATAGCATAACGTGACATTGTTGCAGGATTGGGTCCATCAGAAGGTCTAGTATTAGTAATGTTTCATTCATTTACTGGGAGTGACACCACCTCTTTCTATGCAGGATTAGGCAAACACAGAGTATATGTCATACAGAATGTTTTCCCCGGTGTCACTGATTCATTTCTGAAACTGGTAGATGCTCCATCGAATACCCCTGCTAGAAGTGTGTGTTGCTCTTATGTTAGACAGGACTGTTCAATGCAAATTAACCCAAACAGCATTTATTTGCAAGACATTTCACGGTTTGGGCGAATATTCTACAAGCATTTGCTTAAAATGGTCTGCCAAGATTGTGCTCGGGGTAAGTGCTGAAAAGGAGCCTAGACTTCCAAGTCCTGCTGACTGGGGCTGGACTGAAATTCATACATTGCATCTGCAAGGGATCATGCAAGTATGTTAGGTAAAGGTAAATGATTGACTGAAGTCAGAGGTGACCTAAAATCTCCTCTTTCTTTCACTACTATTTTTTCGAATAGGGCGGACAGGGCCCTGATTTATACCTCTATCCTAGTCACACAGAATGTACACAATTAGCTGCTGGGTGCTCAAGTAATTTCGCCCTAATTAAGAGTTTCCCCCATACTTCGTTTATCCCGGGAATCGAACCAGGAACCTTCTGCGTATAAATCAATGTGCATACTAAAGCATATATGATTAGTTCCTTTTGAATATTGATAAATGCATACATTTTACGCCTTTTTTATAAGGCAAGTTGTAAGATTAAAATCATGAATTATGATATAATACAACTTATATCAGTTTAGGCTAATACCTTGTTATTTCTTTATTACAGCGTTAGAAGTTTTGCTTATTATATTGTTTCTTTTTTTTTGTTTTCAAACCTTGATCGTCAGTCGCCAGGGCGTACTGCCGACCTGGATCTATTTCTAAAAATATACCAAGTTTCATGTTTTTAACCCAAAGTACAAAATTTAGTCCCAAATCCTTCCTTAACAGCTTTACAATGAAGAAGAGTGACTTTTCCCCTTTCAGGTAAGAAAGAAGAACCAGATGAAGATAAATTAAGACTTCTTTCATCATCTGGTGAAGTTATTCATTCTTTTCTTTTGGAAAAAAAAAGAAAGGTTTGTTCGATACCACTCGAAATAATTTTCAGTACCATTTACTTTCATCTTGATTTTTAAGGCTGTTAGGGACATGAGTTCGACTCTCACCGAGAGTTACCGTAGAAGTAACGGACCGAGTTGAAGCTATGATAAAAACAACTAAAAATTAAGATTAGCGAGAAACGTATTTATATGGATTGTAATATTCCATTTAATAACATTGTGCGAATTGTTTCAAATCTTTTGTTCCTGAGTATAAGTGTTTTGGGGTTTGTTTTTTTAATTGCTTAATCCAAAAAGGATTCTAAATGTTAATTATTCCTTTCAAATTTTGCTTTCATGACCGGGTCAGTGATAACTTGAAATCTGTGCATTTTCGATTTAACAAGGGGTCAATTTGTATATTTCTAATCACATAGAGTAGGAAAAATAATTACATACATAGATCATTGTCCTGTTCACAAAAGTAGTTTGAATGCAATTAAAAAATTTAGTTCTATACTTTTACATATAAGTAATTAGAAAATGACAAAAATTGCATGGTGCGATAAGATGAAAATAATTGTCTTCTGCCTACTTCTCTATTGATTATTAAACCGGGACACTTTCTTTTCGAAAAATAACATCAGGAAAACGGGTATAGAAACTTATGGGAACAGCAGTAGGGGAGCAATAACCCTTAAAAAGGCAGGAATGTAATTATTGTGAGAGCAAAAATCCCCCATTCTAAAAAATCATTTTGAATTGCTTGAACTGTGAAATCTTCCGAAATACGTTGGGGAGAAAATCATCTATAACTACTCTCATATATCATATAAATAGACATTTCTTACTTGCTGGAGACGTTGAAGAAAGAAAGCAATAATCGCCTTTTGTATTAATCAAAAATATTGATATTCTGCTTAGGTTAATCAACGCTTACCTTCAACTATAGGATTAAAGATCATGTATTTCAAAATATAAAATACTTGATTTTTCTTTTTTTCCGTTTAGTGATTCGATCAAAAATCTCGAACTTTGTCATAATGAAACGTATAAAAAAAACAAGGGTAGGGAAATGTTTTGGACTGATATCAATTCTTTTATGTAGTGCTACGCTAATACCTTGTTGTTGGCGAAGATAGATTTTTACGTTATAACGATCGTTTCAGTATTTCTATTGTTATTGTTTTACAAAAGAGTATAAAGAATTCAAAATTTCTTTTCTTGTCATTTGCTATTTTTCATCGGTTTTGTTCAGTAAATGATGGATGGGGAAATATATTGGGAAGACCTTAGCGGATCGGGAGCCCATAGAAGACGGGTGGCTGGAAGTGGTATCTGCAACGAGAAAGATTACAAAAAAAAAATCATTCAAATATTTCAGGATCAACGTCTTGCCAAAAACACAGCACCGGGGTTACAGCCAGCCAAAGTTCAACAAAAGAAAAAGATGTCCTTAAGGACTCAAAACCCCTTTGAGTCCGGTCTTGCTGCCAATTTATTTTTAGCACCAAAATTAATATTTATCAGTCGTACATAATGAAGTCTGAAATGATGGAAACTGAAAAATTATAGTTCATACAAGAAGGGAGCAAATTAGCGTCGGTCTTTTCACACAGTGACTGCAAGTAGTATCCGATGCATTTCAAAAAGTTTGTTTTGATATCTTCATACTGTCTCAAAATGGACAGAATTCGGACCATACAACGAAAAATATGAAAATAAAGAAAATATTGGATCAAAGACGAACATTGAAAACTTACGAGCAAAAATCCGAAATCTCTGGTCCGAATTCTATTGAAAAAGTGTAGATATATTAAAATAGAAGTTCTTAAGTGTATCGGATACTTTTGTGCCCACTATATATATATATATATATATAGAGAGAGAGAGAGAGACTAGAAAGCTCTACTGCTTTAGACAGTAAATATTATAAAAACTTTTTTCAATAGATTTTTCCCAATATCCATAAATATATATATATATGTGTGTGTGTGTGTGTGTGTGTGTGTGTGTGTGTGTGTGTGTGTATGGAGAGAGAGATAGTTATCCCTCGCTATATGTGGAAGTTTGAGGCACCAAGGCTTTGAAAATCCGTTAATAGTTTTTGCAGACCTCCCTGAATCTTTTTGGTTCCCAAAACCAATAAATTTCGTACTATAAACAATAAGCAAACATTTTAAGATTCATAAATTTTTGCAGTTCAAATAAATAGATGAATGCAGTAAATCATTCAGTAAAGGTTTCAGATGTTAAAACTGCACTTCATTTCTCTCTGGTGACTGATCCATCATTTTTGGAGGAAACGATATTTTTTGTCCAAAATGTAAAAGAAGCCTTATCCTGCTCAGAAATCCTCTGCGGGTACGCAAGTCTTCTATTTCGTTTGGGGGGACTAACTTCATGCTATTTTTGCTGCAGTTATAACCAAAATTAAACTTTCATAAAACTTACTCACAGCACAGTGATTATTAATAACTAGCAGAATCCGTGGATATTCCACGGGTATTTAAAAAAAACTTTATGACCGTTGGACGTTTATATGCTATTTGTCAGATGTATCATGGATGAGAATTGCAAAATGTTTAGTGAATGCAACACTGATAAATAATGCACGATTGCTGAAATAATAATTTATAAATATACCTAGCAAGATGGCCAGACTTGTCAGACAACTGACTGGAAAATATACACATCAAATCATCTATTCCTTCTCTCATTCTCTCTCTCTCTCTCTCTCTCTCTCTCTCTCTCTCTCTCTCTCTCTCTCTCCCACACACACATTATCTATTAATCTATCTGTCTTTCACACTATCTGTCTATCTATCTATGTCCGTCTTTATCTATCTATGTATCTCTCTGTCTTTCATACTATCTATCTACCTGTCTGTCTGCCTGTCTGACTTTCACACTATCTATCTATTTCTCTTTCACACTCCTATCTATCTATCTCTTTCACACTATCTATCTATCTATCTATCTATCTATCTCTTTCACACTATCTATCTATCTATCTATCTATCGATCTCTCTCTCTCTCTCTCTCTATATATATATATATATATATATATATATATATATATATACATATATCTATATATATATATATATATATACATATATCTATATATATATATATATATACATATATATATATATATATATATATATATATATATATATATATATATATAATATATATATATATATATATATAATCAGTCTTTTAACGTCCGTTGTTGGACAAAGACTTTCCCCGGGATTCACCACACTTCTCTACCTTGGGCGTCGCAGAGCCAGTATTTTCTAAATTTGTCCAGTTCTTCTCTCCATCTTGTATTCTGTCGGCCTCGGTTTCGCACGTGATCTCTACGAAACAGTCCAATAAAGCATTACATCAAGATTGTGAATAGAATCCCTCACGCTGCTAAAATCCCAGAAAATGAAAATAAAAATAATTTTCGAATGTAATGAAGGTACTATGAAATGAAAATAGAAAAAGTAACTTTTATTTTTTCAAATAATCGACTCAAGGAAATCTCAACCCCACCCCCATAAAATGAGGCATATTTCAATGCAATGTAAATTCTGTTTTCCCTGTTACTTATGAATATCTGTATATATATTGTCTCAAAACATTCATATTTCATATTGCAAAATTATTAAACTTAATTGCATACTGATAATATTATTGATTTAATTGAAATGAAACTAATGTAAAAAAACAGCGATTAAATAATACAATTCAACAATTTGATTTATCAAAAGCAATAACGATATCACATATATATTTAAGTCTTTTTTTTTTTTCATTATTTTCTTTATTGATTGTTTTTGGCTATTTTTCACATCGATTAGTGTGTACGAAACATTACGACCTATAATTGTGACTATCTCCCCTGCATTGCACCAAAAATGTAAAAACACACAATTTGATGTCTTCCATTTTTACTGATTTTTTCGAATGTATTGAAATTTTGAATTTATATCAGAACTGCGAAAAAATGAAAACAATTCAACAATTTAATGTAATTTTAATGTGTCAAGAGCGGTGAATAAATAGGAATCATTTCATAATTTGATTTATTCAAACCAATAACAATATTATTCGTGTACTGTTTTTGTATCATTGATCATTTTATTCATTTTTATCTGTTCTCCGTTTTTAACATCCAGCTAGCGAGTGTGTGAAACTTTAAAATCTACAATTGGGATGACTTTCTATGCATTGAGCCAAAAAATTAACCAAAAGCTTAGCTGCACTAGGATCAAACTCCCTTGCTCTATTAGAATCTACAGGGTAAACAAAAAAGAATTCATTTCTCCATAGAGTATTATTCCAAAACTACGTGTCTCATTTCGAATCCCTCACAAGTAGTTCTTGTCGATGCGATTTGCAAATTTTTCCCAAACAAAAACTGAGTTGGGCTTTGGAGTGGGAGTGAATTCGTCATCAGTTTTAGCATACGTGACAGTGTCACAGTTATTTGTGTATAACGTCACTGTTTTTTTTCTGTTTGATCACTGTCATCCGTCGTCGTTGTCGTTACATACGGAAATAAAGTCAAACCCCAATAGCAAAAATAAAGAAAGAAAAGGCCGTCTCAATCTAATGCTTACTCGGCCACTGGCCTTGGAAGAAAGAAAGAAAAATCAAGCCTATTCGGCCGAATGGTTAATCTGCCACTTGCCTTGGGAGAAAAAAAAAAGAAAAAGCCTACCAAACCAGATGGTTAATCCGCCACTTGCCTCCGAAGCAAGTAGAAGGAAAGGAAAAGAAAGTCTTAACCTACGGGTTAATCTGTCACTGGCTCCCAAAAGAAGAAAGAAAGAAAAGCTTACACAGCCTAACGGTCATTCTGCCACCGGCATAGAAATGAAGATAGAAAGAAAGATAGAAAGATAGAAAGAAAGAAAGAAAGAAAAGGCCTACTCAGTCAGACGATTAATCTGCCACTGGCCATCAAACCAAAGGCGAGGTTGGGAAGAAAAGGCCTGCCCAGCCTAATGATCAATTCGCTCCTGGCCTCTGAACCAAGGAAGAGATAAACAAAAAGTCTACTCAACCAAATACTTAATCGGCCATTGGCCTTGAAAGCAAAGAACTAAAAAAAAAGTCATTCGATCGACCTCTGGTTTTGAAAGCAATGGAGAGAGAATTTTTTTTTTAAAAAAGAAAGAAACTTCCCACTAAGTGTAATGGCCATTCCGCCACTGGTCACAAAAGTTGGAGAAAAATGAGGAGAAGGCCTCGAGTTAATCCACCACTGACCTCGGAAACAAAAAAGATGTGTCCTTTCAGCTTGGATTCGATTGTTGAATCTACTGGTGTCAAGCTGAATACCTTAAACCACTGAGTCACGGGAACACCAATGCAAATTGAAGTTAATATGTATATATTATATTGTTTTATTGTGGATGTGAAGTGATCCGACAGAATGTAGATGACAGTGACAGTTGGAAGTTGCAGAGAAAAATTCAAGAGAAATTTGCTGTATCATCTCATTTTTCTTTACTATTCCGTGGGCATATTTCGATGCATTTCAACAGGAGCCAGCAATCTTTTTCAGGGGAAAAAATTTGAGTGGTCCACAGAAAATTTGTCTGTATACATATTTAAGGTGGAGAAAAGATATGGGGATATCCCTGTGTTGTTTGGTTGTTTAGTGCGAACGACAGAGGAAGTGTTTGCATCCGTGTAAGTGAGAATAAAATTTTGTTTGAAATGAGAAGGGTCTATGAAGGGTAGGGTCAAAGAATGTTTATTTCCTGACTCTGTGGGTGTTTGGGTTATCTTAGATAAGAAGGGCGGCGAGAAGAGGGAATCGGGACTAAAATGGTCTGTTCTCAAGAGAGTGTTTGTTTTTTTTTTTCATCAAATAATTTGAGAGATTGTGTGTTGGTATATGTGGGGCAGGGTAGGGATAAGGTGTTTAATCTTTTACGTTGATGGTGGGTGAGACTTCTTTTTCTCTTCATAAAAGAGTGGTATATGTGTGTTTGTACCATTTCTTGAACAGAATGTTGGCTACTTGCCGATCCCTTGTATGTTAGTGCTGTAGTGTATTGTATCTATGTAATTCTGTTTTAAAATCAATGCATGTCGAGGTTTTGCAATCTAGATGCAACCCTACCTCTCACAGACCCTTCTCATTTCCAACCAAATTTTACTCTCACCTACACAATTATAGACACGTCCCCATCAGCTCTTACTAAACAATCAAATAACACAGGAATATCCCCATTTCTTTCCTAGACTTCATATATATAAACAGCAGAAGTTTCTGTAGACCGCTAAAAATATTTTCTCTCAAGAGATTGCTGGTGCCCTTCAAAATGCATCGAAACATGCCCATGGTATGATTAAAAAAAAATAATGTGTACCACGTACTCTCTCTTGAGCTTTTCTCTTCACCTTCCAATAATCACTTTCATCAATGTATATTAGATCATAAATGCCATATGTTCGTTGGACGAATAGCTAAAAATCGCAGACGAATATCTACTGCCTTTTTTGAAATTTTTTAGATAGTTATGTTATTATATTGACTGTTTTGATACCATCCTTAGTAGCGCAGTAATTTTCACAGACAAAAAACAACAGATATTGTCAAAAACTAGAGTTTTGTCAAATCCTAATGTTGACTTTGTTTTCGTAGTATTACAATGTCATGCATGAATAACAGTGACATGGTGTTATACTCTAAAACTGATGACGAATTCACTTCCACTTTTAAAGCCTAACTCAGGTCGACATATTTTGCCGAAATCTTCAGATTTCCTTTCCAAAAACTAAAAATAAAGGAGTCGAGATGGGACACGTAGTTTTGGAGAAATCAATTGTTTTGTTAACTTTTTAGATTTCCATAGAGCAAGGGAGTTTGAGCCTTGTGCTGCAAGATTGTATATACTTGCTATAATATTAGAATTAGAATTCAAAGTCTTAAAATATAAAGTCTGACGAAATCATGTAAAAGTGAACTCTTAAAGTTCAATAATATACTTTATTTCATGTCATTCCATTTTCCTGCCAGATTCTAAATTATTTTCTACTCTTTTCTATCTTTCTTCCTTTCTTTCTTTGCGTTTGTGACGTATGACTTCTGCTCTTTGCTTTCTTTATTTCTTTTTTTTCGTATGAATTCTACTCTTGGCTTTCTTTCTTCTTTCCTTTCTTTCTCTGCGTTTGTGACATATGACATCTGCTCTTTGCTTTCTTTCTTCCTCTCTGTCTTTCTTTCTTTTTTTCTTTGCGTTTTTGGCAAATGAATTTTACTCTTCGCTTTCTTTCTTTCTTTCTTTGCTTTCATGGCGTATGAATTCTACTCTACGCTATCTTTCTTTTCTTTGTGTTTGTGACTTATAAATTCTACTCATCACCTTCTCTCGTTCTGTCTTTCTTTCCTTTCGTTTGTGACGTCTGAATTCTGATTTTCGCTTTCTTTCTTTTTTTTTGTCTCTTTTTTCTTTCTTTTGGTTTTTGATGAACGGATTCTACTCTTCGCTTTCTTATCTTCATCCTTCTTTTCTTTCTTTGCGTTTGTACAGGCTTAAGCTTGTCCCATTATTTTCGCCATTTATCCTTTTTTCTTCTCTCCATGACGATGGCTCATTCCATTATTAAATCAAGGGTTGAGGAAGTTCACCAACGTTGTCAATAGTCAATGAATCGAAGGAAAGATTTTTATGCCACTATTTACATTCATCCTAATATTGTTGTTGCTTTTTATATTCTGTCTGAGAAGAGTTTCAATAAAAAGCAACAAAAATATTTTGATGGAAGTTAATAGTTGCATAAAATGAAAAAAAAAATGGTTAATAATGATTTATAATATTTTGTCTACGAGAAAATAAATGAACAAATTCGTTTACAACGCAGTGAATGGGAAAAAATTAATGTCTGGGATGCCGTTCGACTAACCCATTTGTGGGTGTTTAATCCGCATATAAACCAGGTTTATATTGTCTACGTAAATGAATCAATAACACAAATATTATTACAATGCATTTATGATTTTCTAAACTTTCCTAAACTTTTTACTCTTTGTTTGTACTACACAGCATACTTTTCTATGATACCCAGTTGGGGAGCTTAACATGATTCATTCTTGAATATCTGAATTCTTAGATTAAATATTTTCATTATTAATCTTTGTCTAGCTCTATTTATCTCATTGTTGCTTTAAATGACAAATTTCAAAATTGAATACCCTCTTAACATCAAAGTAAACAGCATGAATCAGAACAAAGTTATTCCTTCCAAAGGATAATTATTACCCCTACTGTGAGTACAAAATTTTGATTTGTACGT
Organism: Thysanoteuthis rhombus; assembly: GCA_963457665.1. NCBI lineage: Eukaryota > Metazoa > Mollusca > Cephalopoda > Oegopsida > Thysanoteuthidae > Thysanoteuthis > Thysanoteuthis major. The sequence continues at coordinate 26,999,059 of OY735211.1, read as the reverse complement.
CCCTATCGAAGAGGTGAGTTAATGCAAGGTCGATGATTCGCAACTAGAAATACTTAGATCCAATATCAACAATATGTATGAATATTTCATTATAATAATAATTTTTCAATTTTCCCCCCATTCCATCCTATACCCCCAGAATCTGTTCCCCATACCCCCACCAGGTTAACTTTTTTTGTTAACTCTATACAGTAACGGTTCCTGTGGGCTGTGCAAAATGTGTGTTTGCTCTCAACTCCATAGTATGTTATGATTTCCATCTTTTTTCTACATAATACTAAAAGTCTAATTTGCCCAACCAAATTTATCATGAAAACTCAATGGACCAAGGCCAACTAGTTATGAATATAATTATAATACGAATTTCGATCAAATGACTATAAACTGCGACAATACGATATACGATATACACCGAACCTAAAATGGGGAAAATATGGAAGTATCAAATAAGAATGATATGCATAAATCATTGACAAAGAAGTAATGTAGATTTTATGGCCGGAAAAAAAGAACCTCAAAGTCTGTTTTTTATGTATATCGCTTCATCAAGAGAGTGTTGATGGGCTCTACTCATGAATTTCCATTATTTGCTATGTATCTCTCAATCACTCTTTCTCTTTCACTTTCTTTCTCTATTTCTCTCTTGCTTTTTATTTGCATGATTCACTAAAAAGAAAGCTGATAAAACCTACGCCTGATATTTCATCACAGCCTGTCACTCTGTCTTTCTTTCTTACTCTCCCCGCTTTCGATGGGAGAACATATTCTAGTTTCGTTAGAAAGATGAGTGAATAGAGATTTTCCTGTGTGTCTCCGTGCACATATACACTCCTGAAATATGATTTTAAAATTTGGGCTAATTGTTGACTGTACCAGCACAAAAGTACCCTACCGCTGTTTTGATCTTATCTATCCACGAAAACCTCATGACTGAATTCTGGCTTTCTAATGCATTACGGTAACGGACATTTTGTGCAAACGTAAAAAGTAATAGTAGACCCCTTATACTGGCTACGATTTCAGTTATTGTTATCCAGGCTCCACATATCCACGAGATCTCTGCTTTGGCTTTCTTCGATGTTTACGATGTGTTAAGATTGAATAGGAGCCAGCAAACACGGAAATGATGGCACTTACTTCTCTCACTATTTTATCCACGGATGAGGGGAAGAGATGGATTTATGCTTTTTCAAAGGGTAGTAGCGCAAAGTGAACACAGATCTTAGTCGGAGATTTAACTCAAGTCACCGATTCTATCTTCTGTGCTGCTAACAGTTTGGCCTTCAGCACTTCCTTGCACAAACGTACGATCTGGAGGAAATATCGTTCTTGCTATTTTCCGAATTCGTCTTCTCATTTTCTCGCTCAGGTCTTGACACTAGATTGCACGAGTAGAATTCGTGAGTTAACACAATCAGCATGCTGTCTCGCTATATTTCATGTCACCATTGAACTAAATTATATTTTTTTTTACTCTTCGTTTTAGAATCGGGGTGACACGAAATTGCGCAGACGATGGTCGCATTATTTCGTCTATCCGATAAATGTATGGATATATCATCGTTCTCCGCTTATACCCTCATTGAGGGTGTTGCAGGGTTCGGTACACACGGGCAATAGTTAGTAAGAGCCTGCCAGTTCTGTCGATATTCTCCCTTATTTCACTTAGACGATTCATTTGAATCCACTTTTAGTTTGCAAGACCCATCGGCACTATCATATTCGCCATTGTTATCGTTATACTTAGTACACATCGATTAAGATATACTCTTGCATCAGTCAGTAATTTCCGTGTTACGAGGATCGATCAATAAGTCCGTAACCTGGCGAGTAGTTATTAGCTGAATTTTGATCCGAAATTTTCCTTGTACAATATTTTGATCCATATGACTAATAGAGGAGCGTTTACTCACGTGCATTTACGAGGAATCTTTGTTGCCTAAAGTGAATTTTTTTCTTTCATCATCAGGCTATGGACTTATTGATATGTCTGCTTACAACTACAAATACAATCATTTACTATAATAATACACTACGTGTATTTGTATTGACATCTTTTGTCGGTAACACACCAGATTTAATTGTTGAACAGCTAGCTAAGAAATAAATTGACTTATGCAGCACATCAGTGATGAAATGAAATGAATTACCCAGAGACATTTTAATAATAATAGTGTGGCTGCTTAACTAAAAAAATTCAAGCCAGCTGTAATTCTTGTGATAAAAGCCTACAGTTTGGTACACTTATAGTTAAAGACATTCAAGAGAGAATTGGATTTTGAGCAATCATGGAATTTCAATATGTCACCCAGTAACAACTTTTTTCAGATCAATTTTCATATCAGAGATAGATATAATATGATATTGGGGACATAATTAATTGAATGTTGTACCATCCATCGTTCTTGGGTATTGCCATTTGGAATTATACTCTCAAAAATTGAAGATGGCGGTCATTACTGGTATGAAAATTATAATTGCAATAAAGTTGCCAAGACTAGTCTGATATGGATTCAGAATTCGAATTTCGAACCTTATAATTGCCCAGAATCTTCCTTCTATCTCACAATTCAAGATTCAAAATATGTTATAATGATAATGGCCTAGAGCTAGGGTCTATATCCAATTATTTTAATGCCGTTAGCTATAAGTGCACCAAACCGTGTATTTTGGTTACACATCCCGTTCATACACACACGACCGGTCTAGCTCTAACTACATACATGAGTACACATTCATGCAAGCATACATACATACATATTATCCAGTCTTACGCCCCATACACACACATGTGTGTATTAAAGACTACCAATGTTGGTTGGGTCAAGTGACAACCCCGCCTGTCATTGTTCAGTATATGCTTAGTTTAGTAAATATCGATTCAAGATATTCACACCTAATCCATCGTTAGATGTGTGTTTCTTGATCCTGTAGTAGGGATCGAACTTGGTACCTTCCAGTCTTATAGAAATGTTTATTAACCCATTAAATTTAGAAGTTGACGAAGACTAATAGTCATAACAATTATTGTAGTGGATGAAGTGACAAAGTGCCGATGAAAATTTGTCCCCAACGATCAAGTATTCACTCATGTCTATCTGTTTGTCCACAACTTGATCCCTGATACAGGGTTTTTTATAGGTGCGACTTGGGTGGGATGGCCCTGACTAGGCTTTCTCAATCCTACTATTTATGCTATTATAACAGAGAGGGATTGATTACTATTTTGGTATGACTAATGAACCCAGGACCTACCACTCTGTAAGCGACGACTCAACAATTGGGGCCACGCTAACTTGTTCCGGTTATGCAATATCTTCAAGAGTTTTCAATGAACTTCAATGAAGTTTTGTGGAAGAGTGGACCATAGGCTGAGAATTGATTAATTTCTGGAAGCATTCAAGAATGTATTTTCCATACATCAGGTTGATGTGAACAATAGTCCGAAAATAGAAAATTGAAACCAGGAACCTCATTTCCATCGTAGTGATAAATGAATCGATTTTTATTCAGCTTGTCGGAACGATGACGCTGGCAGAGACATGAGTTCTCTGAATGCTTTCAAGTTGTTTCTGAATTCAACGGGACAAAATTATACGCAGGCTATGTTGTTGAGTTAACTCTGATACGAAGACGTAAAACCAGATAGCAGGCTATTTGTTTAGTTCGTCTGATAACACAGTGTAACGATTTTTGTTCCTGGGTTATTTCCTGATTGCTTATGTGTGAAATGTACACATACATACATGCATACATAACCTGACTGCAGTCAGAGGCTTCCCAAAGGCTCCTCTTTCGTTCGCCACCATCTTTCGAATAGGGGAAGTTGATTTATTCTACGCAAAACACACAGCGCAGGGTGTACTCAGTTAGCTGATGAGTTCACAGGGAAATCCATCCCAAACAAAAGTTATCCACTCTCTTTGCTCATAACCAGGAATGCGAACCCGGATTCGTCTGTGTGTGAGACTGCTGTGCTAATGATTACACCGTCAGAACTGAAATAGTATAGAAAATAGTTATTATTCCCGGTAAACTTCGTTTTTGTGACCAGGAAACTGATATTCATATGTGTTTTTTCTTGCATCATGTGATTAAAAATAAAATCGGGGAGAAGTAGATTTCAAACTATCACTGTCTTAGTCACAAAACAAAGTTTGAAGGAATTAATTGATACTTTTAATACGTTTTAGACATGATAAATCAGGATATAACACTTATTACCTAGGAGACAAAAAGTGAAAAAAAAGTTGAGCTCTGTAATCTAACAGAGCTAAAATAAAACTCAATCTCTCCTGAAGTTTGCAGAAAATTCAGCGGCTTTGAATAATTTCATATTTTCATTTTTTTTTTAATTTATTCAAATCTGATTGTTATTCCATTTTTCTTTATTTTTTTAACTATTTTTTCTGAGGCAAAGATAACATTAGTTTAATTAGAAAATGTGTTTTATTCTAAATTTCAATGATTGTTACTACTTTTTAAAATCGTCTTCAATTTTTTAGTTGTTTTCATCATAACTGAACTTGAGCAGTCAATTTACAGAGCAGATCGGAAATGTTTGTTTGCTGCCGTAAAATGACGGCCTGGGTTGAGTTTTGATTGAAATTTCTAAAAAAAAATTAAGATGAATTTAAAAAGTAATCAAATTGATACAAAAAAAAATTGTGTTACAATGATTCATCTCATGATAAAAATAAATAAGTCTTTTTTTTTTCAATTTCTTAAAAGCCATCTTTCTATTCATGGTTGTATTTGATGGTCCATGATTTTTTGTGCAGTTTGTCCACGTTGATTTTTGCAGGTTCGATTTTTTCTTTCATTGCTAATATCATTATGATCACATTTGTTGTCGTTTACGTAACTATCAGAAGTTGTCGACTATAACTCACACCTAAACTGTCCACGTCGGTAGGTGACTGGCTATGTATGTGTTGCACTTAATGGCCATATAAATGGAGCTGGAGGACTGGCATTTTGAGCATTCACTCCTTATTATATCTAGAAAAGAAGTGTTTTGAAATCCCCCTCCCCTGAATAGTATTTTAGTGGGTGTTCTATTTGCAATATGGTAAATCAGCTCTTTAGTTTTTGCTTTGAAAATTCGGACTTTTTTGTAGTCACTGCCAAACGAAAGGTGGCGTTAACTAAATCTCCGATCACTTCCGTTTCCAATTTTTAACTGATCACCCGAACATGACATGCTGCGAAAAAACATTAGTCACGTGATATGTTTTTTTTTTAGTAACTAACCAGACCTATCTTAATTCTTAAAGCTGCTGTATTCCTCTATTTTAATTCAACATTAATACAAATTTGAAGATAATTGAATTTGTAAGAAAATGAAGACGCGTAACTCTAGTATATTCAGAGTCAAAGGTTCGTTTCACTCTCTTCTTCTTTATCCTCGCTCGATTACGTTTTTTTTTCTCTTAAAGCTCCAGAGATAAAACAATTCTCGTCTTAAATTCCAGAATAATCACACCCAACCCCCTTACATTCCACTATTCCAATTCAGTATACCGCATCAAAAAACATTCTCAGTCATCAAAGTAGAGAAGCACTCTTTCTTTCTCCGCCATTCTATGACATTGCTTGTGTGTCGACTGAGGACCAGAGGGACATGGACGGACGATCGTTTTCTTAAACAAAATGATATTTCCCCTAAGTTAATTCTGCCATCAACCCGGAGCCGAACCTATCCCCGACCCCACATGCCGAGGGACGATGCAATTTCCATCGTGAAATACTTTATGAAGGTCCGGTTACGTGTTGAATCGCTGGGCTTGGTGGGTGTATTCTTTGAAAGGGTTTTTCATTAAATTTGATTGGTGATCGATAGTTTTCGATTTAACTGGGCAGCATTATTTCCCGGAAGATTATTGCAATTGGATTTTTTACGACGGAGGTAGCTGCTCCTTTCCCGGACAAGCAAAACTTGATAGATTGCCCAACGTGAAATCAATTTCTTTTTTAAAAAATGCTGTTGTGATCATTGGGATTATTTTAGATGAGTAAGCTCCATACGGCGAAAGACCAGAAGAGGATCAGGATGATTGTATTGCACCAATCTTCTAAAAGCCAATATCTTGCCTGTCGTTAAAAATTAGCTCGCAGAATGCTGTTCAGCCAACAGCTGGGAAATAAGTATCCGCATCAGCCAGAATGAAGGTTTAAAAGAATTAGTCGATGACTTTTTGCTTAGTAGTTATCAGTTATAAGTGTACAATAGCCAAAAACCCTGCACAGGATGTGAAGAATGATTTGCATGGTCGTTGTGAATGCTACGGTCACTCAGTACACAGACTCGCTGGAGAGCATCTCTCCACCGAATGAGTAACCCCATGAAAAACTGTCGGTCCATGCATGAGCAGTAAAGTTCTCTCCGATTAGTTGCTAAGTTATATCATGGTCGTGCAACCTGTTCTTGAGATATTTAAAATTGTGGACCTCGTTTACATGTTCAATACATTGTAAGCACATACACACCCAGAAAATGTTACTGACAATTTTGAATTTTAATTCAAAATCAAATAAATAAGCGGATGCTTTTTATCAACGTAAAACTTGCTTACGGTATATTAATTTATTTCGGGCGATATTTCAAATTTAAAGCTGACCATATGATACGAATAAATCAATCAAATGTTCATCTGTGGAAGTGAAGACTATCAACAGAGAAAATGTTTATGTCTACCAAGTTCAGTGAAACAAGTTAACACATGCTGTTGATATCAGTTCTAGTTGAAACTAAATTAGTTGAAAAAAAATTTAACAGAATGAATATCAGTCGTAACAAAGAACGAATATCAGTTAATGTGTATCTGTAATAATTCTCTTCGCATGAAAATTACATGGAGTTTGTGCGAGTGTGACGAGTATTTTTGACGATATCTTTTACTCATAAAGCTTTAGCATCAATATTCATTTATCAAGATATTTCCAATATTTTTCATTGACCTTATACAACCTTTCAATTAAATCAAGTATCATATAGGGACAATTATGGCTTTGATTGGATTTTTCCACCAAAGAAATTGACCAGGCAAGGAGTGTTGCATATTACTAAACAAGTGATAGTCCGAAGGTGACACGTTTGGAGAACAGGTCGCATATAGAAGAGCCCCTACCCCTAGCCCTGGGATCCTTGACAACGTCGCGTTTGCAGCTCAAGCATTTTTTTTATGCAGCAAAACCGCAAGTCGACTCCCGCATTCAGAAAAAGGTCCTTCTTATTTCAAGGGGTCAATCACAGTTAGGCGGCAAATTCATGCATTGTTTATACTGCATCTTTCTTTTAAAATTCTTATAATTCACCCGTTTTCATGTCTTGAGGCTTTTCAGAGTTCATTGTCCTCAAGAATTTTACCTTCACAAACCATTCTTTACGCGTGATTACACCTGCAGCGTCATTACTATGAGATTCGTCTACCACTTTTTTCAGACCAAACATTGAGACGAGACAGGGGGCCGCCTTGCACTGTTCCTTTTGTCTGAACATTTCATACATTTAGAATAAAGCGTCATCTAACCGTATGCAATCTTATGTTTTTCTATTTAAACTGTATACTAGTCATTATATATATATATATATATATATATATATATATATATATATATATATATATATGTTTTCAAAAGTATTTGAATTTCTATTAGATGGCTACTAAAGGAAACTAACTATAGATATATTAGAATATACCTGACCAAAATGACGTGATTATTCATTATGTATCGGCACAAAGGAGCCTAGAGCTATTTTATTACATTTTTTTTCAAGTCTCAACTCATCTCTAGCTGTTGTAATATGTGAACAGACATGAAGTCTTATGCGCAACAAACAAGCAGAAATATGAACAAACAGATGAACAGAAAGATTTGCAAATATTGTTTTATATATATATACTAACCATATCATGAATCCATATATATATTTATATATATATATATATATATATATATATATATATATATAATCAGCAGCAGTCATCATAAGTTCACTACTGGAAAAACACATTTCTGATCTCCTTCCATAGTGACTGTGATTGTGCTCTTCTCTGCGGTGTCTCACCGACAAACTCTTTAATATCATTTCTCATATTGTATCTGATCTTTTCCTATCACGTTCACTGTCCGATGGAGACCAACCACATCGTCATTTGTTCCATATATTGCCATTTATTCGTGTTAAGTGTCCAGTCTATATTCATTTGTGCTGCTTACTTATTTTTATTATATCCTTCACCCTAGCCTTCCTTAGGGTCTATGTTCATCTGTTTCTATCTCTTCGAGTTATCCCTAGCATTACTCTTTCCATGACTCTCTGGATGATTCTAAACTGCTTTTTAGTTGGTTTCGTTAATCCCATTATTTCTCTCTCATAAGTCATTGCTGATACCATGCATCCATTGTATACTTTACGCTATAAGCACATTGGGAAGGTGCTCTTCAATACATCTCTATTCATACCAAATGCTTTCCAGACAGTTATTGCGCGTTGTTATATTTTGCTTTTTAGCGGTCTCTATCTAACTTTATTTGCTGACCAGTGTTATCAAATTCGGCAATGTCTTCTAGAGCCTCACACAATATTCTTCTGCTCATCTCTATCCCCACATTCCCTATGAGGAACACATGTTGATGTTCCCTAATTCTTCTAACGTTTCTGTCGCCATGGCAACATCATCAGCAAATCTCAAGTTATTTGAATATCCACTGTCTACGTTTACTCCCGTTCCCTTCCGGTCAGTTTTCCGAAAGATGCTTTCTAAGTACGCTGTAGAAAGTTTAGATGATATTGTATTTCTTTGCCATACTCTTTTTATGTATATCAATCTCGTTTGAATCTTCACGTACTCTAATGGTTGCTGTCTTATTTTTGTAAATGTTCTGGGTGATTTATGTTTCACTCCTGTAACTAGAAGACATCAAATTTGGTGGAGTAAAGATTTACATATCCCAAGAGAGATTTTAAAATCTACGATCAACTGATTGGTAGTCATATCTCTTACCGACTGGGCTTAATTGACAAGTCGTCCATATAAGTCAAAATTTATCCAAGTCAGTCGATTTAATGATTTATTGACTGGATTATTGAAAATTACGCATCTTTGTGGTGGTTGTCTGCAGTATTTCAAATTTGAAATGTAGATGTTTTATATATGAATCTAGATTATTCGGGGGGGGGGTCTGAATCCAGACAATAAATCATTAAATTAACTTAATTTCTTTTATTTCAATTACGAAGTTTCCTAATTAAACATGTCTAATTCAATTATGTTTTCAGTCCAGAGTAATTAGTTCTTTTTGTTGACAAAAATCTAAAACTTAAAACATCCAAATACCTGCTTTACGAATAAGTTTAATGAATATATGCTTGTATAGCTCATTAAAATTATAGGAAATAATTTGTATATGAAAGTTTTATCTAAATAAATTTAATTAATTACGTTTTTGGGGGGGATAAAGTTTAGATGTCTGCTGGATTATTCATTCACAAAGTTTCTTTTTCAAATGTTTATTTTAATACTCTCTTCTTCCAATGTTGACGGAGATGAGAAATTTCATTGATTTTCTTTTGTTCGTTTTTTTAATTCTTAAATGATCAATAAATGAAAGACAATGACGTCCAGTTTGGCGACAGCAGACCAAAATAAGATAAAGAAATAACATAAAATTCACTTCAAATTGACTTACGTTTATTCATTCATATTTTGTTGTATGAAATATTCATATTTTGAGACGATGCACTAGGAAACTAGTCATTCTATTCAACTTATTCGTCAATCCAATAGAAGAGGGGGAACACTGCAATCATAATGCTGTTATACAAGAAAAGAAACCTGGAAAACCTCAACAACTACAGACCAATAAGTCTACTCAGCTGGATATACAAACTCTTCACCATAGTGATCACCATCCGAATCTGCAAAATGCAACAAGAAAAACTAACCAAGAGAACAAACAGGCTTCAGAAAAAAGGGTACCCAACCATCGACCATCTCCATTCAGTAAACCAACTTTAAGAGAAAACAGCAGAATATAGAATGCCACTAGCTTTAGCATCTATTGACTTTAAAAGGGCAGACTACGAGCCCTTTCTACTAGAAAAAGGAGTGAGACAAGGTGATACCAAGCAAGCAAGAAAGTTAGCCTGCACATGAACTTAAGCAAAACAAATGTCACGTACAAAAAAGATGTTGGAGACGACAATACAACAATCGAAATCGAGATTGCAGAGCTGGAGAAAGTAGACCACAACTTTTACCTAGAACAGCAAGTCTCCCTGAACTCATTAAAAGAAGAAATCAAGTGACAAATCATTCTTGGTTGGTAAGCTATTGGTAGAGCAAGCTCGACTTTCAAGAACAAGAAAATCCCACAAATCCTAAAAACAAGGGTATATAACCATTTCCCCCCACCGATACTCACTTATGAGGCTAACCAAAAGATTGACCCTTAAACCGAGACCCACGCAACGCGCACATGAAAGTATTATGATCAACCTCACATTGAGAGATCATGAGACAGTACAGTATATAAGAGAAAAGATATGAGTCCGACATATCATAGAAACAGATAGAAAACTCAAATGACAATTGGCTGAACATGTTGCAAGAGTGTCGAACAACCGCTGGACATCACGACTCGCACTGTGGATCCCAAGAGATCATATGCAAAATTATGACCGACGGAAATTAAGATGGCATGACGAGCAGGATGAATTCAGGGAGTACTGGCTCTGCGAGCCTGTGATATAGAGGTCTGGCGAATCCTGAGGAAGGTCCAATGACGGACGCTAAAAGGCTGATGATACTAATGAAACCTGCAGACTCATTTTGTGATAAGATAATGAAGATATCCTTCCAGAAATAAAGTTTCAATCCAAATGTCAGTTTGCAAGAAAAGTTTCCAGCGAAGCGGTTGTCGGCTAACTGTATATCGGCGAAACGTTATTCGTCGAAACGTCAGGACACGGGTTTCCCCGGTTGTATTCATCCATTTTATTAGGTTTATTTAATTTCATTTGATTGACTTGTTTCCCTACCCCCTCTCTCACTCTCTCTCTTTATCTATCTATCGATCTACCTATCTATCTCTATTGATTCAAATATATATATATGTGTGTGTGTGTGTGTGTCTATATATATATATATATATATATATATATATATATATGCTTTACGCTACTTTTTCGCTTTCACGAAAAAAAGGGTAAAAGCGAAAAATAGCATTCAGAGTTTACTTTCCAACGAGCACTCTCTCTCTCCCTCTTTCATCCCCCTCTGTCTCTGTCTGTCTGTCTGTCTGTCTGTCTCTCTCTCTCTCTCTCTCTCTCTCTCTCTCTCATATGTATATATATATATGTGTGTGTGTGTGTGTGTGTAATTGAATCATCCACAGACAGCTGTTTCGATGTATTATATCTCTTCAGTGAGGCTATAGACTTTCCATTATCCCATCCAGTACCGCTAGGCAGAATTGAAACCTTCACTTCAGACCCATAGGCCGATATCCTACCTCTGGAATACGGAACTGGACAGGCAGTAAGGCTGAATTTAAGCGTTATATTTAGATTACACAGAAATCCCTCATCCCCCAGAGTGCTCAATTCCTATAGAAGAGCATTGCATAAGCTTACAGCAGATGAGTTACCTCACTTAAAGAGTGATCAACCTTGAATAGGGGAGCATTGTGTGTATGTATGTTTCTTTCCCCTACACTCCAGTATCCAGTAAGATCCCACCTCCTCAACTTCCGACCATACAGCCTGACATAATTCTCATTCATCAACCACAGCGCATGGATGTCTTGCCGATAAAAGCTCAGCCTAACATGCCATCATTCCCCCTTTTTAGTTCTGGTAATGCTGAAAAAGTCTTACCATATATATTAAGAGCAATTGTTTCTTTGCGTTGCACCATTTCGACTTACGATAGGTATTTATAGGAAAGCTCCACTTCCAGTTAGCTGAGGACAACTGTATACGCCATCTTCCTTTGTTTGATAACCGCAATTATTATAATGGCTCCGCTTTTTTTCCTCTTTCAGTTTCATTCTTTCTTTCCCTCTCGTTTGTTAATAGCTTTCTTGAGTTATTTCAACCTTTACTTCATCTCCGTTTCTTTCCCTTTTCTCATTTTTGGTTTCTTCTCTCTCCACTTTCCTCTCCGTATTTTCAGCATCTAGTTTCGGTCTTTCCTTTCAAATTTTTTCATTCTTCTTTCAACATCTTTCTTTTAGCTTTATATACAGTTTTGAAAAACTCAATGTTGGAAACTGGACCTTACCTTGGTTCTCCACTGCAACTACCACAAGAACAATCCTCGCCTAATCTAAGGGGGTAAACTCTTCACTCTTTGTCTGACCGTCACGCTAAACGAAATCGATTCATAAAATTAGCATATCCTTACTGTGATTTCAAATCATCACTAAGTAATCGATAGGCGGCCTTATTACCGACTGAGCCAAACTGACAAGTCTTACATATCTACGATAATTTATGTTAAAGGAAGTAGAAGTGGAGTTTGGCTCAGCGGCAGTCAGGCTTGTTTCTTCCTTTTCTCTCCTTCTTTTTGATACATTTATTCTTTCTCCCTCTTTCTTATAATGAATATTTTGATTCATTCTTTCCCTTTCTTTCATTCTTCCGTTCTTTCTTTTTTCTTCTTCTCTCTTTTCTGCTTCTACCTCAATACGATGACGGATCAGTAAATCTGCCGCCTGTCACGTGGTTATTTGTTTAATTTTCGTCTGTAAATTTTCACTGTATGATGTAGAAGAGCATGATGTCAAGTGCATCGACAAGAAAAGAGATTATGTTGAAAAATAAGTTTTCGTCGGATAATGTAATATTGCTTCATCATTGGGCTACGGACTCATTGATGTACCAACAAATTTATCTTTATTTTTTCCTTAATCTCATTCTTTGCTCTCTCTCTCTCTCTCTCTCTCTCTCTCTCTCTCTCTCTCTCTCATGAAGTCTATTCATTATCTTTCTTTTTTTACTTTCTTCTTTTCTGAAAATTTATGTTTTTTTTTTATTCCTCTTTTTTCTTTCTTTCTTTTTATCTTCATTCTTTTCCTTCCTTAACCCTTTTTTGAAATATCTTTTTTCTTTCTGTTCATTCAGTTCTCTCTAAAAACCTATTATTTCTTCTCTCTTTCTTTTCTTTATTTCTGAATATACGTATATATATTATTTCCCCCTTCTTTCTTTCCATTCTCTTTCTTCCTGAACAATTATTTTCTTTAGTTATTTATTTCTGAGTATTTCTATCTTTTTTCTTTTTCATCTGTATTCCTTCAATGATATTTCCACTTTTTTTCCACCTCCTCTCTTTCATCCTGAATATGTTCACCCTTTTTTTTTCATTCATCCTTCTTTATATCCAGATTTGAATAATCCTCTGTTTTTATCGTCTGTTTCTCTTTGATTGTCTTGTTTTTTATGTATTTTTCTCTACGTTCCTTTTCTCTCTCCTCCTTGGATTTTTTTTTTCGTTCATTTTTCGTTCTTTTGTTTCCCTTTCTCTTATCACTTTCTTTTTCCATAAAAAATGACCATCCCGTTGGCAACATCGGGAATTTGTCATTATAGAAGAAAATCGAATATAATCTTCCCTGCCTTAATTTTTCCCTTCCTTTCGCGTCTGTTGAAATTTATTTATGAGATAAAATGCCTCTGAACCAATATTTCATTTGTTTCTCTTCGTGGCTGCAACTGCAAGATAGGAAGCCCTTGTGAAAACGCTTTCCTTCATATCTCTCGTAACACGTTTAACATAGAACAACAACGAAACAATATATCTGTGTTGTTAAACGCCGTGTCACAGAGGATTTAGAAGAAAAAATCGAGCAAGAATGTAAACGCAGAGAAATTGAATTATTTCGCTAAAAATTGGCCACTTTAATGTACGTACGAAAATGAACTTGGCGTAGACTAAATCCCTGGGATTTATTATAAAAAGCGACTATGAATGCAAAGGTCATTTTTTTATTTCTTTTCGCAAGATGTAATTTCGAAATTGAGGTTTACTCATTCCGTTTGCGTAGAACTCGAGATGATGAGAAAGTTCTATCCGAATTCAGATTATTAATGCATCACATAGCAAGCAACAGATCTATGCATTATGCTATACAATTCCATGATTTTGTATTATTAAAGTGATTGCAAAAAGTATCCGATACATTCCAAGCTTACCTCAACTTACTTGCCGAACATAAACCTTTTCCAAGATTCGTCAGACCTCACTATCATAACCGTTGCATATCCAATACTTCCTGAACTTCGGCACGCCATCTCATATTTTGCTGGCTGCATTTTCGCATATGATTGTTGTCAGTCGTGATGTCTGGCATTCTTGTAACATAGCCAGTCCATTGCTATTAGAGACTTCTAATGGTTTCGATGATATCCCTCTTGCTTTTCCTCTAATATATTGGGCTGTGATCTCCCGATGTGAAATTGAGTGTGATTTTCTCCGATTGTCCTCAGCTTGAGGGTCAATCTTTCACTTAGGTTCCATTTTCAGCTCCATAGGTGACTATCAGTAGGATACATTGGCTGTATACCCTTCTTTTTATGATGAATAGGATCTTCTTTCGTTCTCCAAGGTAACTGCAGAAGTCTACTTTCTTCCTCCTGTTTTGATCTTTGTGTCTTTGTCCTCTACATGTTTGTTGAAGATGAATTTTTTTACTGAAGTTTATGTGAAGACCGGTTTTCTTGCTTTATTCATTCAGTTTTTCGGGCTCTCATTGGAGATTATAAAGGTTCTCAACAGAAAGAGCAGTGTTGTTAACAAATCTGAGGTTACTTATGTATTTGCTTACACTTATTGAATGAATTTGGACCAAAGATTTCTTATTCTTCCACTTTAAACGTTCAATTTTGTTCCTATATCATCATTTTTGCATTCTTGTCTAAGTCGTAGGCTAGAGTCCACTGTAAGACCAAGAATAGCAACAATTATCCTCATTTGAGTTGGGGGGGATCAGACCTTCAATAGAGAGTTGCTTTACCTAAATGTTTGTCGTCAAAGTGAAGTACAAGTGGAATTTGTCCTTGAAGCAACCACGCCTGATTAAACCTTGGTCTAAATTCTGTCAATTTTGAAGCTGAATGAACCTTTTGAAATGTATCGGATACTTTTTGCAATCACTGTATATTTATATATATATATATATATATATATGTATATATGCGCAAAATAACACACACATATATATAGGTAATTTATAAAGGATACAACCATCTTTTTTACTACTTGTATTTAAACTATTAAATCTAAAAATGTTTTTAAAGACGTTATTTGCATAAAGATTACAAAAGGATACTTTATTACCCAGACATTTTAACTTTATGATAGACATTGTAGCATAACATAAATATTTCATTACATGTATTAGGAAATGTCGCAGCAGACGTAACATAGGCGATCAGATTCTCGAATGAGGTTAGCGCATGATGCAATCATTTCAAATAATACTGTTGCCTCCGAATACAATGTGGCCACGCGACTAATATTGTAGCATAAAATTTACGCGCGCGTAAATTCTACCCGCTTTCCCCCCGGGTGTGCGTCCTTTATGAAACATCTTGAATTCATGCTTGCATTTGTGTATACATGTCTATGTGATAGCGTATATAGTTGTATGCATGATCGTGTACGTTTATACATGTCTATGTGAAGCATGTGATGTACTTAGGAGCCAGGGAACGTCCTTTAGAAATTAACAGCAAAAACGATGCCAAATAACACCAACAAAGATAACAAATGTCTGCCATTGGCGAGAAAAGTAACAACGCTGGCCAAAGTATTCGCGGACACTGACAACTTTACTTCCGGCACGGTATTTACACTGCGCATGCTCTGGACAATTTGCTACCTTCCGACATTTACAATATGGCGTCGTATCTACGAGCTTGCATCTAGAAACTGCTCTGGCCAGGGAACAAAGACACTGCTTCTAATCCTGATTGCAATAAATTTCAGGACAAGGAATCTCATGCAACTAATCAAGCGAAAAATTAATTACGTTAGACCACAGTAATGTTTATTTCACTTTCATCTCATGATTGCCAGCTCCTGGGCTTCGAAATCGTGTATTTGGCGCGAAACAAAATGTAACGTTCGATATATTAGCAGGTTAGGGGCGCTTTGATATCGACAGAAAACATTCAGAAATCACTTAGAGGAAACAAGAGTTAACTTCCTTGCAAGGAAACTAATAAGATTTCGAAACTTATGGGGACGTGGTGCGGCTAAAAGCAAACAGTATATGTCCCCACCCCCACACACACATGTAGTGCGAATCAAGTGCCTTTTACAAACCGAAAATGAATCTGTTGAAATGCCTGGGATTGTTTCATTATTCAGATTATCTTACGATGTTAATGCCAAGTTTAAAGTTTGCTCCAGAGAAGATACAAGTATTAAACTCCAAACCGTGTCAGCTACCTAATTTAGAAAGCGTTCTCAGATAGTAGGACGATTTAAACACGGACATGTCGGCACATACCTTTATTGAAATACACTCACACACATTTGCCACGTACTCTTCCAATCTAGCATAAACGCGTGGATTTTTATTTATTTGCTTTTGAATTTACTCGTTTAGAAAAATGGAAAAATATAACATCACAGTAATATCCATCCCATATATATATACATATATATTATTGTGTCATTCACAGACAGCTGTTTCGATGTATAACATCTCTTCTGTGTGGCTATAGACTTTCCATTAACCCATCCAGTACCATAAGGCAGGATTGAAACCTTCGCTTCAGATCCGGAGACCGATATCCTACCTCTGAGCTACGGAACTGGACAGTCGGTAAGGCTGAATTTCAGCGATATATTCATTTACACATAAATCCCCCATCCATCAGATTGCTCTATTCCTATAGAAAAGCATTGTATGAGCTTACAATGGATAGGTTACCTCACTTAAAGGGTGCTCAACCCTGAATAGAGGAGCATTTCACCTGATCTTAATAACGGCCAGAAGTAGGTTAGATAAAAGCGCTATGTTGCAAACATTTAAATATTCATCTGATCCCGACGAGCGTTTTTTTTTTCTTTAAAGAAACAGTTAGGTACGAAAAAGATTCGTCTGGGGAATATATCGCATATATTTTATTTAATATGTATGTGTATGTGTGTGTGTATGTGTGTGTGTGTGTTTGTGTGTTTATATTCTTGCTGAAGCCTCATTTCCTTCAGTTGTTAATCATATTTACGAAGTCTAGGCCAGATGATATATTCACTATGTAATAACAGGAAATCATTTCAAATGGAGTTTCTGCGTAATGAAACGGATTTTAATATATATATAATTGTATTATGGATGCGAAGTGATTCGAAAGAATATAGATGAAAATGACAATTGTAAGGTGAAGTGAAAAACTCAACGGATAGGTGTTACATTTGAAATTTTTTTTATAATAATTCTGTGGGCGCAGTTCGATGCATTTCGACGGGGGCCAGCCATCTTTTGCAAAGAAAAATGTTTGCAGTTGTTTCACAGAGAAAAATATGCTGTCTACATTTCGATGCTGAAGAGTAAAATGTGAAATTTTTTTCTGTGTTTGGTTGTTTGGTAGAAGCGGAGGGGGGAAGTGTTTGTATCTGTGTCGCTGAGAGTGACATTTGGTTTGAAATGAGATGGGTCTATGAGAGGCAGGGTCAGGGGATTTATGTATCCTGTCTCTATGGGTGTTTTGTTTGTCTTTGATAAGAGAGACAGTGAAAGGCTCATACAGTAATACCTATCAATTAATTGCAAGACATCCTCTCTCCATCTTGAAATCGAAATAAAAAAATCTACTTTTTTTCCCTTAGAATTGACCACTTTCACTGCCTCTCTTATTTTACCCCTGAATTTTGAGATGTAACATATATCTCTTAAGTTTTTCACTTCACCTTCCAATTGTCAATTTCATCTATCTATCTATCTATCTATCTATCCATATATATATATATATATATATATATGTGTGTGTGTGTGTGTGTGTGTGTGTGTGTGTGTGAGAGAGAGAGAGAGAGAGAGAGAAAGTGCATGTGCAACTGTGTGTTGAACTGGAACCATGGAGAGTAGAAACAAACAAAAAACTTTCTACAAATTTGCCAGAGTGTAATTTTCTTGGGGTAAAAATTCTGATTGAACCTAATAAAATGGATGTAATCCAATTTTGCCACGAGGATTTTTTTTTCTTTGCTACATCTATGACAGAACCAGTGAAGATCGAACAATCTTAGGGGCAAGCTCATCAAACAATACACTCCAAGAGCTTTTGAAAGTTATCTTTATATTCTCTTTTCTATTCATCCATCCATTATCTGCGACCGGAGTTGCTCAGTTTTCATGTTTTAAATGCGGTGGTAACTTTGATTATACAGGGCTGCACAAAATGACCTGTCCAAATTGCTTTCTCTGTAAACAATGGACCCTTCCACTCAATGTTACGTACGTAGGAACAGGGAGGAAAAGTTTTCAGTAACTTTAAGTGGAAGGGTCCATTGTGTGACTGATGGAAGTTTCCGTCGTAAACAATAGAGCCACACAACTGTAATGACTGAAATCTCAGTTATTTGCTGTTAAGAGATTAAAGTACCCCGTGATGTGTGTACAAAAGCCTGTCTTATGTGTTGAACAAGTAAAACAGAGTATGTCAAATGAGCACTGAACGTTGTTCTGACGGCAGCAAGTCTGTAAAAGATGTCAAAAATAACTTTAAAAACTGCTTTAAGCATAGACAACCTGTCCAGTAAATAAGATTCAAACAAACATTTAGGAAATGAACGAGAAAAAGAAAAAAAAAGTCCACGTGAAATCTATGCATTTGCATTTGAAATAATTCATAGCTATCTTTCTTTACCGTTTTATACTAGTTTTTATAAGTCAAATTTATTTATTTACTATTTCACCTAAGTGTCGGCTGTTGTTGTGTTTCTCTTCTTTATTCTTCCTCTTATTCAGCCATGTTTTATCTTCAGAATGAAGTTTCAGGAAGTGTGGTCGTTGTTGCAGAATTCCGAAACGAGGCTGTTTTTAAAGCCTTTTTAAAGTCAATGACAGATGATGTAGCATAATGTTTGAACGCTTCAAAGGACACGACACGTGGCTTTGTCAGCCGGAAGTAACGGTAGTTGCATCTGAAGAAGTGGGCGAGAAAATGTAGGAGAATATATGAAAAGAAAAGGGGGCGAAAGAAAACGCGAGACATAGAAAACAATATCGGAGGGAGAAATGGGAAGGTAATCGAAAGAAGACAGGGGAAGGTAGAGGAAGGTAAGTGGTTCAAGAAGAAATAGAAGGAGAATAAAAGGACACAGAAGAAGGAAAGAAAGATCTTGGAAAAGGATTAACCGGGAAGAGCCAATGCAGGAATAAGGGTGGAATAACTGACGTTGAATGAAAATGAAAGAAAGAGGACTCTAAAGGGTCCAGATGTGTGTGAGAGAATTAGTGTAAGGAGGACTTTGACATTTGTAAATGGCTAGAGGGTGTGCTATTGAGGACAAGGCCAAAAATGGAAGGGAGATCAAGAAGGACGGTGAAAGGTAGAATAAGAAGGGAAGGAAAAGAAGGAATTAAATGAGAGAATAAGCAGAAAATTCCAAGATTTTAAAAGAATTGAATGAGTAATTTTCTGGATAACGAAAGAAAAAAAAGAGAAATGATGGAAGAAAAAAAGGAAAGAAAGAAGAGGGGAGTTTTGTAAGAAAGAAAGAAGGGAAATATTTTGGAGAAAACAGAAGAAAGACACAAAAAAGAAGAGGGAAGTTTCAGAATCGAAAGGAAAAAGAATAACAATTCAAAAGAAAGACGGGAAGAAAAAATGGATGGATGAAAGGAGAAATTTTCAAAAAATGGAGGAAACGTTTCTTCATACGAGTAAAAGGAAAAAATTAATTTTCTAGGCCGTGGAAAGGGGGCAATAATGGAAATGGGAGAAAAAGAGCGAAAAGAAGAAAAAGACAGAAAGAATGATGGAGAAGGGAATTTTTAGAAATAAGATAAAAGAAAGTCTCTCCATAGCCAAAGAAGAAAGTAATGATAGGATAAGGAAGGAAAGAGGGAAGATTCAGAATGAAGAAAAAAAGAAAAAAGATTTTGGTGAGGGAGAAAGAGAAAAAAATAGAGAGAAATTTCGAAAATAAAACAGATGAAAAGTGGGAAAGAAAGGATGATTTCGAAGAACGAAATACAAATGATTTATTATTAGGAAGGGGAGAAAATTCGTTTAGAATAAAGAGAAAAGATATCAGAAATAGTATTCGAAAAACAAGAAAGAAAAAAGCCTCGGGAATAAGAATAAGAAATAAATCTAGAGATATCACAAGATCCAGAGGGAAGAACAGAGAAAAAGAAGGATAATAAACAAAAAAATATTCAAGAAAATGAATAAAATGGTTTGAGAAGAAATTTCGAGAAATAAGAAAGGAGAGGCCCCAGGAAGAAGGAAAAAACAAAGCGAGAAGAATGGCTCCAAAACCAAAAACTGAGAAAAAGTAGAATGGCATAAGAATATTTCAAGGAAAGGAATGAAATGCTCTAACGCACACAGAAAGAAAAGCGATCAACGCGGTTGAGTAAAAATGACTAAACACAAAACATTCCTTTATTCATTAATTTTATTTTTCTTATCTTTTTTGATTTTTCGAGTGAATCCTAGCGGAAACATTACAGAGAGTTCGCCTGGACGCCCAAGCTGTACAGTATGTACATTCGAAAAGCGCGTGCAAGTGTAATGTTCTAGCTGTTGTAGGAACCAGTCACCAAACATGGCCGACGGCGCTGTGTGCAGTGAAGTGGCTACTGCGCATGTGCGCTTGGAGATAAGCGGCCTGCGTTTGAGCTTAACAGTTCGTTTATTTGTTGACTTGCTTTCTGACATTTGAATCGTGGAGAACACACTTACCAAAGATTGGGAAGGAGAAAAAGGTTGAACTTGTTTTAATTTTCTCTATTGCCGGAATATAAAATGAGCAGAGTGTGAGAGATATTACAGCCTGAGATAGATAGATTGATAGTTAGATAGATCCATCCAATCATTGCCAATTGTTGTACATGTATTATACCCCAAGATAGATGTACGTGTCTTTTCTTAATGCTTTAATCACTATGCCGCTCCATCAAAGAGATGTCTATGCCACGTGAGTATTGCAGATTTTTACAATAACGTACATGAACCGACCGAGGAGTTAGGAGATTTTGACTTGCCATTTTCATAAATTAGCTTCGGACATTTTTTTAATTTTGGGAATCTACGTTGTGAACTTTGATGTCCAGCGATCGTTTGACATTCTTTTTTGAATCCTGGAAATTATGCTCGTATTCTATTTCGCATTTCACAACAGTGGAATGTATGCCTGTGATCCATTTCACACGCCAAATCCTTTATACTTTGGTATCATGATAATAAATTCAAAGATTTGAATTTTTTTTTCTCAGATGTAATATGTCAAGTAGAATGCGAACATGTGTTCCACGTTTTAAAAAAACATTTTACAGTTTCCCCTTTTTCTGTAATGTTGATTCACCTATAAGGAAGACAAATCAGACAGAAGAAGAGAGTGAAAAGATCAAATGACAACTGAAGAAAACTAGAGAATACTCGGTTGAAACGTTGTGAAAGAAATAACACATAAGTCGAGAAAGTAGTCTATATAACACTCGCAATGATCAAAACACCCGGTCTAACAAAAGTCAGACAAGATCAATTGTTTTGGTTTGGTTTGGGTTTTCTTCAAAACATCTCAACGTCCTCATCTTATTTTCACAACTGGACATCGATCAATAAAAAAAAATAATTTCTGCGTACCTGGCCCCAAACAACTAACTCAGTAAACCTTAGGCATGCATATTTTATTTCTTTTTTTTTTAGCGAGCATCAATACTCTTTTACAACAAATATTGATTGGTATTATCTTATAAGCTGCAGCTAGGTAAACAGTAAACAGTATTGCATACTTTCTGGCCCCTCTTCGTCAAAAAATTAAGGAGGGCTAGAGGAAAAATCGATTTTACATCCTTGAAAGTAATCAATATTTTTCATGCTATCCCCATTTTTTTCCATTGATGTTTAGTTTTTCATTTTCTGGTTTCCGTCAGGTAGAATGTGTGTCCGGCCTCGAGTCAGTCGGTTACCGAAGATTACTAATGTGTTCGAGTATACAAAGAAATGAATACACCACAGAGACACCTTTGAGTCAATAACAACATTCAGATACATCTTCTTATCAATACCAGGAGACAAGACCAATCTTATATTAATGTGGTTATACATTCATAGTTATAGCTGAACTTGTATGAATTGATTTTGTTTAGAAAAGTAGTGTATTCAAAACAAGCATCTCACATGGACATAGGCGTACCCATTGGGTGGGGCTGTCTCGGATGACACCATCAGAGGAGTGACACCATAATATTTTGGTAGTGCCAAAATTCAAAATTTACAACTACTTTTAGCGCTATTTTCCCGCAATTTTGGCCGAATCTAGCCATTTTCAACCGATGAAATAGTTATAAAAATGCAAATAATGTTTTCTTAAGCGTGTTTTAGCGTTTTTTGGCATTTTATTGAGGTCGATTTAGCACGATAGGAATTTCGAGTTGGCTACCTCGAGTTACTGCCCCTGATGACACAATCTGAAGGAACGTCACTGTATATGGATCAACCAAAAATGGATCCAGCTATCGACTAAAATCTTTTGAGAAATCCAACTTGTACTTAGGCATATGTAAGATGGATATTTCAAAGCTGTAAGTTTTGCCTTGGGGGGGGGGCATTTTAAAGTCACTGTACTTGAAAAAAAAGGTAAGAAACCGGTACTGGGTTGACAGAAAGAGTTCGTTTTTGCACAAAAACTGTTTCAAATACATTTCATTTTAAGCGTGGCTGATATCCGATCATTACGCACGTAATTGGCAGCACGCGATCCTTCTTCGAGTCTTATATTATCAAATCTAACAACACTTTAGATTTATTCTCACTATTTATACACGGTAACAATTGTACATTTAAACATTTTCTGACGAATCATCCTTTGAGATGTGTCATTCGAAAAAAAGCTTTTAGGATTCATTTCAACGATAAAAACAATAACAGAAACAAACAAATCTAAAATTTGTTCTTCAACTTTTCCATGCGTTCGCCTTTCATCCGCTAATTACGGCAGTGATAAAATACATATCGTACTTGTAAAATATTACACACGACCGATCACTTATTGGTTGGCACAGGGCTGACTTTTAAATCTGCATGAGACGTGAAAGATGATTCACTCGGTCATTGTGAATGCGACTGTCACACAGTACACAATCTCTCTAATTGACATCTCTCTTCCAACTGATTACCTTCAGGAGAGTGCCCCTTCAAACAACTATAGTTGGTTCCCAAGTTACATCAAGTCTGCGCAACTGATTTGCGAGATATTCAAAACGGCAAGATACTTCCCGACCAGGATTTGTACACCTGAATATGGAAGGTTGAATTGATCGACCGGAATGCTTAGGGAATGAGATCAGTTGTCCAAACACCTTTTGAAATGATAACTCATCTCTAAATTACAGGAAGCACACAACTTTGTTGATGAATGGAAAACTAGAACGTTTGTAAATCTATTGAGTTTGATTTTCACCAGATTCTTCCCAAATATAGACTCACGCCGCAAATGCTTCTATCCCAGTAAATCAAAATGATTATAATAAATATGAAGTACACTGAGAGTTATCGGTCTTATGATCATCAGTACAATGACCGGACCAGTTCATACAACGAGTGCATAAAGTATCCGTTAGTTTCCAAAAGATTATTTCAACATTCACACAGTGGAGTAGGTAAGAGACAGAATCATGCACATAATGACCTACCAGATATCAGCAACCCTGTTGACTAGGGGTGGATGCAAAAAGGTGAGACATGGTAGACGTTGATGAACTTCACCACCCCCCCCAATTGCAGAAAGCTGCTAGGAACTGACCCAGTATCCTGTAAAAAAAAAGTTGCGACTGAGGCAAAATATAGGTATATCGGTGTCCTTTTCTGTTACTTGTCGACTTCGTTTACATCGACAATTTTTTTTTGGTTACTTTCCATTACTAATTCCATATTATATCATTACAAATACCATACCTGTGTTAAACTAATGGGAACATATTCTAGTATGTTTTAAAGCATACTAATCAACACCAACATCATTCAAATCGAAAAACTTAACATATTTCTATTAAAAATCAACAGGAGGCCGATTTTGTGGCCATTTAGAGAAATGACCGCCATCTTGGATTTTGAAGTGGCTAATCAGTCAGATTCGATCAGAATCATCTGGAGAAGAAACGCTCCAAATTTCATATGCACAATCCCCCAACATTGATATCATCAGCTCCACTGTTATACACTTTCAACATTGGCAGAATTTGGACCAGAGATTTCTGATAACTTTTCAATGTTTGATCGAGTTAAAATATTTTCTTGATTCCATCTTTCGTCCAAATTCCAAGAATTTCGAAGATAAATACCGGTGTTGAAATTGACTTTTTAAAATGTATAGGACACTTTATGAACTCACTGTAACTGTTATAAGGGGATACTGTGGCAAGGTGCACTCTGGGTTAAGTCGGATCACAAGCTTTTCACAGGCTGATTAGCCATCGTCTCTTCTATGTATAATGTATATGTATGTATACGCGTACTTGCGCCTGCGATATGCTACAGAAAGGTTCCTGGAGAATTCGGACGGAAATTATCATTTACCCTAACATTGAGTTTACACCGACTCGATGGGGTTCCTTTGAAAATGTTTACAGCGATATTGCAAAGGTTGCTGCTCGCAAATGGTAGTGGTAAATGTCCGTACAAAATTCAATTAAATTTCCTCATATAGACATACACACGCATGTGAGCTCGCTCACATGCACGCACGCACGCACGCATCTGTCTATCTACCTATCAATCTCTCTCTCTCTCTCTCTCTCTATATATATATATATATATATATATATATATATATATATATATGTATATATATATATATATATGTATATATATATATATATATGTATATATATATATATATATATATATATATATATATATATATATGTATATATATATATATATGGAGAGAGAGAGAGATAAAGAGTACAAAAATACCAAATACATTTCGAGGTGTTTATTTAGCACTTTTAAAATTACCAGAATTTTGGCCAAAGATTTCTGATTTTTTTTCACCTTTTTTTCCAATGATTATTGTTTCAATAGATTTCTTGATATTCATATTTTTTAACGTTTAATACAAATTCTATAAATTTTGAAGTGGTGTAAGGACGTTAAAATTAACATTTTTTAAATGTATCCGATACTTTTTGGACGCACTTTATTTTCTCTTTACGTTACTTTAAACCAGAAATGGTAATTTTTCTCTCAAAAGAGAACGACAATACAAATTTAATATAATGCTTTATGACAAAAACAAAAGAAAATTCAAAATACAATGATTATTTTCTAAATAAAGAAATGAATAGGTAGATAGATGTCAATAGACTGTCGATAAAGTAGTCAACTGCATCTCTCTCGTTGATGTATGAGATCCTATCGAATTTTCAGTTTAGGTTATAGGACACTGGAAGGTCGGGGTTATTATGGCTAAGGTGGGGACATAGTTCAGATACAGGGGTAAGTAAGAAAGATGTAAAACTTTAGCCATCTGAGCTTATCGTGCGCTGCCATAGTTTGACAACGGACCGGCAGAAATGTTTTTAAATGAT
>OY735211.1:26895777-26968277 GCA_963457665.1 Thysanoteuthis rhombus | reverse complement strand
CTGGGATAGAAAATAAATTGATAGGGCTGTTTTGGGAGTTCTCATCTGAAATATACAGACGAATTTCGAGGGGAAATAAAATAAAATGTGCCTGGTAAATGTTTTTCTGTAATGATAAGCTTGTGATTTTTTTTATCAAGTTTAATAAATTTTTATCGCTCGAATTAATGAGTATTTTGGTATTGGATACCTATTTTTAATGTAAAGTGTATACGGGGATGCCCATAGAGACATGTTATTCAATAAATAAATTTTTGTCACTCTTTTGATTTCCTTCCCTCTTGAGTTTTTCCTACGCCTTTCGTTTCTTCTTTATATCAACGTCTTACCTCTTCATTATGTAAGTAACCAGAGGCCTGTGTGCAAACAGTGACGGATAAACTATGTATCACAACAATAAACAGAGGACGATGACTTAAACTCTACTTTCAAGCTTTTTTTCCCTTTGTTCCTTCCATACTCTCCCCTTTTCCTTCGATTCTTCCTTCTCCAAATCTTGTATTTTGTTAGCTTGATACGGCAAAAGCCTGAAAAGGAAAAATGAACAGCGGGACCATTATGAAACAGCTAATAATTCAGTCAGAACAGCTTCAAAATTACCATTCAAAATCCGTGCTTCAAACTGAGAATAGACACTGACATTTGGCACGTGTGGAATATACGTAAGAATCTAAGTAGTAGGGAAGGTACCAAAATCATTGACTTAACTTGGCTTAGATAGACATAGTGCGAAATGGTACAAATGCTTTATTAGAGGATTGTATTGCGTCAGTCTTCCAAAAGGTAAGGGCTGTTTCCCTCACAAAGTGATAAATGAATCATTGTTGTTACCTGAGTTTGGACATCGATCACTTCCCGGTTGGAATGCAACAACCCCTGCAATATAACTAATCTTTTTTTTTTTTTTTCAGAATTTCTTTCTCTTTATTTTGTTTACTTTTGTTTTCTCTTTTCTTTCTCTATTTTACTACATTCGTTTCTGATATTTTCTTCTGTTTCATTCAATTATGTTTTCTTTCCTATTTTCTTCTTCCTTTATCCCTTTCTAACCTTTCCTTCTATTCATTTGATTTCTTTGTTTTATTTATGTTTCTTTTTGTCTTCTTGATATACCTTCTTTTCCTATATTTTCCCTACTTCACACAAAATTGCCAAAATTTCTTTTGTACAATGAATTTTTTTTCATCATTTGGCTACGGACATATTGATGTACGTATATGGATACACATACATGCACGCGCGCACACACACTCACACACACACACACACACACAGATAGATAGATAGATAGATAGATAGATAGATATGATTATATAAACTGGAATAAGTAACCGTAGGATCCAGTTGGTGTACGTCTCCAGTGGTAAACAGTTATATACTATTTATGTGTGTATGTATATAAACATATCATATATATGTATACACACATATATATGATTATATTGTGGATATTCTTGAGTTTTTCATTCAACCTTCCAATTGCCATTTTCATCTATACACACACACACACACACACACACATATATATATATGTGTAAATATATATATATGTATATGTATGTATACATATATATATATATATATATGTATGTATGTATGTATGTATATATGTGTGTGTGTGTGTGTGAGAGAGAGAGAGAGATCTTTGTGTCAGATTGTTTGTCATGCTATAAAACCAAACTAAAGATGGGCACATCGTGACCAAATCTGACATGCATACTCAAGAGACATTGGGGAAAGTTTCAAAATAGAATGTTTTGAGAAAAAGTGTTTTTAGGGTTTTAGAGGGGGCTCTATTTATAATAATGCTGAATCAGAAACTTACTCTTCGTCCATACATACATTTTCATGTCTTATATGTTTACATAATCATTTACAGGATTTAAAGTGAAGGGAAAGTCTCCCCTTTCAGAGTTGAAAAGTGAAGATAGATTTTTCCCCCCGTGCATAGGGTCAAACGTGGCGGAAAGACCTTTTGCGCTTTTAAGGTGTCAAAAATGATAGTAGATTGACCCCTTGGAGGATGAAAATCATTCCCTCTTCGTTTGATTGGAGGGGGGCCCTAAAAAGTCAAAATAAAGGGAGGATAGTTCTTCCCCTTCAAGGGGTCAAAAGTCAAGAGAGACTTTCCTATTCCTTCGAGGGGTCGGAAGTGGAGGGAAACTTTTATCTGCAGTAAATAGTGACGAGGCTCAGACGTAGCAGAGGCAGGATGTGGGGACTATTTCAATGTTTCATTTCTCTGAAACTCTATTTGAAATGATCTTCCGTTATTAAACAGAGAATGTATCATTCAATTTCGACAGCAGAAATAGAATAAACTATTGAAGATATATAATCCGACAGAAAATAAGCGATATAACGCATCTATAATTATTTCTGTCGGACTATATGACAATACTATATTAATACTATATTTGTCAGCATTGAGAGAGAAATAGAACAGAAGAAGGATAAAGTAGTTTTGGGTGGCTCTGGCGTAATTGGTGGCTGTTTAGCTCAATGGTAATGATACGATGAAGCGGCTATCTTTCAGTTACAGGTTCGATTTCAGTGGCAGTCGCATTTTCTTTAATCGTTTTATAAAGGGAGATCATTTCAAATAGTTCAAATAAAGTTTCGAAGTAATATAATGCATTTATAATATATATATATATATATATATATATATATATATATATATATATATATATATATATATATATGTGTGTGTGTGTGTGTGTATGTGTGTGTGTGTATTCCGCTTTTGAATCCGATCAGAAGACGCTGCCAAAGGCGAAAAGCATAATCGGAAATAGAAATATCTGAAAAGAGTATTTTTTCACAAATTGTCAGATCATTAAATTATACACACACTCACACACACACACACACACACACACATATATATATATATGTATATATATATATATATATATATATATATATATATATATATATATATATATATATATTCTAAATATTCGTGTGATGTATGGCGGTGGAAGAATTAGAGAATTGAGAGACTAATAAGCAGGAAACAGAACCAGAATGATTCATTTAAGTTTGCGAACATTCATTCTCCACGCCTTGAGGCTAAAAGCAAACGAGCTTTGAACATATCTAGACGGTCACGAAGAACTCCAGTATTCAGATTCGTCGGCAACTGCCACATTTCTGGTGAACTTGCAGGTGTTATAAATCAATTGCTTAAAGGCCTTCTAACAATATAGAATGGCTTCATTATTTTAGTCTTCTTTGTAAATCAGAGGAATTGAAGGAATAAAGTTTTTCTTTCATGGTTGGCGGGCAGGTAGAAGGAGAGGAGGATGGTTCACCTGAAGGTTTAGACCAAGTTTTTATGTTAATCCAATATACGGCTGAAAAAATCGATATTCAGTATTACTAGTTGTAACTGTTTCTGCAGGAGGACGGTAATGAAGATGGTTAACCCAAAGGTCTGGACCAAGTATCATATCCATGCGACATGATTCGGCTGAGAAAATCGATGTTTAACATATTTGGGACCGATCAACCGACCGAAAAGTGTATTATAGAGTTGCATGGATGCATTTAAAAATAGATTTCTTTTCATTCGTAAAAGTCTACAGATATTTACTAATTTTGGTTTAGTTTGACACTATTTATAAATAAAAGAAAAATTGAGGCTAGAAAATTGCTTTTTGCCAATTTTTCAAGTAAGTTTGGGATTACTGAGGGCTTTGAAAATCAGCATGCAAAATTCTGGCTTCTATCCAAGCTCTAACTTTGTTCACAGGCACTGGTGCGAGATATGTATCAAAGCTCCCGCTGCAAACTGTTTTATTGCCATCTTTTCCGCTTTGATTAATATTATTATTCACTGTCTGACAAATGACCAAATCAGTGGGGTCTGGGAAGGGCTTGTTTGCCCTCAATCCTTTTGCCTGTCGACTATTGGCGGCAGTGGGAAATGCATAACTATCTCAGCCACCAAGTAACTCAATATTCTCCAGGGACGATGTAAAATCAACGGAAAAATTAGCAAAAATGATTTTTAAATCTGACAATAGGTACCTCCAGCTTTTCGGAAGTTTGATTCACGCGACCTTTTTTGCGTTTACGGAAATAGCTTTCAGTGTTTGTTCTGCAGCGAGCCTTTTATAGGACCGGCGCGCATCTTCGTCTTCCCTCTCACTATATTTTGTTTCTTTTTGCGATAGATGAAAAGAAAAAAGCGTAGTAAGTACGTATATCAATCTGCTGATACATATAAAAGTCTCATTCATTGACTACTGAAATGTTTTGGTCAAATTCATTTTATTATTTTACAATCGTTGTGCTGCATAGGTTGGAGATATTTCTTTGTGTGCCGTCATGAAATTAAGTTTGAGAACTACTGGTGTAAATAATTTCTAAATCTAGCTGAATATGATAAACTTACTTGTTTGCCATAATTCTACAGCAACCGAATACGATTTCTGAATGCATGTTTGGATAATCCTCGCAATTGGCACTAGAAAAAATGGAAACAAACGCACTCTCCCTAATCAATGTCAAAATTATATTCTGATTTTATCAAGAGACCCGACTATTTCTGACCAATAGATCGCCATGACCCAGCACATGACTTTTGTGTTTTTTTAAGCAATTGTCAATTCCTCTTTTTTTTGTTTTTGTTTGTTTTGTTCTGTTTTGTTTGGGGTTTTTTTTTCAGAGAGAAACTGGAGATATTTTCCGGGGGAAAAAAGCAGAAAATTCCTGTCGGCACAACATTTTCTAAAATTCTTATCTCTTCATCGTTTCCTTATCCTCCCTCTCGTTTAATCTCTTCGAATTCTGCAAAAGCTGATTGTGTGAGAGCTTCTTCTTATTCACACTATATATCTCTTTTTCACCTCAAAATCAGTGTTCATACTTATATATACGTTTGTATACATCACTCATTCTTTACATGTTTGCTCCTGTTCTCTTTTACCCTCTGTCTCTCTCTCTCTCTCTCTCTGTCCGTCAGTCAGTTTCTTGCTCTTTGTACCATGATCCCCCATGTATAACCCGCACGTTTTTCCGAAAATTTTAGGCTAAAAGTTCCTGGTGCGCATTATCCACGGACACTTAATTTCAGGGCATTTCTCCAGCATCTTTTGGAGTAGAAAGCTGTTTGATTGCCTCTGTTGTCATAATGATGATTGACAATTTAGAAAGCTAAAAAAATACTTACCATATGAGAGACGTGGCAACAATTTACTATAAAAATACTCTTTTAATCACATCTTTTTTTGGGGGGGTAGGTAATTAGAATAATAGAATTATTCTTAAAAAAACATAAGTTTGGCGAAAATTACTTTTTTTCCGAAAATAAGAAAATTTGACTTTAGTGGTTCCTAAACAGGGGTCCGTGGACCCCTCAGGGTCCGACGTAGAATCCACAAAGGTCTGCAGCAATGTTCCTTCTGAACCTAGCTTGTAATAGAATAATAACATCATCCATCGTACAGAGATCTATACCATATATTAGAATTCAAATAAGTATAATCGATAAAATATAATATGATTTTCAAAGGTCATAATTATTTAATAATGCGGTCCACTGATTACAGTCTAAAGACCAAATGCTAAAAATAGGGGTCTACTAGAACATCTCCTTTATAGAAGGGGTCCATGAATTTTCAAAATTTTGTTGGCCTCTCCCTTCCTTACTCTTTGCTATGATCATTTACAACGCTAATGACACTGACTATTTATATCGTTTCCATAGCAACAGTACTTTCCTGCACCCAATCATTAATAGCGTGTATTTGTGGACGAATAATATTTTTTACTGAACGAGGCTTAAATTAAAATTCACCTTTTCTGACTCGCAGCAGACATTTCGGATATGCCGATCAGATCAATGAAAGGGGTATGCACAGTTTACCCGAATCATGTATTTTTTATTCAGATCTGGAGTGTAATCAAGGGTGTTATATATATATATATATATATATATATATATATATATATATATATATATATATCCACTCTCTCCCCTTCTCTCTGTACATTCTATCGTCTGCCTTTTCAATTATCTCAGTCCCCTCTGTGTAATTCTCTATTTATACCTTTTCATGAATGCGTAATATTATTTGAAACTTTATTTTAAACTACTTTCCGTTATAACGCAGAGAATGGGTTACTTGGTCTTGACAGCGTAAATAGTGAAAACAATAAAAGCAAATGGGACTGTTGAAGGAATCAAACCAGCAACCGATAAGGTAGCTGCTTCAACGTAGCGTCGCTTTTGACTACTGAGCTAAACAGCCCGATGGAAAGGCGAAGACCCAGATGAGCGCTTTATCCCCACTCTTCTCATCTTGTTCATTTATTGACTATGCCTGCACATTTGTGACTAGCACCTGAAGTGGAATAACTCACTTTTGTATACGCCATTTTACTCGTAGCTATGGAAAGAGGTGGAATCATGCTATTACCAAGGGCATCAGCCGGAATTTGAACTCGGCTCGGCGAGCCCATTCTCTGTCCTGTCACCCGCTTGGCTATCCTGCACTTCCTTCTTCAGAATTATCATCATCATCGTCATCCTTTCAGCATCTGTCGTAGGACATAAACTTTCCCCAGAATTCGTCAGACTTCTCCATCATGGGCGTCGCGGAGCCAATACTTTCTGCAGCCGACTTAAAAGAGCATAAATACTCGCAAAATGTGTTCCTTTTTCGGCTTCCTTCCTTTTATTCTGCCGTCCATTACATTTCTGTGCATTTTCTCTGATTTTCCCATGTTTCATTCAGGTAGAGCCATTCGTTGATTACGTGATTTTATCGACTTTTGTTTTCCGTTTTTCTCCCCCACATTTTCTTTCCATTCTTTTTTCCTTCCTTTGGCTCCATTTTGGAGTCCATTTATTCTGCAGAACAATCAGTGTGTCCGGCAACGGCGTCTTTGCACTGAAATATTGATAAAAAGGGGACAGAAGCGATGAGTTGGCACCATGGAATGTTCATCGTCTGAATATGAAAAGTTGAGGGTTTGGGGTAAGGGTGAAGAATGTGGATGTATATGGGGAGAAGGAGAGAAACTCGAAATGAAGAGGTGGATTTGAAAAGGAAGAAAGAAAGGAATAACAAAAAGGAGGTTGAGAACAGCAAAGAAGAAAAGAAAGAGAAAAGGAAAAGCCTGGGATCTTGGAGAAAGGTGAGAATGAAGGGAGGGGGGTGATGAAGAAAGAAAGGAAAAAGAGGACGTTGAGGAAAACGGGAAAATCGAACGAAAGAAAAAAAAGAAACCTGTGATCTGCAGAAGAAAAGGGAGAAAGGGAAGGCAAAGTAAGCGACAAGAATGAAGAAGAGTCAAAAATGAAAATGAAGAAAAGAGCAGCATTGTTTTCGGAGAAAAAGAAAAAAGTTAAAATGATAAAAGTAGACAAAGATAGATATGGGCAATAGAAAGGAGAGAAGAAAGGGGAGAGACCATGAAAATGAATGACAGAGAAAAGCAAAAGAAGAAGAAGAAGATGAAGAAGAAGATGAAGAAGAAGAAAGACGACAGGATGTATGATAAACGTGGAAAAGGTCATAGAAGGTGAGGGAGGGAAAAAAGCCAATGACAGCAAAGAGCATATGTGAACAAAAGATAAAAGAAGAATGAGGCAAGAATAAAACGATGTGATGAAACAAAAAGAAATAAAAATGATGGAAAATACGAGAAGAAGAAGAAGAAGAAGAAGAAGAAGAAGAAGAAGAAGAAGAAGAAGAAGAAGAAGAAGAAGAAGAAGAAGAGCAAAACGAAAGGAATCCTGGACCGGAAGTCCAGCTTCTGGTCGATCGCGCCTAATGAGAGCACATTGCCGACAAATGGACACACCAGGCGGTATTTGTGGTCGTTGTTGTTCATTTGGATGCTGTCTCTGTTTGCTAACGAGTTGAAAGGGAGCGGAAATGACAAACATGGAAAGGGGCTTGGACAGAAGAGATAATTGGGAATTAGAAAGTAATTGTTGGTCGTGTGTGCATATGCGATTGTTTGAGTGTCAGTCTTCTCATATGAATTTACACGCATACGTACTAGACCTTACATGTGTAAAATCAACGCATTCTTGAGTGTATCTCGTGTGCGAATACCTGTATTTTACGAGTGTGTGTGAAAGGAGAAGTCTTTTGGCTATATATATATATATATATATATATATATATATATATATATATATATATATATATATATATATACCTTGTCCAAAGCTCGACGTTGAAGAAATAGGTAGAGGTGTGGCACAAGGTCTTTTTTCACGTGGGCTTAGCTCCGAATATTCGGGCAACAAGGGAAGCTGAATGCATAATCCTGAACTTACCTCGATTAATGCAATGAGATGGACAGATCCCTGATCCTAAACTATTTTCTTTTTTCTGTTTTTGTTTTTTGTTGTTGTTATTGTTGTTGTTGTTGTTTGTTTGTTTTTTGCTTCAAGAAAAAAAATCCTAGAAAGCATGGAAAAGCATTTCCTGGTTACCAGCTCATGATATTTATTTTTAATATTCTTGAGGAGACTCATGAACCCAAGTTTCTCTCTGTTTTGTCCCGCGGTGTTTTACTTTTGCGTTTATTATTTGTATCATTGGTATATTGCGATAAGACCTGGGAATAAAATATTCAGAAGATTCTACGGAGTTCAGACTTTTTTCTTACAGCAAAAGTTCACTCGGATCAGCAGATCAACTCCAAATCTACTCATCATAAACAAAGAAAAGAAGATTAGACCGATAGTGTCAGTGAGTGAGATTAAAAGAGATTGAAAAACTTGAAAAATATCTGGACCTGCTTGAGAACTGAATAAATTGTGGGATATTGAGATATCAATCATTATCAGAATCCTTGGAACGGTTCAGAAGAGCCCGACAAAAAAATTGTATGAATTGAAAATCCATAGAAAAAGTGAAAATATTCAGGCAAAAGCATTATTAAAAAATAGGCAGGAATAACTGAGAAGAGCGCTGGAGTATTGAGCAGACTTGAAGTCGGTTGATCTCCAAATAGAGCGATTAGATACTACTTTCCCATTGGCTGAAACTGAAGTAACGTGAAAAATGCAGAAATATCAGGACTTAGCATGAGAACTGAATAAATTGTCAAACATGAAGTTGAAGTCTTGTCCATAATAACTCCAAACGATCGTCGCATTAAGCCCCAAGGAAGTAGAGACCGAAACGAAAATTTAAACTTCCAAGAACATGAGACATGAGGTCAGTGATTATACTGAGGAAGGTGCTGGAGAGATTTAGAGATTCACTGTCACTCCAACCCCATCAGATAAGTCTGGTGCGAATTCATGAATTAAGGGTTTCATATTCTCTGTCGACTTGAATTTCGAAGTCAAGACTGAACTTGTTCATGCAAAACTGTTTTACATAATTTTACAAACCTACCATGTTCTATATATATGTGTGTGTGTGTGTGTGTGTGTGTGTGTGTGTGTGTGTGTGTGTATGTGTGCATGTGTCTGTGTGCAAAGCTTCGTAAAAGTATATTGTATTATATATATACAAATATATGTATAGATAGATAGATAGAAAACTATATTCTTTTATATATATATATATATATATATATATATATATATATATATATATAGATAGATAGATAGATAGATAGATAGATAGATAGATAGATAGATAGGTTTGGGGGGTAGTGAGAGTGAACCTACCCTTACGTTGAAAATAGTAAATAGAAACCATAAAAACACCAGATGGCAATAAACAGCTTAGAGACATTGGCAACAAAAGTGATAACAACACTGTCAGCGATAACAATACGAACCAGAAAGAAAACACCTTGAAGCAAAAGTAAAATTTGGCGAAGGATAGGAAGAGCGGGAAAAAAATCAATAAATAAATAAATGAAGCTTGACTTGAGAAAAGAAGCGTCGATGAAATCCCGTCCATTTTCTTATTTTTTTTAAATACCGAGAAACAAAGCCAAACAAAAAAACCAAAGGGAGAACAATCTTCAGACCAAGTGAATTGCGCATGTGCATTGAAAATAGCGACCTTTAAGAAACTCTTATAGAAATCTTGAGGCCACTTTATTTTCTAGTTCTGTATTCTACCTTTGTTCAGATAAAATCTCTTTGATTTAACCCTCTGCATTGCCACACACATTTCTTTCAAATACTCCAGTGGTTTCATTCCAAGAACGAATGAAACTAAGAATGAAAGATCTTTCGTGGCAAAATTAAAAAAATCAACCTCCCATCGTTTTTATTGAACTGGATGTATTTTCTCTTCAAAAAGCAATCGGTAACGTTCAATAAACGAAACAAAAAGTAATACCGTTGACAACTCACACGGAATACGTGTGTGTGTGGTGGAATTTATGAATAAGAAATGCATCTCCTGCCGGAAAATGAAAAAATAAAAAAAGATTAGAATGGACCTGGAAGTCAGACAGAAGGTGCGTAAGTTGTCTCCCTTGTACTATCGGACATTTATATAAGGGGGGTGGGGGGTATGTCTGATCGTCAGTTTGCTCGATGAGTCAAGCAGTACACCAGATGCTCGCTGATCTGAGAATACCGGGGAGAATACTTGAGGACTTGTTGTCACTTTATTTTCAATAAAAGTTACAAGACATTACGGATATGAATAAAACTCAAAAAGGAGCAATCTCGTGAACCTGAACATTAAGGACAACTGCATCAACCAAATGCGAAAGAGAACGTTCTTGAAGATAGCAAATATTTAATCGAACTCCTAGGATCTAATTGATCCTGACTTCGGGTTGAAAGCAACGACACCCTATAATAATAATAATAATAATAATAATAATAATAATAATAATAATAATAATAATAATAATAATAATAATAATAATAATAATAATAATAATAATAATAATAATAATAATAATAATTGAGACTGTGCAGACCACAGCACTGCTAGGGACAGCACGAATACTGAGGAAAGTGCTAGAAATATGAGATCTGCCACACCAGCTGTTTGCAGTAGCCTAACAGAGGAAGAGGAGGAAGAAAACAAGCAAAAAACAAAATGGTTGTGGAGGTAGGAACCATTGCATCGCTGGGATAGGTGGAAGGAGAGATGAGATGAGAGGAGGGCTGAAGACCTGAAGAGACTTACTGTCACTCAGCCTTCTGCGATAATCACCGGGTAATTGGTGTGAAACAGTAAAACACAGTACTGCTGTGGACAATAAGAGTTTGAGGAGACTTGCTGTCACTCAACCTCCAGCGGTAACCACCAAGTAACTGGCGAGAAAATGCAAAAGAATAATAAATTTTGAAAAATACACAAATGGTAGTTGGGGCGTGAACCACAGTACCGCTGTGATAGGTGAGTGAGAAATGAGAGGAGAGCCGAAGATCTGAGGAGACTTACTGTCACTCAGCCTACAGGGAGAACCATCAGGCAATCGGTGCGAAAATGTAAACCACGGGTGGCTTTCTGCGAAGAAATGTTAGTCCTTCATTAAACATAATGTTTTTGTATTTGAATAGATGCCAGGTTTATTTAAGCTTTTTTTTTATTTAGATTTCCCATAAAAATTTTTCTCGTACAACACTTACTAATCAAATCCCCTCCGCTCAACTCCAACCACACACTCACTTATATAAAATCTTGAAAGCTTTACAGCTCTAAACACGATATTTATTATTTTCGATTTCCAAGTTTGTCATATCATTCAATTATTTCCCAAAACTGTTAATGCAATTTATATAAACTTTTTAATGGGTTTTCTGTTTTACACAGAATTATATATCATGGTACTACGCGTGAACTTTTCTTGTTGAGATGATCAGTTTCAGGGATTGAAAAACAAAACAGTTATATCCTTAAGTCTGCTCAGTTGTGTTGATATCATGGAATTTCCACATCATGTGGTTCAAGTACCCATTGTCATCCATGGTGCTGGAACACTACAACAAAGGGTTGGCAGACACTCATAGGTAGTATGCATCTGTCAGGAGAAAGACACTCCTGCCAATCCTACGATGTCAGGGTCTTGTTCATATCCGTGCCGCCTTAGCGGACCATAGAACACAAACCCTTGGATTAGAGGGTGTGGTCAGCGCTGGATAAGGCACACTTCACCTCCAAACTCCATTGCTCAAGCTGGAAGGTTATTGTGCACACAGGCCCCGCCGTCTACAATCCTATTTTTGTTAAAATCCCTCTCAAAAATTTTGAATCGCGAAGCCAAGCTGTTCAGTCACTGTATATACCGTTCAGTCACTGTATATATGTCTGTGCATGTATATAATTACCAATTTTTATCCACACACAGAAACATATCCTTATATATGCATATACGATTATGGAGAGACTGTTTTAGAAACGAAATTTTGCTCAAACATTAGGTAGTTCAAAATAACATCCATATAGAATGCATTATGATAGTACCCTATATGCAGTATAACATAAGCTGTATGGTAAAATAGTAGGTTAAGGGTGTGATCAACTTTATTGGGGGGGGGGCTATGTCAACGTAACTGCTTTGTTTTTAAAAAGAAGAAAAGAAAATTACAAAAATTACATTAACAGATATTGGGAAATAAATGACTGAAATGGCATAGACGTTATTTATATATTTAGCACTTAAAGCTCTAAAGATTTCTACACGATATATATATATACATATTTGTGCCTTGCTGAAAGTTGTTTTCACTGAAAATATTTACGTTAAGTGGAACATCATATGAAACACATGTAATGTCCACATTTTTTTACGAAAATGAGGTAAACGTATTCTGTTCAAAATTCATACTACAATCTAAAGTAAACATTGCTTTTAAGTATCATTGCCTCATATATGCTGTAAGTATTTCTTTACTTATAAACAGTAATAAAATAAAGAGAAAAATCACAGATTTACAAGTTTCCCTGTAATCCGGGAGTAATCATCATCATCATCATCAGTCTTTTAACGTGTGTCATTGAAAAAGACCTTCCCCAGGATCCGCCACATTTCTCTATCATGGGCGCTTTGTAGTATGTGCAACAATGACTTCAAGAATAAGGACATAACTGTCAAAATCGAAGATGCAAATCCGGGGAAAATAAACCACTATATGTACTTCAGACAACAAATCCCTATGAAACCCACAAAAGAAGAAGAAATTAAGCGGAGAATCACGCAAGAATTGCAAGCCTTCGGTAAAGCAAGCCCAACTTTCAAAAACAAGTTGATCCCAATAATCCTAAAAAGAAGAGTATACAACCAATGCATTTTCCTAATAGTCACTTATGGAACTGAAACATGGAACCTAACCAAGAAACAGACCTGCACACTGAGAAGCATGCAGTGTGCACATGAGAGAATCGTGCTCAACCTCACATGGAGAGATCACAAGACAGCACAATATATCAGGAAGAGAACAGGGTTCTGAGACATCGGAGAGTAGAGCCGTCTTATAAGTGTTTCGTAAACTGAAATGACGTACGAAAAACAATTCCCCATTAATTTGTATGAGAAATTTTTGAGCCTCTCTAGACTTGAAAAATTGTTAGGATGGTGTGTCAGTCTGAGTCATTTGAGATCGTGGTGTTGGGGGGTGTACAGGAAAGAAGGGGTGTTGAAGTCAGAGGAAGAGGGTGTGTGCTGTCTCTATAATGGCTTTCCTCAAAACAAGGCAAACTTTCTATCAGCGGAGACTACCCGTAATTGAAAAGAAACTATTAAAAACTCGTTTCAGTGGAAAGTTCTATCATTTAAAATGATGGTTAGGAGATATTGTCATCAGCAAACTCGTTATCTTCAAGTGGAAGAGTCCGTGGTTACGAAGAGAGAACCAATAAAATCACATTGCCCACTATATAATTGAATAGACTTTAAATGAACTGAAGTGTCTTTAAACAAGAATTAGCTGCATAGGTATTGATCTTATTTTCGAAAACGAAAAAAGACGAGATAAACATTGATCATTTTATGATAGATAGATAGATAGATAGATAGATAGATAGAAATCATCATCATCATCAGTCTTTCATCGTCGTTGGACATAGACCTTCCCCAGGATTATTCTTTCATGTGCACGTTGCATGGTTCTCAGCTTACGGGTCTGTCTCTTGGTTAAGTTCCATTTTTCAGCTCCATAAGTGACTATTGGGAGGATGCATTGGTTATACACCCTTCTCTTTAGGATTAATGGGTTCTTATTATTTTTGAAGGTTGAGCTAGCTCTGCCAAAGGCTTGCCATCCTAGTGTGATTCTTCGCTTGATTTCTTCTTCTTTTGAGGGTCTCATGGAGATTCGTTGCCCTAGGTAGATGTAGTGGTCTACTTTCTCGAGTTCTGTGTCCTCGATTTCGATCATAGTGTTTTTATCTCCAATGTGGTTGTTGTACATGATCTTCGTCTTGCTGAAGTTCACGTGTAGGCCGACTTTCTTGCTCTCTTCATTTAGTTCATCTATCATTAGTTGGAGGTCATGTAGGTTCTCTGCGAATACACACACACATATATATATATATATATATATATATATATATATATATATATTCACATATATATATATACATATATATATACATATATATATATATATAAATATATATACATATATATATATACATATATATATATATATATATATATATACATATATATATATATAGAGAGAGAGAGAGAGCTGGAAGAGGGGGTGAGAGAGAGGAGGGGTGAGAGAGGGGTAAAATAAATATATGGAGACAGAAAGATAGGGGAAGAGAGAGGAGAGAGACGCGATGTTGTCTTTTCATAGTGTAAGTTTGATGACTAGTTCCAATCCAGCTGTAATATTCATCGTGGGCACAGGTGTTTGCCAGGGAAAGGTTATGGACGGAAGTAAAAGGTACAGGTTGCACATGCGCTTCAGTCCGTCTCGATAATGGAGGCGTTCGGGGGAATGGAGGGTGCTTTTTTTTCAGGATCAGTTGTTAGAATAACAATGGAAAGATGGCCGCCATCTGAGTTGATAGAATCAGGGGACATGTTAATAGCAGGACGGGGTAAAAGGAGAATCAGAGTTAGAGAGAAAAGGAAGAAGACGGAGTGAGAAGCTTAGATAAACAGGAAGGGGGCGAGAAAGAGAGGATGAGTTGGAGAGGAGAGGAGAGGAGAGTAAGGATTGGATAAAAGAACAAATGGGGGGGAAATAGGGGGAAAGGGTTAGACAGGAACGAAGAAGGGGAAAGAGAGAGAGGAAGGATATAATGATAAAAAAAAACTAATCGTACTTACCGTAGAAGGGGGGAAGAACAAAAAAGAGGAGCTAAAGGGAGAAAAAGGATAGAATAAAAGAAGAAATAAAACTAGTGGGAGGAAAAGGGAAAAGAAGAGCTGAGGGACTGAAAAGAAGGAGGGGGTAAAAGAAAGGGAGAAGCTTGGTTAGAGGAATGGGAGGAAAGGGAGGAAAGGGGGAAGAGAGGAAGGCGGTTGAGGTAGAGAGATTAGAAGTAGGATGAAAAGGAGAAAGAGGGGTTGAGTCGAAGAAAAAGGAAAAAGGAGAAAACGGAGAAAGAGAAGCTGTTAGAGATAGGGGGAGAAGGGGAAGCTGAAGGATGTATTAAAACAATTATTAGTAGGAGGTGGAGGGAAAGAGACAGAGAAGCTGAATGAGAGGAAATATATATGGATATGTATTGCATTTTACAAATATGAATGATTTTACAAGCTGTAAAAGCTATCCAGAATTTTAAAATGATACTCTTAGAATATGATGTTTGATGAGAAATTGCCTGTAATTCTTTTATCCGTCTGTATTAGAGTAAAAATGAATTTCAGCAACATTTACATGATTTTCCCAAAGGCCAACATTTCGATTGATAAATAAAGTCTGGAAGATGATTTTATTTTGAATATCTGGGTCAATCTTTTCCTTTTTTTGGACTGCGTTCAACAGATTTTATATTCAAGTCCAGCTACTTCCTATCTATTGAGTCATCATAACTCATCAGAGATGGAATTTTTGGGTCAATCACGATTTCAAATGAGGGGGTCTTATTAGAGAGACACAAGGTCTATCAGAAAAGTATCTAGCCATTCAAAATCAACAAAAAAATAGCCTGCCTAGGGCAGTAGCACCTTAGTATACTTATAATTCCTCTGGTATCTCACACACTTAAAGAAGTGGGTTTTTTTTTTGGATTGCCATCAGTTGTCTTAATTTTGTCAACAATATAAAATCTTTCTTGGAAAAGTCAGAAATCGCAAGGAACCAAATCTGAACCATAGAGGGCTGACAGTCTACAGTGATTCAATGTTTTGCAAAAAAAAACATACACAAGACATGGAGAATGATTCACTTGGTCATTGTGAATGTAACGATCACACGGCATACAAGCACACTCAACGATATCTCACAATCGATTGAGTAACCCTATGGGGGAGTGTCTGTTTACATATGCATGGTTCTCCAGATATTCAAAATGGCTGAATATGTTTGCACAGACTGTTGTGTAACGGATATTGCTAAGAAAGGATAGAATCAGAGAACCTAGAAGGGGGAGGAAAGAGAAGTTGAGCATAGGGTGGATAGAATAAAGCTAAGCTTTGGTCACACTTACGATCGGTCGCTAACTTTATTTCGCCAGATCGCCGATTCTTTGAGTCCAATCAGTGATGAATATCATCATCAGTCTTTTAACGTCCGTCGTTAGACATAGACTTTCCCTAGGATCCACCACATTTCTCTACCATGGGCGTCGTGGGGCCAGTATTTTCTGAACTAGTCCAGTTCATCTCTCCATCTTGTATTTTGTCGGCCTTGGTTTCGCATGTGGTCTCCGGGGATCCATGTTGTGAGTTGTGATGTCCATCGATTGTCTTTCGTTTTCGCAACATGACCAGCCCATTGTCATTCAAGTTTTCTAATAGATTCTATAATGTCTTGGAAAATCATTTTCTTCCTGATATATTGTGCTGTCTTGTGATCTCTCCAAGTGAAGGTGAGCATGATTTTCTCTTGCGCACGCTACATACTTCTCAGTTTGTGGACCTGTCTCTTGGTTAGGTTCCATATTCCAGCTCCATAAGGAGTTGGGCATGAACTATTTAGCTAAGGTGATGAATATATCGGCGAACAAATATCGACACGAATGTTTTTATGACCTTAAAAAACTTCTGCACCGTGTCGCCGATTCAAGCGTACCGATAGGAATGTTTTCTACGATCGAGACGGATGTAGCCAATCAAAACGGGAGAAAAAACTTTATGTCACTTCTTTTTCAACTGAATAAAAAAAAAATGTTTAAAATAACTTTTTTGGTATCATCTCGAAAAACTCAAGATAATTAATAATGTGTATTTTCACATTTTTACTATAGAGTGGAGGAGAAGCCAAGTTAGAGAGGAGGGAAGAAGGGGAGAGCAAAGATAGGGGAAGAGAACAAGTTCTAGTAATGGGAGGGAAGAAGAAAAGAATTGGGAAGAATAGGGAGAGGAAGGATTGAATGAGGATGATACAAAGTTGTCCCTCTTTAGGCTCACATTACTAATTGTGATATGTGGAATAGACCTAGAGGCGACTAGCACCCGAATTGGCGTTACTCACTTCACCCTGCAAGGGTAAACTAGTGGATGAATAAAAAGAGGTTCGAACAAATAGTTCGACTTACGCATGCGTCTTGGCTGCTGCACGCAAGGATGTACACGAATGACGTGCATACATTATTAAACTGATATTGACGCTTGTTTAGGGAGTGCGTGCATAGGTATTGATATTACATGTTTATCGGAAGCTTTACAAATAGAAAACTAAGCCAGGGCCTCTGAGTTGGGGTTGCAACCGGTGCATCACACCAGGGCCTGATGGACTCGTGGTGGGGCTGAGTTTTAACTGGGGTAGATCTGATGAAAATTCGATGGCTCAAGAACAGGAGTGTTTGTGCAGTGAGTTAGAAGGATTACTTGTTAGCTAAGGTGGTCATGAATTTCCTACTGGCACCAGTGCCCTGTGTTCGAACCCAGTTAAAGTCTTTGAATTCGAATGCCGATTTTTGAAGCAGTTATATATCTCTAATAATGGATGTAACACAATATTATTACTTCCTCATTTTTTCGGTAATTACTAAGCTCGTCTTAGCACAGCTCGAGGAAAATAAGTTTTTAAATGAATTCGTGTTGCGCATATGTTCCAAGTCGGATAGACATTCACGCCTTGAAAATCAGCATGCCAATACTTGCTTCTCACCTGGGCTCGATCGTTAAGCAATTAATGAGTTGTTGAGAAAGTTCCTACGCTTTGTTTCGAAAACATTGGACAAATCTTGAAGTAAACGATCATTAGAGCCGGATCAGTACGAGTTGTACCAGGTCATAGAAGCCGTTCAACAGTTGATCAGCAGTTTAATTCAGTCAGTTCCAAAATCCCGAGACGTACGGCGGAAATCTGTAAAGTTTCTAACCTCGGAAATTAGGTGTCACATTCGCTGATGGACGACCACTGAAATTGTCTTTGATTTGCCTGAAGCGTACCGGACATATCATCATAGATGATCGAAAGAGATGCCTGCTCGTCAACACGATGCACATCTGACGCTAGATAGACAGACGAAGGTACCGCCGCAGTAGCTGTGCCAAAGCTGAAGTTAATCTGAAAAATATTACTCTTTAATTATGATGGGACGCACGACGCATTGTTTCCCGGGGACTGCTCTATCCGGACAAGACTACCAGTGTCTATAAAGTGCGGCTGATACATTATCTGAGAAACACGTAAAGGTTTGTATACAGTTAACCTGCTTACCGCGGACTCATTTTGCGCTGATTCGCCATAGCGTTCTTTTTAAAAAATATTTGTAGTCGAAAAAATGACTGTTAAATTTCTGAAAAAAATAATGATGAGAGAAAAGCATTATGGATAACCTTCGAAATAACTGTATAAAGCACACTTTGGTAAATGTGCCATGTGTATAAGAATAAAAAAACACGCGTACACAATATTTTATCGTGTTGTGATATATATACAACTAGTGATAATAGTTCACCAGTTGCGATATACAGCACTATTCATCATCATCATCATCAGTCTTTTAACGTCCGCCGTTGGACGTAAACCTTCCCTAGGATTCGCCACAATTTTCTAT
Organism: Thysanoteuthis rhombus; assembly: GCA_963457665.1. Lineage (NCBI taxonomy): Eukaryota > Metazoa > Mollusca > Cephalopoda > Oegopsida > Thysanoteuthidae > Thysanoteuthis > Thysanoteuthis major. The sequence continues at coordinate 26,949,249 of OY735211.1, read as the reverse complement.
CATGGGCATCGTGAAACAAGTATTTTCTGAACCCGTCCAGTTTATCTCTCAATCTTGTGTTCTGTCTGCCTCGGTTTCTCATGTGATCTCTGGGGATCCATGTTGTGAGACGTGATATCCATTGGTTGTCTTTCATTCTTGCAACATGGCCGGCCCATTGCCAATTTCCATCTTATTGAGGCTTAACAACGAAATCATTTTTTTTAAGATGATTGCTGGCACAACCTCAATGCTATGTTATATTGTCGTCGAGTTGCACCTTTTCGTTTAGTGTTACAATTTAGGTTTTTACTGAACTCTGCCTATTTCAGGGCAATGTCAGATTTTGCAGCGATGATTTGTTGCAGTATTCCCCCGTTGAACCAAGAAGGTTTGCTGAACGTTGCTCCCCGGGCATGATTCGTCACTCGAACCCCTAACTCCCAATTTCCCCTTTCTACTCCTCGATGAATTTACTGAATACCCAGCAATTATGAAATGACAATGACCAGACAGTCCTTCGATTTGAGACTGACATCATTTTGTTGCAAAGAAATCAATGGTTTGCCGGCTTATTAGCGGAAAATACAAATAATTACGATTGAGTAAAATAATTCTTCTATGCTCCTTTCCTGGGAAGTAATGGAATCTTGTACTCAGTACAATTTTTTATGAATTTTTTCACCTACCCAATATAAACGCATACCTATATAGAGAGTGAGTGCAAAAAGTATCAGATACATTTAATAAAGTCCATTTTTACATTGAATTTGACCAGAGATTAAAAATACTAAAATTAAAAAGAAAATTTAAACAAGATTGAACTTTGAAAAGTTAAGTACAAAAATCAGAAATCTTTTATCCAAATCCTTTCAATTCAAAAGGTGTATAAGTATGGTACAATAAACTTTTTAAAATGTATCGGGTACTTTTTGTACTCACTGAATATCAGATTGGCTTAGTAAGGCACAAGGTCATGACTGTTAGGCACCCAATGACTCAATTCGGTAACAAGGGTCTGTTAACCATTTCTCCAAGGCTAAGAGCCCAATGTGCATTGAGATCGTGTTTAAATTTTTAATAACTAAACTTATGAACATTTCGCTAAACCCAAATGGCAGTAAGCTGGACATGTTGCAATGATGTCAGACAACCGTTGGACATCACGATTCACAAGAGATTCAAGAGATCGTATGAGATATTGTAGCCGACAAAAATAAGATGGGGTGACGCGCTAGACAAATTCAGAAAGTGCTGACTCCACAATGCGTATGATATGGAAGTCTGGAGAATATTGGAGATGGTTCATGTCTAACGCTAGAAGGTTGGTGATATTGGACTTTATATCTATGTTCACATTTTTCATTATTATGGCATAATAGTGCACCTGCAACCTCGACCCGCTACAGCAGCGAGCCTCGGAAGACGTGTACAAAATCGTTTCCATAATGTAAGGTGTCTCTTCTTTCATATTGTATAGACTATATAAATGTTTTTATAAGGAAATATCTTTCTTACTTGAATACATTCGTACATATAAACATATAACATGCATGTAGGTTTGCAAACACGAGATAGATAGATAGATAGATAGATAGATAGATAGATAGATAGATAGATAGAATCATGTACATACATGTTTAGTTTAGGTATATAGCGTGGGTATGTGTGCCTCTGCATAAGTGTTTATGGAGATATCTCAGAAACTTAGGCTAAAGGCTAAATAGAGTGATAGGTTGGTGCCAACGTGCAAAACGTGCCAAGTTCATCTGCGAGCGGTAAAAATCAGAACAAGAAATCCTGGCTTTCACTTCGCTTCGAACACCGACTAATGGCGCTGGTAAAAAATATGCAACTCTTTCAACCACGATGCAGGCCATTACATGTGTTTATTATGTATGCATGTATGTGAATCTATGCGAGTATGCGTGTATTAGTGGATGTGAGTGAAGAAGCTCATGGCCCCAATGGATTTACATACACCCCTGTGCATGAGTACCAAAAGATTCTACGGACCCCAAAATTGATTCAAGTCGGAAACACTAATTTTCAGATTACACCGTGATCAGAAGTCGATTTGATCAAGTTTTTCAAATTCTGTGATACTGTTTCTTTACAAAATTATCTTATGTAATTAAAGTGGTCTCAATTTTATATTTCATCCATGTTTTGATTAAATAAGATGAAAATTTTGATCGTGGTGTAATTTGAAAATTAACACTTTTGATTCGACTTAATTTGGGGTTTGGGTTCTATATTTGACACGTTTTTACTTCTTTGGTAAGCATTTGCAAATTTTTAAAGTCTCAAGTATTCAATTTTATATGTTTTACCTAAAGAAAGAAGGAACAAAGAAAGAATGAAAGAATATTTCACATGACCTTCTATATTATTGTGTTCAACTGAAGGAGAAAAAAAGGAAAATGAATTTTTATCGATTTGTGTGTTTATCTGTAGAAATAAAGGAAGAAAAAAGCGATATAGAAAGAAAGAAAGAAAGGAGCAATGAAGAAAGGGGGAAAGAAAGAAGTGATGTAAAAAGAAACTAGTAAAGAAGCAATGTAGAAAAGAAAGAAAGAAAGAAGGAATCAAAGAAACAATGTAGAAAGAAAGAAATAAAGAAGCAAAGTAGATAGAAAGAAAGAAAAGCAGAAGCAAAATAGAAAGAAGGAAAAAATTAAAAGAAACTGTGAAAAATAAAGAAATGGTGAGAAAGAAACAAACAAGAGAAACAAACAAACGAAAGAAAGGAAGAACGAAAGGAATGAAACGAAATAAATAAAAAAGGAAATACAGCATCGAAGAAAGAAATAATTGAGAAAGAAAATTGTGGGAAAGGAACAAATAAATGAATACAATGAGAAAGGAATAAAGAAAAACAAACAAAAGAAACCCAGAGAAAGGAAACAAAATGTCGAAAATAAAAAGGTAATAAAAAAGTTTTGAATATCCCAAACTGATTTCTACTGTTTGTATTAATCGCAATCGATTACTCATGAATCAGATAATCAGACCTTTATTGATTCACTCTTCGATCTGTCCCTCTCTCTCTCTGTACCTGAAACCCATCGTGCCTCGTACACCTAATGCCTTACAGTCTCGCAGTTTAATGTAAATTGGAATAAACTTACCGAAAGAAAAGGAAAGGAAAATGCGCAAATAGCAATCGACCTATTGATTCGACGGTGAGTAGCTTATGTCTATAGATCCATTGTTTCCAGTTGTCTGTTTAGTACTTGAAGGGGAAGGAAAGTAGGATGTATGGAAGGAATGGGGGGGAAAGGGAAGGAAGGGAAAGAAGAACTGAAAAAAGAGAGGAAGTTGGAGTGGGGAGAAAGTCAGCCAGGAAGAATGGAGAGAATGAAGGAATGGGGGAATAAAGGAAGTAAGGGGAGTGGGAAGGAAGGAAGATAGGAAGGAAGGAGGGAAGGAAAACAGGAAGGAAGGAGGGAAGGGAAGAAAGGAGGGAGAAAGAGAAGAAAGAAGGGAGAAAGAGAAGAAAGAAGGAAGGAAGGGGGAAGAAGGGGAGAGACATGGGGAAGAAGGAAAGCTGGAATAAGAGAAAACAACGCCAACATGAAGAAGAGGGAGAAGGAAAAAGAAGGATAAAAAGTTGATAGAAAAACAAGTGACAGAAAAAAGCAGGAAGTCGATTTTTCTAACGGAGAAAAGAAAAGAAGGAGAAAAAAGTGAAAAAAGAAAGGAAGAAAAGAGAAGGTTGAATGCGCGAAAAAGGAAACAATAGTTTGACGTAAGAGAAGATAGGACGGCAAAATAAAAGAAAATGGCTGCTACAACTAATTTTACTACTTCTACTGCGTGGAGAAGAACAATTACAGTAGTGGTGATGATCTTGAAGATTGTACTGATGCTGATGACAGCCATAATGGCGACGATTGCTATTGCAATACTCAGGGGGGTTATGATCATTATTTCAGTTTTCTAACCAACACTGACATGTGGCATCCATCGAAATTCTTTGTCTCTCTCTCTCTCTACTTGGAGACTTGTCTTTCTTATCTCCTTCCCCAAGAATGTTTTGTTGGTGCTGCTTGGGGTTTCTTCTCGTGTCGTGAAGATTTCTTGTCCTCCATCAATTTTTCATATTATTACTATTTTGGCTTACAGTCATTCGATAACGACTGTGACCCTCCTGTAGACCATCAAAAGAACACTGGTCAGAATCGTGGCCAGCAGTCACAGGATGATGACCAGGTCCTTCTTGGGTTTAAGAGAGGAACACCTGCCGGTTATGCCGTGCAAATCTTGACTTTGTGTCTTATTGTTGCGGGAGTATTATTATTTTGCATATTTATATTTTTTTGGTTTATGGTGCTGTCAGAATGCACCAATTCCTGGTTAGTTTGTTAAAACTGATTTTAATCAGAGTAAACTCAAAGCTTCCCTGTCCCTTAACACCTATAGTATCCCTAATACTAATATGTAGCTATGTTTCCCCAAACGTGCCCAATTAGCCCATGTACGTATCACATTATCAAAAGAATAAGTTAACATTAATAGCAAAACAAAAATGAAAATTGGAGAAACATCAAAGAGTTTGAGTTCTGAGCAGAGCCAACTCAACCCTCATATGGTTGACTTGCAAAAGACCCCTTGTCCCGGTTCAAGCACTGAAATATTTTTCCGGGTTCAATTTGTCCTTAACTCCTAAATATATTTCACCAAGAAACAAGACGTCAGATTTCGTAGGAAAAACCTAATTATTGAATTTTGCTAAATGACTTCTCCATACAAAAATCAATTGGTAGTTCAAAAAACTTTTCAAAACCATAAAAATATTTTCCAGTATTGAGTAACTTAGTTCTAAATACTTTTCTAAATATTTTTATAAGTATTTTCCGGGTTTAATTTGTCCTTAACTCCCCTTTTATATTTTACTCCCCTAAAAGCCAGTTGAGTGTTATTGGCATGTTCTTCCCTCTCCCTCATTCTTTTTTTTTTTAATTTTATTAATTTAACAGTATGAGTCAATTTCTAGGTTGATACCTTCTGGTAGATAGATGTGCCAGTAAATTTTGATAACTTATAAAATGAAAAGAAATTCTTGGAATAAATGTAAATGAAATCGAAATATTCAAAAGTCTGTAGCAAACGATAAACAATGGTAAAAAAAGTGACTCATTATTCACATTGCCTTTTTCTTCTCTTTTGTAAAGACCTCTGGTCGCTTTCTTACTTCGTTTGAAAAGTACAGCTCCCCACCCCCATTTCGAATTTCTTTTTATTATCAAACTGAAATACGGTGGGTAAGTTTCGAACCAACCATCCCCCCCCTTTCTGTTTTAGTTAAAAGATGAAAATAAACATTTGGACTCGAATTTTCGGATTAGATATGGAATAAGCTCTCCAAAATTGATCGAATTGAAAAAGAACGCATTCCGAGTCTTCACCGGATGACGTCACCACTACATCATCAGTCTTATAAACAAAAACAAAATATTGCTGTCATTGATTTTAACTAGTTTTTACCTTCACCTTAATTTTTAGTTGCTTTTTATCACAATTTTGACTCGGATCATAATTCTATTTATTTCCGATTGCACTGTTTACTTATTGCTACCATTAAAATCAAGATAAAGGCCCAAACTAGTCAAAATTATTAAGAAAAATACTATTCGGTTTTACAGAGATCCATTCTGATGAATTAATATGCAATATCATGACTTATTTTATCGTACTGACAATTGTTTTAAACACTAAAATTGGATCCATGATACCTCAAGTTACTTAACCCCGAAAAATATTTTTATGGATTCACAAAGCTTTTTGAACTAACAAATAATTATTGTATGGAGAAGTCATTTAGTAAAATTTGATGATTGAGTTTTTCCTACGAAATCTGATTTAGTGTTTCTCGGTGAAATATATTTCTTTGAAAGAAACCTATGAATATTTTCTCTTTAAATCGCATAAGATATCAAAATCGTCTACGAGACGTCAGATTTTTTTATTGTGAGGAAAAAAAGGCATAGAAAAAAAGGTAATTATCAAGTTTTTCTCTGGATGACATTTTTGTGAAGCCAAAATCGTATTTTGATTTTCTTTTGTAGTAGTAGTAGTAGTAGTAGTAGTAGTAGTCCTGCCAAATTATTATTATTATTATTATTATTATTATTATTATTATTATTATTATTATCATTATTATTATCATCATCATTATTATTGAATAAGGAAGAATAAAAAAGACAGCTCAGTATGAACAAATGTTATGTACAACGAAGACAACGATCGAAATTGAAAATGCAGAGCTGGAGAAAGTAGACCACTACATCTACTTAGGACAGCAAGTCTCCATGAAGACATCAGATGATGAACAAAATAAAGCGAAGAATCACACTAGGTTGGCAAGCTTTCGGTAGAGCAACATCGACTTTTAAGAACAAGAAAATCCCACTAGTCCTGAAAAGAGGGGTAATAATAGTACTATCCAACCGATAGTCACCTATGGAGCTGAAACATTGAACCAGACCAAAAGATTGACCCTCATAGTGGGAACCATCCAACGTGCACATGAGAGAATCATGCTCAACCTCACATGGAGAGATCATAAGACTGAATAGTATATCAGAGAAAAGACAGGAGTCTGATACATCATAGAAACTATTAGAAAACCCAAAAAGCAATAAGCTGGACATGTTGCAAGAATGGCCGACAACTGCTGGACATCACGTCTCACAATATGGATCCCCAGAGATCAGGTGCAAGGCTGTGGCCAACAGAAAGTAAGATGGCATGACGAGCTAGATATATTCAGGAAGTACTGGCTCTGCAATACCCATGATAGGGAGGAATGTCTCAGTCCGACGACGGATGTAAAGAGGATCATGATGACGATGATGATGATGGTATTAAACATACCAAATGATTATCGCAATCAAGAAAAGAGTGAACAGTAGTGGTAGTGGTTATTTTATTAGTAGTAGATGTAGTGGTGACTGACTATCATCATGATTATTATAGAAAGAAGGAAAGAATGAAAAGGAAGAATGAAATTAGCAAGAGAAAAAAAACGGAAGCCGTGGCAACAACAAGAAACAAATAGATGTGCTGAAGTTTTCTGTTTACAAAAAAACGGAAAAGAAATATACGAAAAAACAAAGCAGAGAAAAGATACCAGTGAGCCATTCCTGTGGAAACAAACACACTTGTCTTTTTTTGTCATTTACCCAAAAGAATATCCTCTAGATGCTTCTTACCCAGCCAAGATGACATGTTTGGTTGCCTCGTTCTGAACTTTGACTTCGTTAGTCTTTGGTAAAGATCAGTTCTTGAGCCGAAGATATAAACAAGGCAAGGTGGTGTCAACCAGAAATAACCCGAGAAAGCATGATTCCTCGAATGGTTTCAAGTGATTCTTGCTTCTACTTTTGGGAATTTTTTTTTACGTAGGTGCAGTAGCTTCAGTGGCCATCAGAATCCTCTACCGGGTCGACATGCTGTGAGTTCGAAAGTATCCGATACATTTTTTCTTTAAATCTATATAACATCCCCATACAGCTTCAAATTTGACCAAACTCGAACCAAATATTCAAAAAATACAAAAATCAACAATTATCGAAGTAAGGTTGAGCATTGAAAAGATATATACAAAAATCAAAAATCTTCGATCCAAATTCTGTCAATTTACAATGTATGTAAGTATGCTACAATAATTTTTTCGAAATGTATCGGATACTTTTTGCACTTACTGCATACAAGATTAGCTTAGTACGGTGCAAGGCCATAAGTATTTGGCACCCAGTCAAGCCCGAGTTCAATTTCGGTATTGAGGGTCTGGTAATCATGGCTCAAAGGCTGAGAGCCTCGTTGAGTATGATGATAGTGTTTGGAATTTCAATGAGTAAAATTATAATCATTTCACTATTTCTAAGATTGTTAGATTCAGATGATTTTTCTTTAAAATTTGTATTCTTGAGGACTCCTGCAGCGCACCTGCGGTCTCTACGTGCTCCGGTAGCGTGCCACAGCAGACTTGTTGAAAATTGCTGCCATAATCGAAAGTGTCTACGTGTATAGACTATAATGATATGTGAATATAAAATATCTTACTCACATACACACATATTCTGTCAATGAAGTAAGTTAGAATAAACTTTTTGAAATGTATCTGATAGTTTTCATACTTTTTATACTCTATTGTAATTGTGTTAATTAAACGTAAAACTATCACACGGAAGTGGAAATGATACAAAAAAATAGAAAAGTTGCTATTGTTATTCTTACTAAGTCTCGTTTCCTAAGTCAAAATTCAAAAAATTAAAGAGACACCCCGATGTAATGAGAAAGAAAACCATGTTTACGGAATTCCATCTCCTCCATGACGTTCAAGACCAAAGAGAAAGTACAGTGCATAGGGCCTGTAATACATGTGATAACTAGAAAAATGTTTTTGTTCATTATTTTCCAAGATGATACTTATATTTCTTTTGAAACAGAGTAGATATAATGATATGGCTGAAACGATGATTTTATCATATCTATTGATATTGCTTTTAGCTGTAGCACGTCTAAACGTTAATACGTGAGAGGAACCATAAGCTATCACAGATTGAATGCGTAATACCATTCCTCTTGAGACCTTCAGACGAGTATCAAGTCAAAGTCTGAGTATTTTTTTTATGAACTACAGTGTGTACAAAAAAGATTCATTTTTATGTATACCTTCAAAGTTGACAGAAATTGGGTTAAAGATTTTTTTTTATTTTTTGGACATAACTTTCCAAAGTTCAATTTTGCTCCAATAACATTTTGACTTTTGTATTTATTTAATCTTTGTTCCAAATTCTCCCAATTCTGGAAGGAAATTCTGTTCGTTTTCATCACACTGTTATTTACAATGAAATAGGGAGAAAGTCTTTCATCATTGAATACATCAATATTGCGAATGCCGTAAAAGTATTGAAACTGTATATGGGATTTATTACGATTGCTTATCTATACCAGACTAAGCTAAGCTCAGTTAATATATATGGCCTACCATATGGCGGAAATAGTTGCACACTTACCACCTGTGCTAGAGATCTGTGTTCAAGCTTCGGTAAAACGCTTGGATTTCTAATGCTGTTTTTGTAAGTCCACCTCGCTTAAAAGATTCGCGTAACGCAATCTTTCTTCTCTCATTCAACGGAATTTAACTTTCTGTCGTACTAAACTAATGCTGGAAAAGGTTGACTTCGGGCCTTGAGTCTGAATGAGTTAAGTTTATCTCAGCGATTTCGTAAATGGAAATAGAACAAATCTGAACAGCCAAATTCAAAAACGAAAGTGTAAATGATTTACTTTTGCATATTTCTTCTTTTTTTCTAGCTATTTTATTGTTCTTTGTTTTGTTTTCTGCTTTTTGCTTTTTTTGAGGGAAAAAAACTCGTCAAGTAGGGTTAATGTTTTTGCAAGCGTAATGCACCAGTAAGAAAAAAGGATAATTTGTGTATTGTCTCATTTAAGTATCCACCACCATGGCAGACATATTGGAGTTGCTTTCAAATAAGATCGTCGAATAAACGAAGAGAGAAGGGAAACATTGAATTCTTGTAAATAACCAAATTGTGTAATGGGATTGCCAAGTGAAGTGGAATGCTTCACTCAGTATCCTCTCTTCCTTAAAAGCGTCGCAGGTTTAGTATGGAGGATGAAAAAAAATGTTCCTGTCGTAAAGTTCGGTACACAAAGCGAATTGACCGTGTCGTGCTATCACGGAGACAGCCGATCATGAAGATAGAGTCACGAACGGACGCTCTTGCGGCAGACGAATGACAAAAGGCACGTCTGATCGCTTTGGTAACCATCCTCCATCTTTGATTGTTCTTTGTTTTGTTTTTCTGTAAAAAAAAAAATATATTAATCTGAAAGCAGCAAAAAAACAAGAAAAAATGGCGACGGACAAAACGAAAGGGAACGGCGTTAAAAAAGGCAGAATTTTCTCTGATTAAAGAAGTCGAATGAATGAGTTGTAGTTACAAAAAGGAGAAAGTGACTTCTTTAAGAGAGAAACACAGAAAACGTGTAGGGGATGGAGAGTTTAATAAGCAGACGGTGAAAATGAATGAAGGAAAGAACGAAAGGAAAAAGAAGAACAGAAGAAAGAAAGAAAGAAAGAAAGAAAGAAAGAAAGAAAGAAAGAAAGGGAGATAAATCAAGAGAGAAAAAAAGGAAGGAGTATAGGATGAATAAATTCAAGTAAGCAAAATGAAGGAAGGAACGGAAGAAAGAGACAGGAAGAAAGTAAAATGTTGTTAAATAATGACAAAATGAGGAAGAAAAATATGTCAAAAAGGAAAATGGAAAAATATTTGAATTAAAGAGAAAAATGAAACAAACAGTTGCACCCTGGATGACCTAGCAACAAAAGAGCTAACTGCATATAAACTACAAAAAAAGCTAGATGATAACTGATAGTATTTTTTTTAGCTAAGAAAAAGAAAAGGCTAGTACGATAATCTCTATGGCACGGTTGCCAATTTGGATGTTTTTGTTAAACTCGAGTTGACTTTGTTTTCGTGGAGTAAAAATATTATCTCACAAATACTCGATAAGTCATACACGCAAAATCATGACGTACACAGAAACTGATGACGAGACCGACAACAACATAATGGCGGTATCAGATATCTGTGATACAATGAAAAGAATAGAATATATTTCATTTCACTGAACAAACGATAACAAATAAAATTTTGCATATAAATATATATATATATATATATATATATATATATATACATATATATATATATATATATATATATATATATATATATACACAGATGCCTTTATAAGAAAACTGACAGATTTTAAAACTGAGTTCCTTGAAGTATTTTGCGTGTTTCAAAATTAGAAGGTGTTTCATTCTGTAAAAAAGATATTGAATATTTAACGAATAAAGGAGTTGAAACGGGATTTTTGAAACGTAGTTTTGGAATAGTATTGAACGGGGAAATCAATTCTTTTTTATTTAGATTTTGATGAAGCAAGGGGGTGTTTTGTTTTTGGAGTTGTTTTTCTTTCGAAAACATTAGGAAACTCTGTTGGCGATGGGCTGGTCATGTTGCAAGGGTGGCAGACAACCAAAGGACATCACCACTCACAACATGGATATCCAGAGTTCAAATGTGGAACTGAAGCTGGCAGAATATAAAATGGCGAGACAAACTAAACAGGTTCAGAAAATATTGACTGTGACATCCACGATTGAGAGGTGTGGCGAATCCTGGGGAAGATCTATAGCCAAAAACGGACGATGAAAGACCGATGATGATGATGATCCCGAATCGAAATATCGAAAAATCAGATCTAAATTGGCAACCTTGATTTATTCAGGAAGGAACTAAAGATTCCTCTAAGAAAACAAAGACAACGCGGGTTTGACGAAAACATCTAAAAGATAGAGTATGAAGATATGAATACGTACATACATATTATATTAGTGTAGGCTACATGAAATAAAAATAAAAATAATGAGAAAAAAAAGCATCGGTTGAAAAGTACGAGCACTATAAGCTATGTGGTATAAACCATAACCCCAGAAAAAATTGGTTAAAGTATTATCAATTGTCAGCCACTACTTTTTATCGTATCCTTTTGTAACTAGCTCCAACTGAGGGTACCAGGTGCTGTAAACAACTGGGGATCGTGTGGAGAGCCTCGAGTGGTGATCCCGTTAATCTTCCCAAGACGAGACCAATTGAATGAATGATTGAATCTAGATAGTTCTTTTGGGACTAGCTCTTGGTGGGGGGGGGGCAAAAATAACAAACGAACAAGCAAAAAAATATCGAATCAGAGTTCATTGCCTGTTACCAAGTCTCCTCTATTTCCTAACCCGGATATTGATTTTTTATGCTCAAAGTCCGTAATCGATCCTTTATCTCTCTTCAAATCGATACATGCTTCCCAGAAACCGGCTTATAGATCTAAAGCTATCTCTTTGGAGATTTTAATGTCCATTACAAATATTAACATATGTCAATCTATATATCTATCCACTTGGGATTTATTGATTAGCGCTAACTTATCAATCGGGATCCTCTTAAATCTTCCTCATTCTCTCTCATCTTGAAACAGATAGATGAATTTAACCGTGTTCCTCTCTGCCAACCCATCAACCAAACCAAATCTTTTCATATCAATCTTATTACTCTTTTGTTCATATCTTTTCACTTACAAAATTTATTTCCCTCCTTTTCTCTCTCTCTCTCTCTCTCTCTTTCTCTCTCTCTCTCTCTCTCTCTCTCTCTCTCTCTCTCTCTCTATATATATATATATATATATATATATATATATATATATATATGTATATATATATATATATATATGTATACTAATCTGGTTTGCAATATAGCATAATATAACATAATATAAAGCAATGTCTGATATGTGATGGATTTATTTCATAGAGTGCTCGATACATTCAACTTTGAGCTCCAAGAGTTAAGTTGATTTAGAGTAGAGCTGGAAATATAGTAAAAAGTAGATTCGCTATACGAACACATTTATGTTTCTGTCCTCTCTGGGCTTCTTCAGGCGAATGATTAGATGTGTTTTAGATTCCTGATTGCAGAATTTGGTAAAAGTCTTGTGGGTGTTGTTATGAGTGGGTGGAGTTTATTTTGTTTTATTGTTTTTTTTATTTTTTTGATTTTTTTGCTTTGTTTTTTTTGTGGTGGTGTATATGTTTTGCTGGTGGTTATAAGCTATAGGTCAAAGGATTTGAGCTAGGTGTGGGAGTTATCTATTAGTGGATGCTGAATTGTGTTCTAAGGTTTGTTTTGATCTTAACCTCGATTTTTGCGTTAAGTTTATTGCCTATGTTAGTGTCTTTTATGACCATAGTGGATTGTATTAATCTTAATTTACCTAGACAGTGGATAATGTTGATTAGATGTTTTGAGGGATGATGGGTATGCAGGTAAACTGTCTATGTTACCTTTAATGTACGGATTGTTATGTTATGTTTGCTAATAAGAGGGCAGAAACATAAACGTGTTTGTTTAGCGGATCTACTTTCTACTATATATATATATATATATATATATATATATATATATATATATATATATATATATATATATATATATATTACTTGTTTTATACAATAGATGTTTTCTGACGTATAATCTCTTTCTTTCTTAACGCTCTTAATTCATTGGTAGTCCAAATGATATAGATCAAACAATATTAAATGAAAATCAAAATTCATTTAGTAGCCACATGTCAGGCCACGGATACATTGATCCATCTTATACATGTGTGGCTGTGTAAGCGCATGTGTGTGTATATTATAAGTATATATGTATTTGTATATATGTATATATAATGAAGTAAAGGATTAGCTACACAAACGTGCCTATGTCTCTGCCCGATTTAGGTTTCTCCTGGCGGATGTTTCGATTTGTTTTAGATCACTATTTAGGGCGCCTTTTGGGTGGTCCATTTTTCTGATTGGAAAACTTTCCTCTTGTTTTCGTTTTATATATCTTTTCTTTTTCTGTTTTCTTTTCCCTGTTTAGTTCTTGGTCGCTGCTTGTTATGTCTTCGTTTTATGGAGTGGAGATAAATCATCAGGGGATACTATGGACACTTTCTTTATCAGTGTGTTGTTGAAACATCAGCTCTTTGTGGTATGTTTTTTCTCTGGGGGTATTTGACTCTCACTTTTATCTGCTCTCCAGTGCTGAGGTTCACTTTTGAATGACTTTAAACGTAAGTTTAATTGTTTCATTTATTCTACATTTGGTTTGTTTCTATAAGTATTCAAGACAATTATGAAAATGTGATTGGGTTGTTCTTGAAGTGGTGGGTGATATGAAATAGTAATAATTTTATTGGTGATAATAATGCCACAACTATTATTGTTATAAATAACGAGAGGAATAAGAGAGATATGATGATTAATTTTTGTATACCTGTATATGAGGTGTTAAATGTTCTTAATGCAACTTCATTTTTTTCCATTTAATGATACCGTTTTTTCTTGTTATGTTGTTCTATTGGCAAGGGTGAGGATTTTGAGTTCCTCATTTAGGCATAAGAAACATGGGTTTTCAATGTTCTGGCATATGTATATTCGTTTTAACATTTTCCATCCTACTGTGGGTGTGAGGCTGCTGTCTCTTAATCTCCAGTAATGTATTGACAGGGATATGCTATTTTTTGTATTTTTCGTCTATAAATGATGATATATAGTGGGCTAATCTTAGTTTTAAGGGTGTTTTAGAAATACTTATATGGTATTTCGCCTCTAAGGGTTTTTCTTGAGCTGATATTTCAGCTTTATACGCAATATTCAATTTGAGATATTTGTTTTGCAAAGGGCATCTGTTGCTGTTTGTACAATTGCAATCTGGTTTATTTATATTTTTTTCCACTAGCATAATTTCTCATAACTCTATTCCTGTGTTTTGTTACGGGCTTATGAAAACTATCCGTACAATTATAACTAATTTTCAGTTTGTTCTTGTTATATATTTTACACGGTGGGTGGGTTGCTTGGGATTGTACTTTTTCTATAAATTGGAGAAATATTTACTTCCCCACCCAGAAAAAATACCCCAAAATAGTCTGAATACGGATCAACAATAAATGGAATCATTCGCCTGAAGAAGACCAAACAGGACAGAAACATAAACGTGTTTGTGCAGCGAATCCTTTATTCCATATTTCAAGCTCTACTCTAACTTAACTGAATGTTTAATATCATAATAAACCCATCACACATCAGATATTGCCTTATACTATATTTTATTCCTGATTTGGATTCCTTTGTATATATATATATATATATATATATATATATATATATATATATATATATATTATAATAATTCAGGGTGAACTTAATATATATTTGAATTTAGATTTATTCGATCAATCGAACATTTTAATGAATGACACCGTCATAGGTTATCAGGCACCTTCCTGTTCCCACTACAACACCGTCTATAGCCTTTGAAATTCAACACCATACAATATACCATACACACGCAAACACTTGGAAACCTTCAGATATGCGTCAAATAAGACCAGGCCGTGATAAACAAAAAATGAAATCTCATCTGTCCACCCTCATATATCAATACCGATTGACTCCACGATGACCTCTTTTAGAAATCACAGAACCCTGAACGGAGGCAGTGCGATAAAATAGGAGATGTCCAGTTGATGAAAAATGAAATAGAACCCCACTAGCAAGAGGACAGATGAAATATGAGATGTCTACTGCGGAGTTATGGTCAATAAATTACAAAACCACTCGAAAACAAACTGAAAATAGCACAGAGGGTTATGGAAAGTGCAATGAATGGGATAACCCAAAACGACAAAAAAAGGTCAATATGGATCCGTAAGAGAAGCAGAGTGAAGGATATGGTACTTAAGCAACAAATATTGAGATGGGCAGGGTATATAGCACAAAAGAAGGACAGCAGATGAAGCAATAACTGATTGGTACCCATGGGGCAGTAAACGCAGTAGGAAGGGACTAAATGCAAAATGAAGAAACGGTTTAGAAGTTTGCCGGTAAGACTTAGCAGAGATTAGCACACTCGTGCTTATCATCGAAAGAGAAGGGTAATACCTTCGTCTAGCAGTGGACTTGAAACTGCTGATGATATGAAACATTAATCATCTACGATTGTGTTGTTCTGAGTTGCGTTCACCTTTTATCCATAATTGCGTCACTTGATTAATAGACGTGAGTACGCCAACTTTTAAATAATTATCTTTTTTCTTTTATGTATATTTACAGAATACTATATGAAACATTCAAGCACATTTTATAACCGTGTTAAATGTTATGACAGGAACAAATTGAAATTATCTATACGTTTCTCTTTGAATAGTATTTTATCATGAACATTATCGCCACTCAGTCTAAGGACATTGCTCAAAATCAACTTTTACACTTTATTTATCGATAATAAGGTGAAACAAGTTATTTATGATATCTTTATCTTAGAACCGAGGTAGTTGCGATGGGCAAAAAATATAATTCATCACCTGAAACTTGGCGTGAAACTAGGTAACTCAATAAACTTAGGTGGTCTTGAAGTTAATGTCTGAAAACTACCAGTTACGATTCCAGATTCATAGAAGCTGGAAAAAACAATGTACGAATGAATAAGTACACTCGCCAAAACTACACTTTTTGTAAGAGTAGCAATGAGAGATCAGTGGCGATTGTCAAGAAGATAAGAGCTAAACAACAGAAAAGAATACAATTTCAACTCGAAATTTTAATTTTTTGAATAATCCTATGATCGAGGAGTCACTTATACGTTAACGTATATTTTCATCGTCATCGGCACCAGCAGCTGCAGCCTATTAGCTTCTGTCATTGGACATTGTCCTTCACCCAGATTCACCACACCTCTCTATCGTGGACGTCAGGGAGCCAGTACTTTATGAACATATCTAATTCATCATGCCATCCTATATTTTTTTTCGGCATCGGTTTTGCATTTGATATGTAGGGGTCTACGTTGTGAGTCGTGATCTCCAGCAGTTGTCTACCATTCTCGCAAAACATGACCAGCATGGCTCTCAGTTTCAGGATCAGACTTTTGGTTAGGTTCCATGTTTCAGCTCCATAGGGGGGGTTGTATACCCTTCTTTTTAGCACTAGCAGGATTCCATTGTTCTGCTGGAAGCTAGCCAGCCTAAAGAAATTATTCGATTGATTTCTACTTTTTAGGATTTCATGGAAATTCATTATCTCAGTTAGATGTTGTGGTCTACTTTCTCCAGTTATTCGTCTTCGATTTTTATTGTTGCGTCTTTGTCATCAACAAATTCGTTGTACATAACACTATTTTCACTGAACTTCACGTGGAGACCAATTTTCTTGCTTTCTTCGTTCAGTCTGTCCAGCAACATCTGGGGTCATCGAGGTTCTCAACAAAAAGGAAGATGTCGTCTGCAAATCTGAGGTCACTAAGATATTCGCCGTCTTTTCTAATTCTTTTATTTTCCCATTCTAGGTTCTGGAAGATCATAAAAAGCAGTAGTTCGATAAAATATACCTTGAAAATTTCAAAACATATTAATGGAGCTAGGATAAAGGTAATTCATCTTTTTTTCTTTCCGGAGAGTCACCTAAAAACTGCAACTTGTCATTACTGACAAGTGTATTATAGGTTTGCCAATAAGAGCAAAGGTTAAAGGAAGGTGAATGTGTCTGCATAAACAGTTAAAACGAAATAGGTGACAAAATAAAAGAAGTAGAGAGAAGAATGCTGCCAGGAAGAATGACCTACGACGGATAGGGTAGCCGCTTCAATGTAACGTTGCTCTAACCATTATTATTCAAGACATCAGTTTTCTTCGAAGACCGACACATTCCATCATAATCAGCCATTTCATTATCGGTGATGGATATAGACCCTCCCCAGGATTCACCAGACCCCCCTATATTTCTCTTTTGTAAGACCTGAAAGGGAGAGACTTGATGTTTTTAGGTTTTACAGAAATATGCAAAAATCAGAGGTATATTTAAATCCTCCATAAAAATAATTTTATTCAAAAAGATCCAATTTGAAATCTGCGTGTCATATATATATATATATATATATATATATACACGTAGGTCTGTGTGCATGCATGAGCAATAGCTTATGAGCGTGTGTGCGTAATTAAAGATCAATGAAGGATGTGAGCAGTAAAAAACACATTTCGAAGTATTTTCGTCTTTTATACGGTCTAAACTGAAAACCGAATACTTTCGTCGACAGCACAGTTAAATGGATTCTATAACTCCACTCCGCCAGTCTCACATACGAACCGTTTCTGACGAGACCCCACGCGATCAGCATCTGTCCGGCCGCTAATGGCCTGCCTGAGGTTTTATCGCCGCCAGGATCGACAGGCGTAACCTGCTTATCCCGTTTGGTACACGGTAGTCTTGTCCGGTTGCCGAACGATAAAGTTTGGCTCCAATTGGCCCGTATTTAAGTGCCTTGAACAGCCAATAAACGAATGCTAAACGGTGCCGGTATGCGGGACGCTCTCAAATTGAAAGTAAAAGTAAAGGTGAATCCACAGTGAAAAGTTCACTAATATATATATATATATATATATATATATATATATATATATATATATATATATATATATGCCAAGATGCACATGTATATATGTGTGTGTGTGTCTGAGAGAGAGAGAGAGAGAGAAAGAGAATAAATAAGCATTGTGGAGTTATGATTTTCCAACTAGTATACCATTAGTACTGTACTGGGTTCGATCTTTGCTGAATGATCCCTCAATAGTGGCCTTTTGCCAGAGTGTACCAAGTTTAATAAAAACCTATGGATATGTGAACATACCTGAATATGCTTGCTGATCTCTGTACACACACACACACACAAACACACACACACACACACATATATATATATATATATATATATATATATATATATATATATATATATATATATATATATATATATGCACACTCATGCACGGCAAAATGTGAACTTTCGTACATTGATAAATAACCAACTGGCTTTTTGTGTACATCCAAAGTCAATAAATATGTTTAATCACAGACATTTCAAGATAGATAGATAGATAGATAGATAGATAGATGCCTTTTTAGGGATTGTTCGAATGTAAATAGGGTATACCGAGAAAGTTCTGTATCAGATTCAGAACTTAACACTTGAGTAAGTAAATTTGGCATATTTCACCTATTACAAACGTAGCTACCTTCTCAGTCTCCTCCCTACCAACTAACTTATGTTTCACCATCACTTATCAAGCAAGCATTGTGTACATAAATTTCTTTTCTTTTTTTTTCTTCTTTTTTTTTTTGCATGTACGCAGTAACGCTTTCCGACCGTTTGCTTCTTCTCCAGAATATCAACGTTCGTGAAGAGAATGAAAGACGTTTTATGTCTTGCTATTTTCGCTTATGAAAGTGGTTTCACATCGGCCCTGATCAGCCATCCGATAAGCTGAAGCATTGAGTACAAAACATAAGAAATGTGAGTCTCTTAGATTCAGTGAATACGCTAAACTGTTCTCACATTCGTTGCATATAACCATTAAGAAAGTTTACAAACAGCTGCAAAGAAGCTGGTAGTTCAAGTTTCTGGAAAGAACGTTGGTCTCCATTTTTTTTATTGATGATTGCACATAAACCTTTTCCAAAGCTGTTGTGAGTGTTCGATAGTGGTTCCCATCCAGGGGTCCGCAGATACTTAGCTCTCCACAAAGCTATTACTTGGTGTCTGTGAACTTGCGGAGTAGGAAGGCTTTTCGAAAGCCTGACCTGTGAACTTGCTTAGCAGCCAGACCTTTTAAATGGTCTAGTGCCAGTGGGAAAATTCATTAAATAAAAGGTGTCGTGAGTAATAAAAATGTTAACTAGTGTAATACATGAGGGTAGAATGGAGGGCCCCATCCTGACTCGCTGGCCTATGACATGTTAGGGTATGACACTCGGTCAAGTCACCAAGAATTTGATGATGCTAAATCGTCAAAAGAGTAGACAAACTATATGTATTAACACATACACTCACACACGGACACACTCACACATACACACATACATACACAAATACGGCTCATTCAACACTGCATGTATATATATTGAGGAAGTGATGAGAACACATAAGAAAGGCTTTTAAAAAGTTTTTCAATGTTTAGAGTTTACAGCTGTAGAGCTTTCCAGAATATATATATATATATATATATATATATATATATATATATATATATATATATATATATATATATATATATATATATATATATATTTGATATTATTAACTTGGATATTTAATCAAAGGTTAATGTTCAAAGTTTTATTTTCAGCTCATGGGGAAATATTCTTTTTGAATATTCTCTTAAAATAGATTATTTAGAGAGATACATATTAGAGATTTTTTTCTGTGAGCAGAAAATACAACTTCGAACACAAACCTTTTAATAAATATCTAAGTTATTGAATACAAATTTATTACCAACCAGTGTGGCTCCTCTTAGCCTTTTACTCATCTCTTACACCTATTGGGCCTTCCTTTGTGGAATATATATATATATATATATATATATATATATATATATATATATATATATATATATATATATATATATATATATATATATATGCGTGTGCGTGTGTGTTTTAAAAAATATCATTTGGGGGGATTTACAACTCTATTTGAGTTTTTATGCATCATTTTCAATGTTTTAAACGACTTGCCCTTCTATTTAATTCCACTTTCAAACCTGGATATCAAACTTGTGTCATCAGATTCTTCCTTTAGGGAGCTCAGACACGATTGGTCATGTCTCTTCAATAGATGAATAAATTCCGTATGTTCATTTTGTTTTCAGAAACCACCAACCAAAACTGTCAACACAGGTTTCTTCTACTGGCTTATGGTGCTTTGCATCACTGGTGTTCTGTGTGCTACGGGTTCACAAAATTTCAAAAATATTTTAGTGCCTGTAAAAAGCAATGGACAGCAGAAGCCTTTTTTGGTACAATAATCAGAAGGTGGTCTCGATTATAAATTTTGGAGTTTCGTGCTCTCGACAATTTAATGTTACGAACGGTGGACATGTAAAAAGAAATACGAGAATTATTGAATTAATGAAAATTCCTTTAGTGGTAAAACATTTTAGAATTTACATGATTGAGATAATGCATAGTAAGACTTGAAAGAGGGCGAGAAATGTTTTACGTTTGTGTTTTGGGTTTTTTTTTTTTAATTAAATCCTTGAAAGATTCTTTTGACTGACACTCTCATCAGAGGATGACCCGTAAGAAAATGGAAATAATCACAATCTTAAAACCTTCACAATGGGGACCACCTTCCCTACATCGTGCTTGTGAACACTTTTTAGTGCTCACTCTACAACGAGTGACGGGATAAGTAACTTGTTCGCCCCAAAGAAATTTGATCACCCCCAACACAATATGCTATCAAAAGACGTTGATTTGATGACGGTTTCTTATATATGACTAAACAGATCTGCTATCTAGGGGGAGGGGTTTCAGAATTTTATCTTCTTGTAAGTACGAAAATAAAAAAAGGGGTTATTTTTTATTAATAAATAAAAATATTGGAGTTTTTCTTCTCATTTTTTTTCTATTTTATCTTTTCCTCAGTTTTGTTTTCAACCCATCAAGTGTGGGAAGCGATGATGAGTAATAATAATCTACTTCAGAATAAAATCTTCTCCATGGCAAGTTACCCTTCGCGAGATAAAAGTCCTGACTCATTGAAATTTTATCGAGTTAGCTTCGGAACGGAAATTCCCGTCATTCGCAGGTAATGTATCAACAGTTACGAACATACAAACCCCAGTACATACAGCTACGTGTGCTTATGCATAAAATCTCCCAAATACATCCAGACGTGGGAATAAAGTAATATATTTCTGTATAGCGGTGTTGTAAAATGGTGACATGCGCACTAATTGTGTTCACGTGTGTTATTTTCCCACAAGGTAAAGGGAGAGATACAAAGCACTAAGGTTTTGGGATGTGCATTGGCCTTTTTCTTCCACTTCTTATCTGTAATTTTTGCAGATAACGCCAGTCGTCAACCCAACTAGAAGGAGACATCGTCGGGAAGAAATGCATTAATGTATTTTGGAGACATGCGCCTTGCGCGTCCGATACATATTTGACATGTGCAACCGACTACGGTACTTGAGATTGGCAACGTAATATAATCATAACAACTGCAAAGCTTAGCAAATACATAAACACGATCATTCATATACTTGTACTCTCTCTCTCTCTCTCTCTCTCTCTCTCTCTCTCTCTCTCTCTCTCTCTCTCTCTCTAACGTGCTCCAAGAAACAAACAGATGCTTTAATGCTTAGCCCTCAAAACGGTCAAGACTGTTAATGCTCCAATGATCAAGAAGATGCTGTAATGTCGTCAGAGTTTTAGATGCCCAAGGATTTGCGAAAACAGTCCTCGGAGTGGTTAGCGTTCCGAATGCCACAATAACAGAAAGATGCTTCAATGATTTACCAGAACAACACTTTAACGGTCTTGATAGTCAAGGCTCCAAGATACCTAACAACCAAAAAGATACTTTAACCACTTACAAGACCAGCACTTGTGTATGTTCTAAGAGTCCCAACAATGACAAGGATACTTTGAATGTTCAAAAAGATGATGCCAATTAATTGTTAGATCCTTAAAACGTGCTGCATTACCCGCAGCTCATAGCGCAGGGAGGTTATTAGCTGCGCTCTATATAACCCCAAGTTCAAACAATTTAATCAATTTGTTTGTGAGATTTATCGTGTAAATCGTTCAAAAGAAAACCTTTAACGATTTTTGAATTCTTGCTTATTTGTTTGCTTTCTACTTTATCTTAACCTAATGAACATCTTTGAGCTGTTGTCCGTTGGAAATTACGTGTTTTTTTTGTTGTTTTTTTTTCTTGTTGTTCTAAGTGTCGTCTTTATATGCGCCTAGCTGTGCTCATGACATTTCCCCGCTCAAAATAAACTAGTCAAGAATATGTATACCTAACAACAGAAAAACATCTGATTTATTCATTTACTCAAACAACACACTGCAGTTGATCTCCCTAACCAACGCCCAGTTCATTTTCTTATTTACGACCTAAACACAAACAAGTAGTGTTGGCAACATGTCACAGGTTTACAAGCACCAGTCAATACAAGATCGTTAACTCTTGCAAACAAATCAAGTAAATAAACTGAACTTTTTTCGTCGACTTCATTTTAATCGAAGGTGTGGAGTGGCCGAGCAGGTAAAGGCACGGAGATTGAACTCGGCGAGTTGAGATCAGACCTCAGCTGAGACAGTTTGTGTTCACTTTACGCTAATAACCTTGGGAAAGGCGTGAATGCATATCCTTCCATAGCAGTGGGGGGAGTGCTGAGTGAAATTTGTTTTGCTGCTTCAGATGCTTGCTCCCACCCTCCAAGTCTATTTCATGTATCACTAACAAGTCATGTGAATCGTAATGTGATATATGGAGCCAAAACAAAAACGTTTCAATCTGTACTCAGCGCAAGGGTACTGCTTATATTTCAATCAACCTGCATTGTTAACGCTATAAGTAGCACTGAATGTATACTTGTTCTATATAATTAATTCTAACATGTTAGTTTGTTAGGAGCCTAAAAACGATTAACAGGCTTACAACTGAAAGGAGATCGATCCTTATAGGGTACCCTACTGTTGTTGCCGTATGCTGAACTAAGATAGATTTACCAAGTCTCAGAGAACTTTAATGCGTAGAAATGATTTGTATGCAGTTTCGCAGATCATCACAACTGGAGGGGAGTTCGCTTCTCTTAGGGTGCCCTTTTATAATGGCCTTGTGCCAAGCTAAGCTAATTTTGGTAAGCATCACTGTGGAGAAATAATAAGCAGACTGTGTTCCAGATCATTGTAACTGAAGTAAGTTCGATCCCAATTGGGTGCTCCACATTGTGGCCTTGTGCCTTTTCAGGTTAAACTAGCTATTGACACAGTGGAATATTGGTTAGCAGTCTAGTCTCATTGATCAATGCAACAAAAGTTTGATATTAATTGATTGCTGTACATTTGTGGCCTTGTACCATGCTGACATGATCTTAGTAAATATTGATACTTTTGGGGGATTTGTGTTCTCGCGTTTTCGGCAATATTTCAGCTGATCTTTTTCCGGCCATCTTCAGGTGAATTCAGTCTTAATCATTACGTTGATGCTAAAGTTTCCAGCATTTGGGATATCAGTAGCATCGTCATTCATACATTGTTGGATTTTCGTCCGTGTTTAATCACTTTGCGTCACCTTGTCTATTCCATCATTAAAAAATGATTAAGTAATGATTGGATCAATTTTCCAATGATATTTTCGATATCTCCGAATCGTTAGAATGGCTGAAGATAAGAAATGTTTCCTAGAGCGAAACAAGTGATAATCTGGAGGTGGCAGGTTTGGAAAATACGCCACATTCTGAGAGACTTCTCTGCTCTAACATCGTTTGCTGTGCCGCATTTGCACTATGAACATGGATATTGTCTCGCAGCGAGATCACTGGTCGACTTCCTCTGCCAGAAAAGTTTTTTTTCTATTCCACAGAGGCATCTAAACGATCCAATTATTCACTGTAGCTTTGAACCGAAACGGTTTGTCTCGTCTACAGCAATTCGTAATAATGAATTCTCTTTGAATCCTATCAAACACAAAGACCTTTTCCCCCAGTTACCACAATGTTTCAGTCGATATATAGACAGTAAGCTCAGCATAGTCGAACTCACTGCACTTGCAAATAGGATTAACAGACAAGCTTACAAACCATCAGAATACAGTAGGCTCGTATATAGAGAGGGGAAGAGGAAGAGAGAGAAAGGGGGATGTTTGTTTACAGTGGATGTAAAAAGTACCCAGTACATTTCAAAAAGTTTATATTAACATACTAATACACCTTCAAAATTCCTGATTTTTGTACATAACTTTTCATTTTTGTGTGTGTTTATTAATCCTAATTCTGTCAATTTTGAAGCCGTATAAGGATGTTAAAATGTTTTTTCAAAGCATCAGATACTTTTGCATTGTATATAAAACGTGTGCGTGTGTATACATGTGTGTGTATGCAATGGTATTGAACAATAAAATATTCATAATATGAAACATTGTATCAATAATCAATACATTTAAAATTGATACATGCCATCACAAAGTATGATCATGATATAAACAGATAAAATTAATATATATATATATATATATATATATATAGAGAGAGAGAGAGAGAGAGAGAGAGAGAGGGGGGTGATCATTCAATTCATAGAAATAACTTGATCGTCATGCTAAATCAATCATGAATGGCTTTGGAGATATGAAAGTCCATTATCATCATGAAGTATTTTAAGACTCATCATCAAATCAGCCTTCTCAAGTTCTTGCCGTCAAAAAACAAGCCATTCGTCAACCAATCAATATTAATAGAACCTTTTTATGAAGAAACAACAGAAATTCAATTCGTTGATGCTAAAGATGTCGCATAGGCATGAGAGCAACATTTTTATACTCGAGTATTGGTTGCCATGATTTTTACGACGGTTTGATTTACGCTTATTTCTTCTAATACCGGGTTTAGATTGGCCTCGTTTTCTTGTTCTTGTTTTTTTTTTTTTTGTATTATTCTATTAGGTTATTATTTATTTTTCCATAAAACAAAATGAAAAATGAATAATATATCTATCAGTAAAAAAAAAAAAACTCAGATTATCATGCTGATATAATGGACTTATTTTGCATTGGTATCGTTTACGCCACCTCCATCAAGAACGTATTACCGATGTACAATCAAGGAAGATGCTGAGATTTAGTGTAAAATTACAGAAGAAAAATAGATATTTTGATTCGGCGAGAGCGGAACATTCCTTTTCTATTACTCCAAGTTTAATGACTGATATTTGCAATGCTCGATTTCTACAGACAATCAAGTTGGAATGAATCCGTTTAGCTTAATGGTTAGAGCGACGCTACATCAAAGCGACTACCTATCATTCACAGCTTTTATTCCTCCGGCAACCCCATCATTTTTCAACTGTAAATTCTATTTTCACTGTATAGGCCGAATGATAGATTCACTGTGTTGTAACGGGAGGTTATTCCAAGTAGAGTTTCAAAGTGATGAGGAAGTTAAAGAAATCAGAGGGTACGTCTTGGAATTGAATGAACCGAGATTTTCTTTCTGTTAATATTTGGTTCTTGTTTATGATTGTTGAGAAGGAAACATTAAATGTTTCCTCCTTTTTGAAACTTGGAAATGAACTTCAATCTGCCGTAATTCCTTTCGTCTTATTCTCAAAAAGAAATGATGATTATTTATTCTTATCATTACATGAAGTATTGTAACCCAATACGAAAACCTTTCACGAAAACTGTCACATAGCTTTCTTCAGTTTTCAAGTAAGTCTGGCTGGACATGTACGTATTGTCGTGCATACAGGCTGTACCAACAAAACTAGAGGACAGGAAGTTTCAACATTTATTTCTTCTTAGGTGTAGGGAAAAATTTTTTTCTTTTGAATTCAACCCAAAAATAGGTTCAATTTATAATGTAAGATAATGGTCCCTTAGTTTGTGTCCGGCAGCTTTCATGTTTATTTGTATTTTTTCAATTCGATTTTTTTAAATTATCACCGCCCAACAACATAGCGACAGAAGTAACCTATTTATTAATCACTCTTTTTTCTATCTTTGCTATTGATCATCCCCAACATGCTACCAAAAGACATTTTCTATTGAGTGACTAATCGGACCTATCTATTTTTAATTTTGATTACTTTTTACCTATCATTGGCTTTTGATTCTTGCCCGAAGCCTATTCTTTATTTCCGATCGCGTCATTTGCTCACAGCCATGGAATGACGACCTGAGTTGAAGTCGTGATAAAAATTAACTAAAAATCAAGAGGAAGGTGAAAAAAAAAAGTAATCAGCATTAATTGAAAAGAAACAGGTCTGATTAGTCACTCAGTAGAAAACGTCAGGTGACCGATGTCTTTTGGTAGTATGTTTGGGGTGATCGATTGCAAATACCAAGATAGGTCGAATAATCAAATAAGCTCCTCAATGGATGTCTCATCTTTCATCCTTTTTTTTTTCTTTTCTTTCTTTTTTTTTGTATTTCATTTATTTATCCTTATATATTTTTTTTTGTTAACTTTATTTTTTTTCGTCCTTTTCATTTCCTGATTTATCTCACAAGGTTTTTAATGAATCGAACGCGGCGAAAAAATCTGGGTAATTTTGAGAGGGAAAAAAGTGGAAGAGCAATAAATCATAGAATTAATTTATCGGCAAAGTCTTTGTAGTCGACATTGTTGTTTCTGATTCTGAAGATGTTTTTGGTAAAATTATTCATCTGGTGCCGACCAGAAGACACGAAAAAGATGTCTGGTGAAGATTATGCTTGTGGTATAAGATCGTATCTTTATTTTTGAAACACTTGTCTTTATCTTGCGATATAATTCTTTAGTGTAGTTTTCTCTTTGTCTCTGTCTCTGTCTCTCACTCCCTCCCTCAGTATATTTACATTTATCCACACATACGTATACATATATGTGTGTGAGTTTGAGCATGCATGCTATCGCTGTCTCTGTGTTTGCATGTGTGTGCATTCAAGTGAGTGAGAAAGACTGGGGGTTATTTTTCAATCGGAAATGAAATTCCAATGTTCCACAACTTTTGAAGGTTGGCATTTCTTTCAAAAACTTCTACTGTACGGCATATATTCATATACGTGTGTCTATATATATATATATATATATATATATGTGTGTGTGTGTGTGTGTGTGTGTGTGTGTGTACGCTAAAGAGTTAAATACTGTGAATTGTAGTTCAATATAAGATTGAAAAAAATAATTCGACACAAACTTCAGCAACACCGACCTACGCCAATGTAACAAAAATGACATTGTGCAAAACAGTAAATGAACGGAGGCCATTTTTGTTATAACCTTGCATTTTAAGGGTAATTGAATTATCTGGTAACTTCTGCAGAAGTATCAAAATGTCAACCGTATAAGTGATTTATCACAGGCTGAGAAGAATTCTGTAATCACACATTTTGAAAAAAAAGCAGTACAATCCTTGATATACCAAAACTGCTTAAGAGGGACCGTCGGACCGTAGATAAATACATTAAAGAACTTGGTGCATAACGTGGAATATCAGGTAAGATATGTCCCGGGGAATAACATTGCAGGAAGTGACTCGAATTCAAAGCGCTAAGCAGCAAAAGTACATTCGAGGACGTTGATTGAGGTAACGTGTCCAAATCATCTTGATGCCAAAACCTTCGTCATGTTGCAAATGTGTCAGGCCTGATATTCAACCGCCTTTGAAGACCAGACACGAGATAGAACGCCCGGAAGGAGCTAAAAATTATCTGAAAATTGACTTCAATGTTTTTTTTTTCTTACTGACGAGTGTTGAGCTTCTCTTGATGGATCGAACGTGAGCTGCGTTGCCAAGGAAGAAAAACATCCTGTACAATTAATTACCAACAAGGTGGCAGAAGAGTCTTTTTGGGGCTGGGATCGGGAGAGACGTGTTGGTTTGACCTTGTCAAATGCAGTAAAAATGAGTTCCCTGACTTATATTGAACTTTTGAAAGACAATTTCCAGCTTTGGTTATGAAAAGGTCTCTAGATCTACGTACGAAACTTATTTTCATGCATCACAATGTCCCTTCGTACAATAAGTACATAACAGCCGACAACATGACAAGAATAGGTTTTAGAAATAGTAGATTAATGGATTTGCAGTCATTTTCTCCAGACTCCAACCCAATTAAAACTCACTAGAGCATCTTTCAGAGGGAGGAATATAAAAATAGTGCCAGTTTGCAAATAAAAAGGATTTATGACAAGCTGTTTTGATTAGTGCAGAAGCTATTACAGGTGAAGAAATCATTTTTTTCAATTTCATGCAGTCAAGTTATCGGCTTTGGTATTTCATGTACGTGAGGTTTTTATAGCTTCTTTAAACATTCTTAATTCTAACTATGCGTTAGTTAATGATTTAATCGATATGTAATTATTGTATAACTATGTTATCTATTCATGCTCAATAATTTGGCACGATAAAACCTGAAGAATTTCAAAGAATGCTTCACATGCTTCATCACCAGTAGATTCGAGTTCAATATTTGCAAGCATTGCATAATAATGCAATGCAAATATGTATGTAACAAGATTATTGGCATTCCACTGTAGCAGAATTTAGAAGGGAAAACGTATTTGCATTATAGTTTGATACGTTCTGTATATATATATGTATATATATATATATATATATATATATATATATATATATATATATGTGTGTGTGTGTGTGTGTGTATATATATATATATATGTTTGCATATATGTATACATGTGAATATACATATATGTATGCATTGTGTATATATATATGTGTGTGTGTGTGTGTGCGTGTATACATAAATATGTATGTGTATATATGTGTGTATTT
This sequence comes from Thysanoteuthis rhombus, assembly GCA_963457665.1. Classification (NCBI taxonomy): domain Eukaryota; kingdom Metazoa; phylum Mollusca; class Cephalopoda; order Oegopsida; family Thysanoteuthidae; genus Thysanoteuthis; species Thysanoteuthis major. The sequence goes on along the minus strand of OY735211.1, from coordinate 26,920,274 downwards.
ATATGAATGTGAGTCTGTATATGTGGGTATATGCATACGACTAAATCGCGTCGGATGCATTGGTTCTCGTAAGATCTTGAAATACCTGTTATTGAGTGCCGACCTCCGGCGCCAATGGGAAATACCCAACAAGCATGCAAACTGAGCAGACTTTGTAGTCCAAAACAGAACCCTGCCTTCTTATTGAAGTTTTGATTCCAAACGATGATAATCTCATAAACAAGAGGAAAGGCAAAACCGATGTAGAGATCGATAGTCAACGAATGTAGGGCAGTAAGATGAAGCTTGAAACTGTTGGCATTACAGTGTTTGGCATTATCAAGACGAAGCTTAACGACCACCTTGAGTAGATCCTGGGTAAACCATATATAATAGGACGACCTAAGATCGTACCCTTAGGAATAGTATTTATCATAGAGAGAAAACAACTGAAGAAAAATTGATCCGAATGAAAAGCGAAACCATATGAATCATATTGCTCTTAAATATAGCCTGGTTTCTGGAAAAGAATTCAGAGCAAGACAGAGACATATAAACATGGTCATTATTACACAAAGCAGAAGGCATAAACCAATTTGTCACATCAATGACGTAAAATGTTTTTGATTTACAACTTTTCACAGTTTTTCGTAACTAGCTGTATTGATAGCAATATTGTTTGAATATCTTGGATGAAGTATACTCAATTATTGAATTATGAACAGTATTTCTTTCATATTTTTTCTCTTTCTCTCGCTCTTGCAACTCTCAGACCCACACTCGTTCGGTAGTGAGCAGCATGGAAGCCTCCTTACCGATTAGCCCACTAACATCAACAGTTACAGACGCTCAAATCTAATTATATAACTTTCGTTTTTTTATTTTCCTTGAACGCCCAATCAGCCACCATGTTTATCAGATATGTTGACAAAATGTCACATTACTGGCAAGCCACGATGCCAGTTATAGGGTCAATAAATAACTAGAGCTAGATGATTAAAGTTGAGCTTCGGTAAATATGATTTATATTGTTTTGCCTTTTCTTTAGATCAGTTTTTCTTTAGTTCTTTTTTCTTTTAAGGGTAAAATCTTATGTCATTCTCTTGTATATTGTTTGCTCAGGATCTACTGAAGGTAGTCGTTAAGCCACAACTTGATAGTGCCGAGCAATCTTATGCCAACAGTTTTTGGCTTCATCTTCAACTTGACTATCGATCTCCAGATCAGTCTTGCTTTCCTTCCTGTTCAAGGGATTATCATTGTGTAGAATTACAACTTCAATAGGAAGATAGGAGTTTTGGGGGGACTACAATATCTACTCAGTTAGCATATTTGTTGGTTATTTCCCTTTGGCGGTAATTGGTAATCGATCCAAGATATTTCAAGTCACAAAGGACCACCCCACTTGGAAGGTTGGCCCAACAAAATCTTCCGATTCACATTTACGTTCCTTGGTCTTAATGTTTACAATACCATGTCGGTTGGCGATGAAATTTTGTGTTCAGTAGACGTATGCCACTTGATTATTAGAGATATTGTATATGTTCAAAGTAGAGAGTCGTACAAATTGATCGGTTTTAATGGCTTGCCACCTTCTTAAATTGATCAATGCAAATAGCTCGCCACCTTCAGTAATCGCCATCATTTGATAGCCAGATATTTTATAGATTATAACCTCGTTAGATGCATGGCTCATTTAGCACTTGCCATCAGCACCCTGCTTTTGTATAAGTTCAGAAAGAGACATATGTGATGCTTACGTTTGAATGACACTCTTCAGCAGTAGTACTTAAACTTGGTTGCACACAATCAAACAGTGGCGTGTAAAGCAATTGGGCGGGGTTCGAGAAGAGGGCGGTGCAAACACACTTTCTCTTTCGTTTTATTGCTGATGTATACAACTTTTGCTTTTGTTTTACTGGTATCATCTTGATAGAAGCTTTTGATTTTGACGTATGGTAAACTTTGGCATTCCGTTATTCACACTTTCCAATATCATCTTCATCAATTCTTATTTTTTGGCAATAAGATTATGGGGTGCAAGAAAGATTTCGAATCCAGGAGTTGCGTACACCTTGAAAAATATGAAGAAATTCTGATAACAAAATGGCTACTCTCTGTTTTAATATTTAGTTCGGATCATCGGTAGTCTGAGATGTGCTGATTGCAATCGATGAAGTTTCCGTTAAATCATTTTCTTTATCTTACGTGAAACTAAATTTACAATATTATAATTATTCTGCATAAGAATTTGATGCAAACTGCATAGAATCGCACACACACACACACACATATATATATATATATATATGATCACATACACACACACACAAACACACACACACACACACACACATATATATATATATATATATGATCACATACACGCACATACACTTATATACGTACATAAATATGCAGGAGAGTACTAGTTTTCAAAAGCAATGTCAACCTCTAAAAGTTGTGAAAAAATGGAATTTCATTTCCGTAGGATACCCCCTGCCTCTCCCACTCATATGAAATTAAAATTGGTCTCTAAGTTAGCTTGCTTCCAGCCGTCTCTGTCGGGACTCAAAATACTGCAGGTTCCCCTGCCCTGGCACCGGTTTGCGATATGTGAAATAGACTTTGAGACAAGTACCCGAGGTGGCATCACTCAATTCACACTGAGCTATTATACCGGCAGCTGGGTATAAAAATGTACATACATATGAACATTACAGTGTGTTATATCGATATAAGATAGTTATTTGGTTTATATGTGTTTGTGTTATATTGATTTGAAATAGTTATTTTGTTTATGTGTTATATTTCCAGGTAGCTCTTGCAGAAGGCCTAAATGAAGCCTTTGATCCTAATGGGAGATCTAAGCTGTTTTTCACGTGAACCTCAATTCAATAACGCTGGCTACTATGCACCATTTTGGCTACTTGGAGGTCACATACTGATAAACGGAATCAGACTTTTAGTATTAATCAGATGAATAGATACATGAGAACCAGATCATAATCATCGGGGAGAGTGCGAAAGCTGACACCCAATTATTATTCCATTGTTTTGTTTTTTAAACATTTAAAGATTGATAAGCAAAAACACTGAAATTGTGTTGGCCATCGTTGTGGCTTTTCTTCGGTCTTGCAAGCGCAGACGGATGGCCGTTTGGTGAATTGAAGGAGATAGACTAAACAAACGCCCTAACAAGCGGATCAAATTGCTGTCTAAAAATGAATAGAAAGATAGATAGATGGAAAATCAGATAGCATTTAATTTGATTTGTTTAAAATTGATTAAATTCAATTTTCCAGATGTCTAGCATTAAAAAATCACGAAGCACACCTAAATTCAAATCTTGTTATGTTGATTGCTATAAAATTAAGTTCTTGCGTAAAGTTCCTGGTTTTAACTCTCAAAATCAGGCCATACAAGCAAGCAAAATTTCTGCTCAAATACTAATAAACAGTTCTGTGTACATATATGCACGTCTATCTGTCACAGTCTGTGTGCCCGTGTGTGTGTATATAAATTCGTATATGCTTAAATGACAGATATGTTTATGTGGTGTGTGGATCTACGTTTTGGCGTCTGAAGTAGGATTTCTCAAAACAGAATTGCCCGAAAGACACGAAAAAATTCGGTTGAATTATGTTCTTTCAGAACTGCAAAGTCACGCTTTACCATGACTTTCTTTCACTGATAGGTTGAAGCATAACTTGACAGCGATGCCAACTGCTTGGGGTTCTTGATGTCTCGATGGTTCAGCAAAGGCTCGTAAATTGGTCTTCGTTTCAGCTGCCAATCTCAACGCAGACGATTCCACCATCTCACTTTGACTTATATACAGTAAATCTAATAATATGAGGCATGAGTCAGAATTCATTTGAAATTATTTTCGAAGAGTCAATAGGCCTCACAGCTTTCCTTATTTTATTTGTAAGGCATTTGAAGTTGATCACATTGAAGAAATCGCTTTGTCGCTCTTGAAAATCCTAATTGAAACAAATAACCATACATATATATATATATATATCAAAAAATGGATATATAACCAGACAGAATAATAAAAAATAAACCAATTTATAATCATTCTGTCGTATCATAACTATATCCATTTCTTGATGAATAACGGTTGCGTTGAATGAAACAAATGGGACAAATATAGACTGAGAAAAAAACAGATGGAAATTTGGATTGGAAACAGTTATTTGAGCCATTGCATTACCAACAGATGCTTGGCTCAACGGTAAAAGGAACGCTATATTGAAGCAGCTACCCTATTGGTTGCAGGCGCGATTCCTACAGCAACCCAATTTTCTTTGATTGTTTATTCAATTCATGCGGTCTTGGCCTGCTGATACATTAGCTGTGTCATGACGGGAGATCATTTCAAGTAAAAATTTCTACATAATATAGCGTGTATGCATATATATATATATATATATATATATATATATATATATATATATATATATACATAGATAAAATTTCGTTTATTTCTAAACATGATAAGGAGTTCATGAAGAATTTTAATTGTCAGTCCTTCCACTCTATTGCGAGACATTTACATAGATTGCCAGCCAGACCGACAGACTTACTAAGGAAACCTACGTTGATACTTTTGTTTGAGGGTTCCTGATAAGCATCTTGTTTGTGATATTTTCGTAATTTGTATAGTTTTAGAAAAGAAATAAGTTAAATAAAAGCTATCTAAAAGGCAGCTACATTCTTTTCTTCAAACACTGTACACACACAAACACGTGTATATATATATATATATATATATATATATATATATATATATATATATATAATAAAGTATGCATATACTTTTACTCTTGAGTTTGTCTCAATCTCTATTGTTCACTTTTATATTTATATTCATATATATATATATATATATATATATATATATATATATATATATATATATATATATATATATATATATATATTGTGCTTTTATAAACTCATTGTGTATTCTTTCCATCGTGTGACAACTTTAACAGAAGACTTTACATGATATCCCTCACATTTTCCCTCTAAAACTATTGAACTAAGCCACTATATTAATATTTCTAACTGCTTGGCTGAATCTTTATGGGAGTCTGGAATGTTTCTAATATCCGTAGTTTCAAAAAATTTGCGGAACTTCCAGGAAGTCGTCTCGTGCCAAATGTTCCGATGATTTTGCTGAAACATTTCCCCATACACCATGCCATTTTGGTAACACCAATAATTGATTGGACTTTCGCGAATGCCCCCGATATCATTTTTAGCTTTATCATTTTTATGATCCCATTATTATGGTTTATCACTTTGATCAATTTTTTTATCTTTTCTGTTATTAATTAAATAACGACATAACATTGGACATTATTATTATTATTATTATTATTATTATTATTATTATTATTATTTGCAATCTCACACCAGTTGCCTTGTGGTTACCGCTGGAGGTTGAGTGACAGCAAGTCTCCTCAAGTCTCCAGCCCTTCTCTCCTAGTTCTCATAGGCCACAGTGATACTACGGTTTACAGTTTCACATCGGTTGCCCAGTGGTCATTGGTGAAGCCTGAGTGACAATAAGTCTCCTCAGGTCTTCGGCAAACATCTTTTCTCTCCATCACCTATCATACCAGTGTTGTGGTTCACAATTCCGCTTTCATCTCCCTTCCTCTGTTAGGCCACTGCTAACAATTGGTGTTGCAGTCTTTATATTTCTAGCACTTTCCTTAGAATCCGTGCAGTTCCGAGCAGTGTCGTGGTCTGTATAGTCTCAATCCTTCCTTTTATTCTGATCTCCTCCAGTCTAGCCCTCAGTATCTTTGGGACAGTTCCCAGTGCGCCTACTATGACTGGTACTACCCTGACTTTCACGTTCCAGATCTTCTTCAGTTCTCTTGCTAGATCTTGGTATTTTTCCAGTTTTTTGCTCTCCTTCCTCTTTACTCTATGGTCTGTAGGCACAGCCACGTCTATTATTTGGCAGGCTTTCCTGTTCTTGTCTACTATTACCAAGTCCGGTCATCTTGCCTGGATGAGGTGGTCGGTTTGGATGTCAAGGTCCCAGAGTAATTTGTGGTTTCCATTCTCCAGGGCAATTATTTAGTTGAAAATGTTGGATAAGCTAGCAAATAAATCATTTACTTGACTGTAGATTTGGGAGTAGCATAACAATAACCAGCAGAGAAAACGGAATCGGCAAACAAAGTTCGAATTTTGGCTGAAATTTCACTTTGCACTAATTTGTTTAGCAAACATACGATGTTACTTTGATGGTATCTATATATAACATCACTCTGTTCCAACATACACTGCATAAGAGACACTGTGTTATTGCCAGGGACGCTCGCCCCCAAAACCAAATAAATTTTAATTACTTAAAATGTATTTTACTTTATTCATTTATTTTATTTCATGTTTAAGTTCATTCTTATTTACTTTTTCTTAATTTCACTTCAACATATCGCAGAATCGTTGAACACAGTCAGAATAAAGCCATATTAGCAACATATGCCACTCAAGTGACATCATGTGTCTTACCAGAGACACTCATCAAATTTAAGTAAAATTTATATAAAGAACTTATACTAAGTTAAAACTTTATAGGTAACGTTCTACTGATGTACATGAACTTCGGGCCTAGATCGTGTGATTTAATTCAGGCAATTTGATTATTGCTCACACTTTTAAGGGGAGGTAGACCTCTCCAGACCACTTGCATACCTTTTTAGGAGAAGGGAACTCAAACAGGAAACCCCCGACCAAGGACATCTACTACCATCGTCCCTCTTGATGGGCCATGTAAGTGATGGGTGATGCAGATAAAAATGCACGCAGTGACAAACACACATATGAGGGTTCTCTGCCGTACCGATTTGCAACGCCAAAAAAACCGGAGCTTTCTCCTTTTTCCAGTCTTTCTCCGGCGTTCACCGTGTTTGAATTTGTATGTATTCAGTGGACCCTGTTAGCCAGCTGTGGACGTGCAATAGACGTGGAATCCCTGTCCCATCGCCAGATTGAATAACATATCATGATAGTTGATAGAAAAAAAAGGAGAAAATCCTTCTCCTAAAACTACCTTATCTACTCAGGTAATAACAACAGGGACCAATGATATTTAGATAAATATCAATTGATACTAAAAATATCGCATTATTAGTGATCATCATTACTAAAACTTACCAGGAAATGTTTTAATGAAAATGCAATTTAGTGAATAAAAGCGTAATTCTAGATAGTGTTATATTTGTATTCATTTTTTTTCGCAACAGTAGTAACTGATGGCTTAACACTCAGAATCAAGTGACAGTAAGTTTCCTAAATGTTCTAGCACTCTCCCCGGTAGGTATTTGAACATCATCCTATTTCAATAGATTTCTTTCACGTAGTACTTTTCAGTATTCTGACTAATTTTGGGAATGCTGTCATAAGGGTTGATTTGATTCTTACTACCAAATCTTCCAACTTTTTGACGATGTCCTCCTGGACTGCTCCAAGTGCTCTAATAATAAGAGGCACAAGTACCGCTTTGATATTCAAAATGTGCTCCTCTAATATACAGTGCTGTCTTGTGATCTCTCCTGATGATGTTGAGCATAATTCTCTACTGTGCTCGTTGCATGGTTCTGAGTCAATGTTTTGGTTAGGTTCCATGTTTCAGCTCCATTGATGCACTGGTTGTAAACCCTGATTTTAGGGATCAATGAGATTTTCTTGTTTTTTTGAAGATTGAGCTTGCACCATCAAAAGCTTGCCTGATTTCATTTTTTTTTTTTTTTCATTTTTTTAGGATTTCATGGAGATCTGGTGCCCTAGATAGATTTAATGATCTACTTTCTTCAGCTCTGCGTTTTTGATTTTGATCTTTGTGACTTTGTCCTCGACATCAGACGGCTCAAATCTAGCACACTAATTTATCGACGTGTTAAGAATGATTAACCGTGGAAATCGATGGAGGAAACTGGTTGGGCGTGATCCAGGCATAAATCTGTGATTATCTGACTTACGAAGACATTGACCATTTGAACCGGAATTTTTTCGGGTGCTTCAAATCTAGATAAGAGATCAGAAATTGAGAGGCAAGCTTTACTGTGTTTTAGATTGAATAAAGAAAGTCAATTGAACAAAGAAAAAGTCTATGTTCGTGGGGGCGGATTGGAGAGCTCGCATCTTGTATTTTATACTGTAATCGATTTAGAGTTAGATTCTCAGTATTAACGAATTTATTCGTCTTTGTCTATTACGTTATCATTAATTATTATTATTATTATTATTATTATTATTATTATTATTATTATTATTATTATTATTATTATTTCATCACGCTTATTTTCATTTACGACTGTTACACTTTTCTGCCGAAGACTGTGGCATCTGCCTGATTCCAGGCCATTCAGTGCTTGGAAACGATTATGTTTTCTGAACAATAAACCTACATAATAATGTTGTGCAGGGAGGATCAACACAGAGATGATGCTGCAGAGAAACCTGCTCTCTCTCTCTCTCTCTCTCTCTCTCTCTCTCTCTCTCTCTCTCTCTCTCTCTCTCTCTCTGAACCCCACTGTCTAAGAGCAGATTTGCTACAGACGGAGAATCCCTTCCCAAATCTTCGTCCACGAATTCAAGCCGCAATCTCATATACACATAGCAGGAAAAAAAAGTATGACTGTGACAGAAAATATATGTGAAGTTTTTGGCCTCCATAGATCGATGGTGGCTGATCGATCCAAGTTAGGAGCGTTCCAAGTGATTTGTACCTAGATCAATGAAAGGGGTTTTGGTGGTCGGTGGCGCTTAACGAATGAATCCTCTCAAGTAAACTGTCTTGACTTAAATATTATTATATATATATATATATATATATATATATATATATATATATATATATAGTACATAAAGTACATGTGGTACAGATCAGGCTAGTAGTATGACAAAATATAATAATATATTGATAATATAGAGCCACTTCTGATACATAATGGATTTTTTTCATAGAGTGCTCAATACATGATGTTAAGTTGTTTTAGAGTAGAGGTGGAAATAGATAAATAGTAGAATGTGGATTCACTACACAAACTAGCTGATGAGGCCTGGAGAGGGCCGAAACATGAGCTAGTTTGTGTAGAGAATCCACATTCTACTATATATACATATATATATATATATATATATATATATATATATATATATATATATACATATATATATATATGAAAATAATATAACGAGGTAGCAATCCTCCATTTAAAAAATACATTGTTACAAAATAACTCTATTTAATTTTTTGATACTTTTTCTAGTTTGCGTACCTTTTATTAATGTCACCAGAGTTTGTTTTACTTTATTTCTTGTTGCAAAGTTGGTGGTTCTAGTTCTTCCGACATCATCGGTCATTATCATGAAAATGTACGCGAACTATAAAAATTACCAAAAAATTAAATAGACAGAGTCTGTTATTTTTTACAATGTATAACAAAACATATATATATGAACTAACCTCACGCACACATCCATTATTATATCTTACAATACATTATTAAAAGACCAGGCATACACTCGCATATACACAGGAATACACATAAACACATACAAACACATTATATATATATATATATATATATATATATATATATATATATATATATATATATATATATATATATATATATATATATATATATATAAGAGAAACGGAAACATACATACACGTGCACAAGTTTGCTTTTGACTTGAGCAATCCAATGCGATTTTCTTGAACGGCATTGTTCATCTCACAGAGAATAAATCTTTGAAGAACGAAACACATTGTTAGTTTATTTTCAATTTCTTTTTTATTGGAAAAGAAAAACGTAACGAAATCCAAATGGCAAGTCAGTGACTTCTTCCCATTCTCTGATCTTCTACAGTGTATTGTGTCTCCGGTGACTTCCACTAGTTTGTTTCCGGTTTTTGTCATTCTTTAATAACTTCTGTTCTGAATTTCAAAGTTTGTGGAGTGGAATATGATAGACTGATAACTGCACATGTTTTGCCAGCCAAACATGCTTGAAAATGCCAATCTGCATTGTTACTATAACGTTTTTTTTTTCATTTATTCGCCTCCCTTCGAGAACAAATACGACCCAATGTCTGGTCATTGTTAGTTACAACGGGTGTGCGTGTCAGTAAAGACGAAAATTGCTTTTTTAAGTGAGAGTGTCGTTGCACAAGGACAATCCAACTCTCTCAGCCTCTAAAGTCATTTTCAAATGGTACGATGAGATGACATCGCAATAGAAAGGAGGGAGAATTTACCACCATCCTACCTTAAATTAGGGGCTCCACTCCTAGCTTGTCTATTTCTTTCTGACAGGGTAGTCTTCTCTTAGTTGGACTGCCCTACAGGGCTAAAGGGCATCAACTTTGTTGCAATTAACCATAATCGGGAGTAGAATGAAGGGCATTAAGCATATTGAACGTAAGCCCGGGTGGCCTAAACTCGAAAACTATTTGCCGATTCCTTTTTCCGTGACTGTAGCCTTTATGCCAATCTACCAACCCCCCTATATGCATATAACGTTATAATTTACACTGTCCTTGCATGGAGTTGCAGGGTGGCGTAACGGTTACTCCAGTGGAAAAACGGACTTGGCGAACCAAGTTCGGATCTGAGAAAGACATGAAACGTGCTTCTCCTTAAACTTGATCCCAAGAGAAAATTACTCCCCATTGCTATGCTATGACGAGTGAGCACTTCCTCATATAATTATTTATTTGCCAAGTCAGTGAATGCAGTAAGTTACTCCAATGGTTGATCTTGACAGGGATGTAATCAATCAGCACTATTTTTTTTTTCAATTCGGGGAATGGTTGCTTTCCTAGCTTCAACAAATCATAATATTTCAGAGTGTTGTGTGTAAGTATCGCTGTACATTTGTTCCTGATAGGAGGTAGGATCCAGGATGATACAACTTGATCCGGGATTAGAAACAGATCCAGTTATACGCTTGGTCAAATTCAAGACGGCAATACAGAGACTCGTTTTTCTTACTTCTTCCTCAAGAGCTCTCCTTTATTTCCTTATGATTCGAGAGTCAAATTCAAGGGAGATCATCTACTGATCTTAGAGCAAATGCACATTGAAAAATATGAAATGTTTTTGCTTTATAGTTGAAATAAGATTAAAATACCACAATTTATTTAGGTGGGACATATTTGGCGCCATTAAATTTTCAATTGGAATTTTCCTTCAAAAACATTATTTTTAATGATTTAATTGCTTGGAAAAAATAAGCTTATACAGATCATCATCGTCATCATCAGTTTTCAGTTTTTATCATCCATCGTTCGACAGAAACCTCCCCCAGGATTCGCCATGCCTCTCTATTGCGGACGTCGTGGATCCAATAACTTTCTGAACCTTTCCTTTTCGTCTCAGCATCTCATATTCTGCTGGCCTGGGTACTGCATTTGATCTCTGGCGATCCATGTTGTGGATCGTGATATCCAGCGGTTGCCTGCCATTCTTGCAACATAACCAGTCCATTGCCATTTGAATTTCCTAATGGATTCTATGATGTCGAGGATACTTGGATTTTTCCCTTGATATACTGTACAGTCTTATCATCAAATCTCCAATGTGTATTTTGTTGTGTTTTAAGAGCTTACAAATGTATCAATATAATACGATCTTAGATTCGCTTTTTCTAGTTTAATTGTCCGTACAAGACAGATTTTACCCTCCTTTGGAGTTTAGTTTGTGTCCTCTGATAACAAAGTAACCGGTAAATACGTTAGCATGAAAATCAGTCACCGTGACAACCCTGGTCACACGGCAAAATGATCCAATCAAACCAGCACTTCTTCCCCTTCTATGCATGATAGCAAAATATCGCCGTGTTTGTTTGTGGCGATAACGCTGCAAGAAAAGTCAGTTGAGGAAGAGAGGGAAGCACAATTGCCAAATTAGCAATTTTTAGGTAAGATCTGGCTAATTTTGTTGTCCGATTTAACCAATAAAAAACTATGAAAATAGCTAGTCGTTCAAGTCACCAAAAGGTTCGAGTCGAAAGAATATTTAATTGGAAGAACTTAAGTGGATCAAAATTGAGATATGGGATGAGATTTAGATTTTTTTTATCACTCATCATCATCATCATCAGTCTTTTAACGTCCGTCGTTGGACATAGACCTTCCCCAGGATTTGCCACAATTCCCTATCATTGGCATCGCGGAGCAAGTATTTCCTGAATTTGTCAAGTTCATCTCTCCATCTTGTGTTCTGTCGGCCTCAGTTTCATATGTGATCTCTGGGGATCCATGTTGTGAGACGTGATGTCCATCGGTTGTCTTTCATTCTTGCAACATGGCCTGCCCATTGCCATTTGATTTTTCTAATAGATTCTATGATGTCACAACACTAATTCATCATATATATATATATATATATATATATATATATATATAATATTCACAAAAACTTGTACCCGCTGAATTTAAAGATTTCGTGCCTTTTGCACTCGTCAACAACTGGTCGTTTGTTGTATTATGTGGATTCAGTCCTTGTAAATATTATTCTTTATATATTACTTGCTCTGTTTAGAATGTTAAATATCGGATATGTGATAAAAATGTATGCATTATATATATATATATATATATATATATATATATATATATATATATATATATATATATATATCATAGCTTTATGGGAGTTGGTGTTTGATCAACACTGCTCGGGTGCTATGTTAATATAACTGTTTTGCTTTTGAACCCCTAAAACGGTTTCATGACTTTGATGACCCCAGAAAGGAAAATTAACGCATGGCATTAAATTCTGTGTACAACACTAAAGAAAGAAGAACTGAAAAAAATTACATAAATTACACCAAAAGATGTTGGGAAATAAGTGATTGGCTGGGCACTTAGCAAGAAGAAAGGATCGCAGATTGAGCAAAAGACTAACCGATCGGTTCTGATGGAACAGTAAACGCAGTGGGAAAAGTGATGTAGGGATGAAAAAGTTTGCTGGTAAGACATGACAGAAGTTAGCATAATTTCGTTCGTTATGGAAGGAGATGGGAAAGTCTTTTGTACTGCAGTATATTTTAGACGGCTGATGAGGATAATTATGATGTACAACATTTTTAGCTTAAATAGCTGGAAATTAAAATAATTAGCTGACTTCAGTTATTTTTGAGATATTTTCAGCTATAAATAACAAACCATATTCGGCAACACTGGGAGGTTGATAAGGTTGGCGAACGAAAACAAACCAAAACGAAGTTGTTTACTTTCAAGAAGCTGTGATTTTGAAATGAGGATTTTCCTCCTCCTACAATTACTCTTCCCAACTTCGACTCCAACGGAAATTGACGTGAAACGAACCTAAGGGTCATTTCTCAGTTCAATTCTTAACTGACCTCACTGACTTCATTGTTGACTAAATGTTAAAATAGACCTTTAACTTGTTTTCGTTCCCCCCCCCCCCGGCCACAATTTTTCCTTTAATTTTAAACATTTATTTGTCAAGCGATTCTACTTATTATGGAGAACGCCATCACTCCATCGTACTTGATAATTTTGCAAGTATAGCTATCAGGTTAGACCAGTGGGTTACAACCGGAGATATCTTAGGTTCAGATCTGCCCTTGATTTTAATTCAAACTGTGGGAAGCTGAAGTTATGAAACGAGAGAAGTGTGCAGAACCCGATCCATTACAAAACTACAAATACCAGGAACTATATGAAAATCAGTTTGTATGAAGCTACAATGCAGGGGAAGTAATTGTGGAAGCCTCAATTTTCATATATCGAACTATTGCCCTTCATACACGAAAAAAATATCTCTCGATCGGGAAAAAAAAATTCCAGATCTGCTCCGAAATTTAATCAGAGTGGGGAATCGAATTTTTATCGGCAACTTACCTGCGGCTCACTGGTCTAATAGCTAAACAGGGGATGTGTTAATCGAAGAAGAGAAAATAAAGTATAAGGTGCTGCTGTAGCTTGGCATTGTTACACTGTGAAAACAAGCTGAAAAACCTAGTTATTAGGTACTGCCAAGGTGGCTTGGACTAATATTAAATATGATTAAACCTCGAAACTATGCCCGACATCATCATCTTTCGAAGAATTTGTTTTAGGTACTGCCGCTGTTCTAGGAGCAGCAGTTGTTTGAACTTGTATCAAAGTTTTTGTTTTTTTTTGGGGGGGGGTCTTCACAGAACTACATGAGTGGGGTGCAGGGTGCTTGACGGTTAAGGGCATTGAGAATTTATTTGACTTCAAACTCAGATCACTTTGCACTGATGACCTTCAGAAAGGCATAAAAACACCTCACCCTCACCATCTACGGGTAAATTTGCAGGTCAATTAGAGTCCTTCAGCCCTGTTGCGAAGTCTATCTTGGGCAACAGGCTGGCACCCGGCCTTGCAAAACCAACAAATACCGAGAACAATAATTGGGTCTGCATGGAGCATTCGAAAAAGAAAAAGAAAATCATTGCTTCATGTGCTGTGCATATCAGGAACAACCGGACTGAGCTAGATTACACGAATAAAAACTGATCATTTAGTCGTTGTAAAATCTATTGTTTTCTTTTGCTGTGTACAGAAACGGAATGTTTATCGAATTCCACATAGAGATGACTTTCTTCTTCCCATAACAAGATTCCCTCACGAAAAACAATGAATCATACACCTATAACGATGTCGTACACTAAAAAAAACTCATGACGTGTTCGCTTATTCATTCAATGTCAAACAACAACAAAAATGGCAGTGTCAGATTCATTCGATACGATGCTTCCGTACATCTATACTTAAGTAAGAAAATTGATCGATTTCAGAAATATATGATCTATTATAACGGTTTTCCTTGTAGCATTTTGTCGTCTTTGTTTTGAACAAAGATAAGACGTGAAAATCAATTATTTTCCAGGTTGGAAATCAGGACTGGGGGGGTGTACAAGTTATGGGGCAATTTTTAGGGGGGCAGGGTGTATTTTTGTTTCGAAGTTAAAGAATGTTTCAATTTCAGAAAAAATAACAAAAAAGAGCGGAGTTTTACCCTGCCGCAGCCAGGCTTATCGTTACTGTAATTCCTCTATCCCACGCAAGACAGAGCTTGTAACATAAACAAAAATAAACAGCCATTTTCAAATGATCAGTAGATTACTTTTGAAACATTAGAAATGCGACTCTGTGCTAAATTAAATGTAAAGAGAGTAATACTGCCTTGTGATCTTTTGTGTCTCACTTCCAGCTGATTCAAACCTCAAGAGATACTTCATGATGCACTTATACGAATACTGAAAGGGATAAGTCGTGTTCCTCAACACCAATTGCTCATACAGTCAGATTAATACAAATAGACACTACGTCCCTGAAATTACGACTAACATTTCCCTCCTTTGCCTTCCTGGTCCGATTATCTAAATCGAATGGCTTCTGGCGTAGTTGTTCTTCCTTCTGATATGCTAACTAAACGAATCGGATGTGTTTGACAAACAGAGCCCATATTTTACTTCTGCCAACGAAGTCAGAGGAGGTATATGTAATCACTTGACTCTATCTCCATTGTCTATCTGTCCGTCTTTTTTTTTTCCTCATGATATCTCCAAAAGTTATAAATTAATTCCAATGAAGTTTTGTGGAAAGGCGAACAATGCTCTACGAACCTATTGATAAAATTTTAGGACAGATTCAAGAATTTGTTTCCGATTGAGAAAGATTGTTTTTATTCTGCTAAAAAAAGGTTGAAAATGAACAGTTAATGACAGAATTAGAAAAGCTTAATTCATATTTCAAAGGAATTAACTCAATATTTGTCCAAATGAAATTCTCAAGCGCAGAATCACCCTTGGATGGCAAGCTTTTGGCAAAGCAAGCACTATCTTCAAAAACAAGACAATCCAAATAATCCTTAAAAAAAGAGTATACAACCAATGCATCCCCCTGATAGTCACTTATTGGGCTAAAACGTGGAACTTGACCAAGAGACAAACCTGCAAAAAAAGAAGCATGCAACGTGCGCATGAGAAAATCATACTCAACCATACATGGAGAGATCACAAGACAGCACAATATATCAGAAAGACAATGGGGGTCATAAATCATAGAATTCATTAGAAAACTCAAATGGCAACGGGCTGGTCATGTTGAGAGAATGAAAGACAACCGATGGACATCACAACTCACAACATGGATCCAAAGAGACCATATGCGAAACCGAGGCCGACAAAAAAAACAAGATAGAGAGATGAACAAAAAACAAATTCAGAAAATACTGGCACCGCGACGTTCAAGATAGAGAAATGTGGTGGATCCTATGGAAGATGTATGTCCAACGATGTACGTTGAAAGACTGATGATGATGATGATGATGAAATTATCTCCTTTGTTTTTTATCAATTTACTTTCAGTTTTTTAGTACGGCGTTAGAAAAGGTTACACACTCTCTCTAAAATGTATACCAGTGAACAAATCAAGTTTAGCTAAAAAATACACCAGTAAAAAAGTATCATAAAAATACTGAGAGAGGACAATTAATTGTGCATGCAAAAGATTAGAAGTAACAACACGGCAAAGATTCTTAGAAAATTATTGTAAATACATAAATGATGAAATATTCTGATCATATGCTCATAAACATTTGGTAAACAATAGAGCTTCCTTCGATATTTTCAGGCGAATACTAGTAAAGAGTAGACTCCAAAATTTAAGTGGCTATAAGAACGGTTCATTCACTTGAATAGGACAGTAACAAAGGAAACAGACTACAATAGATTTAAGTTCATATATTGAAACAAAAGACGATATTCCCTCGAAAATGCTTCCAGGTTCGATTATTGTCTCTATTCTGACCTATCAGTCTATCTATAAAAAGAGTGATGAGAAATTCGCCACACTACATGACAGACTGATTCAGCAATTTCAAAGTTGCCTAGATGAAGGCGAACGAATAAGCAGAACAATCCTCATCCAAAAGAACACTGAAAAGGGGAATCAAGCCAGCAAAAACAATCCAATCACTTACCCATCACTGATTTGGACAATTTTGACTGGACCGGTTGCAGAGAGAATATATACTGCGTGGATATGAAATTTTGCATAATTGGCAATGCGCCGGAGAATTGTTATGGATTCGGAAGGAACAGACTTACCGCACAACAAAACTACAAAGAGAGAAACCACACAAGATCGATATAAATACCTAGGGTTTATCGAATGGAATGAAATGAAAGAGAAAATAAAGAGGAAAAAATTAGAAACTAAGCTAAATAGGAAACATTTGATGAAAGGGTTGGAAACGTGGGTAATGACGATAGATCGACAAAGAGTGAACTCCAATCAATGGACCGACGGATAAGGAAAGTACGACGATGCACAAGGCTCTACTCCTCAATTATGACACAGGGTGTTTGTGAAAAGAAGAGCAGGCGTCAGAGTATTCACCACCATAGAAGACTGTGTCTAAATGGCAAAAAACATGATTGGAGAAGCAAGTGTCAGCATGTAGAAGAGATACTATGAAAAGTGCCTGATGCAGTTGAACGAACAATAAAGGGGTAGCAGACTAAGAAATAATTTTAAAAAATAGGAAAATGGGAACAAAAAAAGATTCCCTGGAGAATTCAAAGGATAGAAAATATCACAGGCAAAAGACTATGGACTTGGCTACGCAAAGGACACCTGTTGAGAGAAACTGAATTCCTCAATCATGAAAACCCCAAACAACTGCATCGGGACAAACATTGTCAGGGCAAAGATCGACAGAAAAAGAGCTGTGTCAATGAAGAAAGAAATGAGATGATTAAGTACATGACCAGCGAATGCAGCAAATTAACCCAGGCGGAGTGACATGTTAGGCTCATCAGGGTAGCAACAGTCATACACTGGGAACTATGAAAACGACTAGGATTCGACCATGTAAACAAATGGTTCTAACACTAACTAGATACCAATCTGGAAAGTAGAAGCCATAAATTACTCTGGGTATTCGACATCCAAACCAACCACTCCATCCAAAAAAGGATACCAGATCTGGTAGTTGAGCACAGGGAAAAAAGAATCTGTCAGATCATAGAGGCGGCTGTGTCTGCGCACCCCAGAGTGAATACGAAAGAGAATGAAAAACTTGAAAGGTGTCCATCATTGGCCCGGGTGCTGGGAAAAGTGTTGAACATGAAAGTCAGGGTAGTGTCAATAATAATAGGCACACTGGGAACAATGCCAAAGTCACCAAAATGATTTTAAAAAATTGATAAGTTGGACTTAAGAGAAAGGATTTAGACCTTGCAGACCACAGTGACACTTGAATCCGAAATGAGTTGTATTTCGTTTTTTATTTTGTTTTTTTTTGTTGTTGCTGTTGTTTAGTCGTTGTTGTTGCTGATGTAGTGTTTTGTTTTTATTGTTTTTGTTTTTATTGTTGTTGTTGTTGTGTTTTGTTTTTTGTTTTTTGTTTTTTTAGGGGATGGGGGTCAATATACAACGTAATTTTATGCAAAATTGGTCCTTTAGTTTGCACCCGGTAGTGTCCACATCAGTTTTTTGAAAATCGGTCCTTTTAGTGAAGTAACAGAAGGCAAAAGAAGCAACTTATCCATTGATCACCCCTTTTTCAAATTTTTTAATTGATCACTCCTAACACAACGAGCTGCCAAAACACATTGGCCATGTGACTGCTCCTGTTGAGTGACTTGCCAGAATTATTATTATTGTTATTATTATCATTATTATCATTATTATTATTATTTGTTTTTGTTGTTTTCTTCTTTACTGATTGATTTTTTTACACCAATTATTATTGCCATCATTATTATGGCTGTGTTTATTATTATCACTAGATTGTATTTATTTTTTCGTCAAATCATCTTCTCCCTTATGCAGGCTTCTTCTCCTTCCCGTTGATGTAAGACCATGACATGGCCAAAGGAAAAAATGCATTGAGGCCAAAAGATTAATTTTCTTGTTAACTTTTCTGTCAGCGCTCTGCCAGCTTTGATTTGAAAATTGTTTGAGAAAACAATAACCAGCCTAGACGGAAGATATTGGACCGCTTCCCGTTGCAATCCTCTACCCTGACTCACATTCACGCATTAACTTGTCTTTATATTTACTTTTTTTTATATATATACATTTCCGCCATTTTCCTTCTTTCCTTTCCTGTTTCTTTCCTGGCCATTCCTTTTCTTTCTGGTATCCCTTTTTAATTTTCTGCGTCCTTCGGATAGGAGAGTGATGCTTATCTATTTATATATCTCACCATTTATCTTCTCTTCTTTTTTCTTCCTTTCATGGCTCTCATTCTTTCTTCTTTTCTTTCTCTCTTTTTTCTTTCCTTCCCTTTTCTCCCTTTCCTTCCTTTTATTTTCTTTACTCTTTTCTCTCTGACAAACCCTTTCGCTCGAGGCAGGAGAATGATTTTTTTATGTATTCTTTTATCATATACATTCTTCCTTGGTCTTTTTTTTTTTTGAGGGGGTCCTATTTTTATCTATTTCCTTCTTTCGTTCTTTCTTTCTTTCCATCTTTCTGTCTTTCTTTCTTTTATCTTTTTTCCCTTCCATTTTCGTTTCTGGCTAACTTTTTCTTACATTACTATTTCTTGAGAAACAGGAGATTGATGCTTGTTTATATATTTTTTTTCATCATTTATTTTCTATCTCCCCTTCTCTCTTTCTTCCCCTCTCTCTTTCTTCCTTTCTTTCTTTTCTTTTCTTTCCTTTTTTTTTTTAATCCTGGCTGCCTTTTTCGCTCTTCTACTTCCTTCGGACAGGAGATCGATATAGCTCTCGAGAGCAAAACATGACACAGACACCCACATGACAAGACGAGAAACGCTGGGATTGGTCGATGCGTCGACCATTTTTGACAGTTAAGGTCGACGGGGCCGCTATGATTGGTTGAGTGTAGACTGCAGTCGGCGAATCTTAATCATTACTATTTTTCTTCCTTCATTACAGTGTTAAGCTTTTTTTCTTTTTTTCCCTTCCACCCCTTTCCCATTTCTTTATTTCAATGATGGTAATGGGAGTGGGTACGTCGTGGTATGGCGTATACCTACTTCTCAATTTCAGTGTGATTATATCGTCTCAAGACGGCCCCCCAAAATTGGCCGTATTTTCCTTTTCGAATTACCCACGGAGGCTTGCAGTGCCCCGAAACCCCCCTGCTGCACGGGTCGATTTCGTTGATCCCTTCAGTGACATTCGAGCATAAATCCTAGATACAGCCTCACCGTATACCGAGTTCCCGAATCCTATTTCCATCCCTGCTTCGTTTTTCTTGTCAGCTTCGGTCCTATCGTTCATCAATTTATTTATCTATTTCCAATACCTTTATGGGGATCGCATCATAAAATATTGTCTCTTCAACATTTTTTAAAATGCTTAGAAAGGAACATCACAATAATCACATGCAATAATTACATATCCTTATCGATAATCAGAACACTTTTCTGAATCTTGAAATAGCGCAGTGTATGAAAGAAAAAATATCAGTCGGGGATATCATAGAATCCATTTGAAAACTCAAATGGCAATGGGCTGATCCTGTTGCAAGAATAGCCGACAACCGCTGGACATCAAGATTCAGAACGTGGAACCCCAGAGATCATATGGGAAACTGTGGCCAAAAAAAGTTTATTAAAAAAGTATTGGCTCTGCGATGCCCATAATTGAGAGGTCTGGAAAATCCATGGGAAGGTCTATATCTAACGACGAACGCTAAACGGATGATGATGATGATGATGATGAAGATGATGATGATGATGATGACGATGATGAATTAATTATTTAGACGAATCCACATGATATGGTGAAACCGCTTTTAAATAGCAAGTTCACTTCTGCTAGGCGACGTAGCAAGGAAAGACCGTGGAGTTCTAACTGGCATTTTATCTCTGCAATAAATTATCAAAAACATCAAGTAAAAGCAACAGTACCCTATCCCCACCACCAGACAAACCCCACTATGCAAACATAATGGGAATTCGTGAAGAGTGTGTCCGGGCACGCTTCCTCATTCACCTACACCTACCTCCCCCCACCCACCCACTAGTTGGCGTCCCTTATCAGCCTAACATCTCCACATTACACATCGGCTTGCCATACTTCATACGTTTAATGTTGAATTCTTTTAAAGATTTCCCATGAGATTTCCCAATACTGACCATTTGTTTTATTTTTTTGCTATGCCATTTCATGGAAAATTGTCAATACTATGTATTTTTAAATCTGTTAACACCACTTTTATTCTTCACACACTCAGGCGATCTATTCCAATGGTGCACAGATCCATAGATTCTTAAAAACCTTCCTTATCTATTTCATTTGCCATTTTTGACATTCAACACTTATCTCATTTTTAATCTCATACATAACTAAAGAAGCTTGTACTTTTGTGACCTGTATTTGCTTATTTCTCTATTTCACATAAAATGCAAGTTTTTTGTATTCATTATTCATATGATATTTTACATGTTTTGAATTCGAATCTGAAAGTTGGCATCGAGAAAGTTTTGGGTGAATAGATATTAGTTGCATTTAAAACCTATGAAAGCTTCCAAATGCTTCTAAATTCTTTTATATAGAGTACTTCAACGTTTCAAGACGTTTGTGTCAGAAAATAATCATTTTAAAAGCTTTTAGGTATTTTTAGAGAGCTTAACGATAGAAAAGCGAAAATCCTTTGGATAGGAATATCATTTTTTGGCTATTACAATGTGCAAATCCTTAATAAGATCCTAATCTAGGTCTATAAGATATTTGAAAGTATCCAAAAAGTATGTAGTTCCATGCCGTTATGACATTGGCATAACGTATAAGGTAAAAAGCGCCGACCATGAAAGAAAATTCTAGGTTTGAGCGTTTTTCCTCTCGGAAAAGGGGATTTTCTTCGGATTATTTCAGGTCCAATTTCTTTTTGTGACTAGTTGACAAAAAGTCAAACGAATTGTTCATCAAGTTTTTTTTTTCGCCAGACAACCTCACTTCATTTCTCAGATCCTGTTAGAAGCCGTCAACTGCGACCAAAACTGTTAACATAAGTCTCTTCATCTTTTAAGTTGGCTTACTGGCTGAGTGGCTAAATATGTATCAAGCGTACATGCCGAGCCAATAAAGGTGAAGAACTGAATATTCAAACATTTACTCCTTATTATGTACAGAAAAAAAAACGGTTTCCCTGTTTTGGGAAGATTTCACACATCCCTAAAAAGGTTCTCAGTGGGTGGTTCAATTTGCGATGTAAGTTTATGCTAAACTGATTTTGTGTCCGGGAGCATTCACTCTTGTTTTTTTGAAATTCAGGCTTTTAGTGAATACTGTCCAACAAAATATGAGAGATGTAGATATAACTTATTCATTGATAACCACTTTTCCAATTTTTAATTGATCACCCCAATACTACATGCTGCTAAAAAAGACATTCCTCACATGACAGTTTCTATTGAGTGAATAATCAGACCTTTTGTATACCTCTAGAGCATAAAGCAAATCTGAAAACTGAGAGGGAGGGTGGTAGCCTAACAGTTAGCAGTACTAAAATGGAAGCGATTAATCGATTAATGCGCTTGGGAAAGCCATGAATTGATCTATTCTTCCCCCTCCCCAGCTAAAGGTAAATAATTTGGTAGATTGGGTTCTTCAGCCTTGGTTAGCAACCAGTTTAGGAGATAGGCAGCACTGAATACAAAAAAGGCCAACCCTCCATCCAACGTCGTGAGAAGCTGATAACGGACAGAGCAGGGTTTGTGGGGCTCTAGTCGACGGGTCTAGCATGCCTGGAGTGTATTACAATGAATTACTCAAATCTGCCCTACTGAACTTACTACCTTGGGGAAGATATGAATCCATAAACCTGTGCACTATCGTCATATACATTGACAAAATTCCTTGTCTCTTACATTTCACGATAGTTGAGAAGCAAGAGAGCAAATGGATAAACCACTCTCCCATAACTACCGTCATGTAATGAATGTAAAAAACAATTTCACATACTTTCACCCGCAACACAGACCTTCATGGCGGGTACTGATGTTCTATTACAATATTCCCGAACAGTTTTTGACCAATACTGGCTTAGGAATCGAAGTTCTACGATTTTTTCTTCGCGTGTGCATCTTGTGTGTGTGTGTTTTGTTTTGTTTTTTGGTTTTTTTTTGTGTGTGTGTGTGTTTCTGTTTTATGTTTTTTTGTTTTTATGAACGTTTGTTTGTATGGGATTTTGTGTGTATGTGTGAGCATGTATGCGAGTGATTGCATGTATGTGTGTGTGCTGGTGTCTGTGTGTGTGTGTGTGTGTGTACTTTTGTTTGTTGGTGTTTTTCTTCCTGGGCCAAAGGTTTTAATAGCAATAGTTGTGAAATTTACAGATACCGAACGGTTATTGCCAGTTATTATTGATCGAAGCTGTAGCAATAGTTTTTGTCACTTTTTTAACGTTGATCTCAAGCAAATAAAAGATACACACGCACACACAAAAAACAGAGGTCCAAAAAAATTGAAATGATCAGCTGATATATATATATATATATATATATATATATATATATATATATATATATATATATAGCTGGGTTTGTCAATAATCACCTTTAAACAATTTTCATACGGATGTTTGGACGAGGCTTGAACTTGCGTCCATTACCGTAGGAGCTATGTCATGTAAAAAGGTAGATTCTACCTTGAGCCAGGTCGAGGTCTTATCTTTATTCCTATTCCCGCTCTTTTCGCTCTTATTTACTTGATGCTTTTGATGACTGTTATGGAGGCTATCAGAGTTTTAAAAAAAGAATGAAAAATGGAAAAAATAACTAGGAAATTGACAAAATTGGTGGAATAATTCTTAAATTCTTCTGTTTGTCTGTAATAGGCTCTACTTTTTGTAATGATCATCAGTCACCCGAATTGTCTGCTGTATATTTTCTGGAGTTGAATAAGAGGGCTATTATGGCGAACAGAGGTGTTTAGTTGTCAATCAGCTCAAATTTAAAGCCAATCTCAAAACCAATCACTTTACAATACAATTTACTGTGTCCTTTTTCTTCATTAAATGTTTTCAGTCCAAGTTTCGCAACACAAGCTGTAATATCGCAGACGTTAGTTGAGAGTGTCACAAAGTTTTAAGTTGAAATTGTCAAGATGGATAAGAAATGTTAAGAAATCTCAAAAAGCATGTCTTAGTTATATATACAGAATGATATCCATCTAATTTAAATGATATTCTCTACCTTTTAGAGTATTTTTTAAATTCCTTTCTGGTTCCGGTTTTATAGCTAAGATTTGAATTTAAACTGCTTCATTTTGCAGCTGCGCATATGGACAGGATTGGTAGACAAACGTTAGTTGTAATCACATGACTGCATCATCACAAAGACTAATAATCTCCGCAGAAACATTCTATATTTGTATTTCTATGAAAATACTGTTTTGTTTTGTTTTTTAGGATGAATCTACTGAACTCGTTTCAATGAAAAGGTCCATTGTTTCAGATAGTACCAATTACAGACGGTTGTCTCACTTGTA